>BCLU01000029.1:1194043-1659156 GCA_039545375.1 Trichosporon faecale
GGGGGGGGGGGCGCTGCCGCTATCCCTCCTCCCAGACTTGGAATGCCGTTCCTGAAAGCAACGACTGTTTAAAATGCATCTGTTGCGACGAGGCATGTCGGTTCAAGGCGGGCGAGCGCTGACTGAAAGGAAGCTTGAGCTTCCTGTAGCCCAACAGCAATAGGTAATTCGTTTAGGTACATTGCTATTGACGGGCTGCGTTTGGCTTCCGTCTTGATCCCGATCTCACCGAAGTTTGGGAGATATCGAAGTGCAAAGCCAATAATGTGTCAAGACTGCCCCGCCGAGTCAGACACCATTATGGTTTAGGCCTGTCTTCCACTTCCGAAGTATATGCGGGCCTGCCTTTTCACCGCCCATGGAAGATGGAGCAACGGGGTTACACGGTCTTGGAGGTGGTGGGAGCTGGCTCCTCGATACGGGGCAGTTGGCATGGAAGGCGGCGGGCGACTCGGAAGTGGCAAGTTAATAGCTGCAAGGCTTACAGCATGGCTAGGTCCGTGTACCCGCGGGCCAGAAACTTGCTCGGTCAGTCATCTCGTACGGGCCATGAGATGAAATGAATCCTGGCCAACGGGATGTGGCTGCGCGGAGGGCCGCTGAGGTTGAAATGCAGACATTGCGTGCACGGACTCTTCCTTCGTCGGGAATTGAAAGGAAGGGAGGTGCTCAGCAGGAGTGCTATGCGGGTGGAAATCCTTCAAAATCGGGCAATCTCCCGAAACCAGATACGATTGCAACAACAACGTTCGACACGCTGTGTCTGGCTTTGGCGTGATGCGGTCAGATACGCATACACAAACGTACACATGGACTGCCTAGGCGCTCAATCGACCAGACGGCCTGACAGCTGATGACCGTCCATCTACCCTTAAGCAAGCGAATGCTTCATGAATTGGTCAGAATCCGACCCTTCCATCCTCTGCCGGAGCTGAATACCGACATCCTGAACGGTTCCAGTCCCACTTGCATCCCTCGGTCAGCCGCTACAGCACGTTCTGGCAGCATGACGCACTGCTGGAAAGGTTACAAAAGCTAGGAGATACAAACGCAGTAGTCGACAGAGATGCGTTAATGTGTAATAATTACGTATCTTACCGTCACTTTGGAACCGGCATTGTGCACTTGTTTTCCCAAAGTACGCAGCAATTAGCAAGCGCGGCATGTTTATGCTTCAGGCTTCATCATCGCCCGTCTGCGGTGCACGAACTCTAATTTGAGGTCTGCCTGCCAGACAGTTACCATCCGTACTTCGGTTCGCAAGCAATCGAGGTTGCTGCCCAATGTTACGGCAAGGAATGGCCCGAACGTGAATTGCAATGACCGTCCCAAAGATACCGGGAGTAGTCCGGGTATTGGAGGATATCGAGCAGGCAATTCTCAGCTGGGAGCGCAGATCTCATCAAGCATGAAGCCAGAGGGGAAACCAGGCGGCGACCGCTCCGTAAGCTTGAAAGTCAGAGATCAGAGACCCACCATTGCGTTGGGAAGTTCGATCAGGAACCTTCGGCGAGCCTGATGTCGTAATGAATGGGGTGCCCTGACTGTTTGGCTATGTTGGACGTTCCACAAGATCAGAAGCTCTCAGGACCGACTCTCAGAAGTTCCTAACTCCAGGAGAACTCGCCACCAAACAGAGCTTGAAACGCTGATGCGAGATGAAACGCTTGAACAAGCAATAAACCGAGGATGACTACAAACTTTCTGCCGCGGAGTAACACCGATCAGAACATCGATCTCTTCGGACCGCAAGTTTGAGAATCTTGATACAAACATGAAGCAGCCTCCCCTAGAGCAAGGTGTTAGAGAAACTTCTAACGGAAGGGGATAGTAGGCGAAGCGGCAACTCTCCACACTTCTCAAAGATCCAAACCGACCACGAATCTTCAGTTGTATAGGTCCCCTGCGGCCGTACACGGAAGCAGGCGGCAATCTATCATTGCGCCGAGCCAGGATTGGTGACCAACCATTGCACTCACGCAACTCTACTCTGCCTGACGCCTGAAAGCTATACAGTGGGGCGGATGCATTCCAGCTAATCAGCGGGATTCTTGTTCGGCCAGGTCCGATCAGGTCGGTCAGTTGGGCGGTAAGCTTCTCTTGCAATCTTTTTTGGCATCGCAAACTATAGTACGCACCAACTGTTCTCCGTATGACCCACGGAGAGTTTACAGCTGCGGCAGTCGTCTCACAGTTCCCGACCCACTGCGTGCGGAAGCGAGCAAGGCCTCCGACATTACTGTGGATACTGCGCGGCGGTGTTTGCTGGTGAGCTGGTTACTCACCTTTCGTCCGAGTGGCCCGGTGGGTTAAGGATGTACCTTCGGAACTAAAGTGCGTAGGGATCTCTGGAATCTCCTCAGCTTGCGTGCCGATGCCGAAGAGTACACGTAACCGCGTCGTCCGCAGTGGAGTCACGGTAGGAACAAGGGGCTGCCCGAAAACAGGCGACTTGACGCAACTTGACGGCACAGTGGGGCTTTGATTAAGGGCACTGCGCACTGGTATCTAGTTCCAACAGTGGCTCGCCAAGCGAAATGCTGCGGTTGATTCGTCCAAGATCAGTTCCAACGAAGCATACCCCCCTCTCGGATAAGTTGCTGGATCTCGGCGATGAAGGCTGCCAGAGAGCCAACGGCAACCTTAGCGGTGTTAACAAGGTTGAATGAATAGTCAGCGCCGGTGTGGGCCGTGGGGTGCTACCCGTTGTTCCGAGGAACGACTTACGAAAGTAAGATTCGTCATCCTACTATTTCTTCTGTCGGACAATGACTACAGAAGACTGCTGGCTTCCGAAGCACATGTGTCCTGCTGGACACAGTCTGACAGCAAGATGCATGAAGCTATTGATATCAACCACACGCTGCCACAGTGGAAAGGAGGAGGTTAGTGCCACGCCCAGAATGCGCTGTCAGCCCGTCCTTCAAATCCATACTGTGGGGAAAGTGTTGTCACGGCCGTCGTACAGACGCGCCGAGATCTTCCACCTTCCGAACGTCAGTCACGTCACTGTGACTGTGACACAGCCTCAAGGCACTGAACGAGGCCGCGAAGGAAGGCGTCGCTTACAGCTGTTTCAACATAGAGTGGCTGATTGACCTGGGGGGAGTGTGCCCGAGATGAACCTGCCAACCACGTATGTATGGACACTCAGTTGCTAGGTCATGATTTCAGGAGCCACAGGAAGTGCAACTTTGCTGGAGCACATACCCCACTATCAGCACATACCGCATGTGCACCGGCGTTCGTAACGAAAAGTGGCTCTTCAGACATTAGACCGACCCGAAAATTCTCTCCAAGCACCCGAGGTGACAGAAGCCATGCAGTCCAAGCCAGTGGTCCCACCGGTGACTGTGATGACGCCTAATACCGAAGCCCCAGCAAAACGGGTCACACATGTAATCCGCAAGGTACGGCATGTAGGCTTTCAGGTCACCGCGATTTGGGGTGTTCACTCAACCGCCCTGTGTGCACTGACAGGTCGCCGAATACTGAGTATCGGCCAGCACCACCACAGAGGCACGCACTGTACCTAACTGCGGCCAGTGCAGTCACCACCACTGCACTAGTGGGCTGTGATGGCCGCACCGCGCGGACAACAGCTTGATGCCGTCGTCGTGCCCGCCCTATTCGCTCAGAATGGCGCCATGCGGTTACCTCAGTGACAACGTGTACGTACCCCCTTCCTCTTCGACGGTCAGGAGACTGAGGGAGAGGGAAGGAAGCCCGTACTGGAAGTGCCCCTGTGAAGCCCTGAACAGGCGCCACTTCCAGTACCGCTGCTCGCCTCACAGAAGAAGGTTAGTTCAGGTGCATTCGTCCCAGGAGCTGCGAAGTCGTTGGACAGGATAACACAAGGGCACCGGTGTCTGTTTTCAACCTTCCTGTGAGCGCGTGGGCCCGTTGTACCACCGGACGGTGCTTCGAGACCATCATCAGCACGGCCCAGCCCATCAATCGCAGCGCTCAAGGGTGGACAGCGTTGCGGAACGTTCATAATAAACATTCTTCTACATATGGGAAGACGGTAAGCTTGCGCCTGGTAGGTTCAATTGAGCGGGTGTTTTGCGCACTAACATGCGAGCTTCGAATACGATATATCAGACGTGATGGTTGTCACCCGATGACTAAGAATCCTGTCTCGAGGTACATCCGAGAGTGTAAGTGCACACCAGCTTAGCTTCACGTTCGACACACAGTCCTGGCAATATCCTGATCAATCATTACAGCCATCATGACTGCTCCACAAGGGTTTGGCTTCAGCGTGACTTCCCAGCGTCCCAGCTCCCAGGTTCCAAACAAGCCTCACATGCACACGACAGTCCAGTGAACGGATGACTTGCAGATCATTCGTGGCGTTATTCAATGTTTCACCGAGATGGGTTGGGTACGACGCTCCTTTCAGGATGCTTTGAGACATTGGAGCGGCACCCTTCAGTCCTTCATAGTCGCCTCATTACTGTCTTATGCTCTGAATCATGCTAACGTCAGTAACCAAATAGCTCAGGTCGCGCTTTGTCTGAGCCGATTAAAACCATGTCTCACTTCGATCCAGGTATCAGGGGTTACCAGCGTTGAGCGTGTCGGACATGGACATTGCGGACCAAAGTCATCGGAAACCGAGCCCTTGCCCGTGACTCGGGGTCGGTTCAATTGAGCCTCGTCAGTCGCACGGGCGTCGCGTAAAGTGATGACGAGAAATAATCGACGACATCAACCCCTCCTTTCGTCGTCGGATATCCAGCACGGCAGCCAGAGTCCTGCACATTACTGCAGATCACGATAAAAGAGCAGAAAAGTTAGGGGAGTGACTGATCACGACCGGCCATCCTGATGAGGGGCACCACTATCCCCTGCTGACACAGAGTAGCTGTTACGCAACAACGGCCAGCGTAATGCTATCCAGAAGCAGAGACCACCGCGAGTGGCACAGAATGGCAGCGGATACCGTGCGCCTGAAACCGCACAGCGGTGCTCTCAATGGAGAGATCTCTTGACTGTTGGATTTCGAAATTAAGCGAGATGATGCCCCAGCGATGCTGACCAGGTCGGCGGCTTTCCCGCGACGCATGCGTGACGCTCTCAAATCATCGGTTGCGATGCTCGTGTCGAGGAGGAAACCCGCGTGAGGCAGCTGACGGCAATGCAAATCCCACAATCCCAGTGGCGCAGCCCCTCAATTCAACATCCTTCATACGATAAGCTTGCGGGCAAGTCTAGCGGCCGGTCACTTCAAAATCAGATCCTTCAGGCATCCTGATTCGGAGAAACCGGCGTGCCAGCAGTGCTGGCGCTGAGAGGACTGTCATGGCAGCTCTAAATCGCCAAATCGACTTCGAATCGCACAGTGCAACTGCAGCAATTGAAAGGCAAGTCGGCACCTGCCAATTTCTGAACGGCCAGAATGCGATGTCCATGAGTGGCCTCAGCAAGATTGGCCGTCTACTGCCACTCACCCGTCCTTCTTGTCTGGCAGCCGACAACAGGAGAGTTCACCCGAGGGTGAGGAAGATCCGCCTGGATTTCGACCAGATGAGCGCTCAAGAATGCAGTTCGCCTGTCCTGTCCACGGGAGAGCCCACACAGATCTAAGGAGCCCATACAGATTTACACAGCAAGGCACATGGTCATCCGCAACCAAGGACCATTGTCATCACAGAGTCAGATTCCGTCTGAGGTGGCACTGGCGTTGGCACGCACTTCGCACTTCAGATCTGCAGCTTAACGGCCAAGGATAGTGGGAGGCAGAGTGGGACAGCTACCGGGCAAACCTGGCCACTTTAGTG
This sequence comes from Trichosporon faecale, assembly GCA_039545375.1. Taxonomy (NCBI): domain Eukaryota; kingdom Fungi; phylum Basidiomycota; class Tremellomycetes; order Trichosporonales; family Trichosporonaceae; genus Trichosporon; species Trichosporon faecale. The sequence continues at coordinate 1,199,830 of BCLU01000029.1, forward strand.
AGCAGCTCCCGAGTCCGAGTGCCTCCGACGTGTGCCATAAAGGGCACTTTGAGCTTAACATCCACAGCGTGGAGCGCAGGAGCTTCGACAAGGTTCGCAAGGCCCGGTGCAGGCCTTGTCTCCTGTCCTCCTTAGCCCGCTCACGACTTCTACCGACGACGACTTGAAGCGTTTCAAGGATTCCCGATGCGGCGGCGCTACTATGGTCGCGCTACTCCGGTCGCATAGTCCCAACCGTACAGGGGGTCCCTAGTTGCTTGGCGACGTTGGCTCGGTGCTCTGCTGAACAGCCAGCAGGGGGCTGGGACGATCAATGCGCATAGCCACCGCACGCTGTAGGCTGCTGTGCGCCTCTCCGAAACCAGGTCCGTAGAGGTCCGTCGCGATCCACAGGTCTGTGCGTCCCCGTTCAGCGGCGTTCCTCTCCGCAACTTTGGCTCTTGTCTTACCACCTAGCATGAATCACTAGCGCCGTTTTGGTCCCCGATAATTCGAACAAGGTTCCCAGGAGCACGGGCAGACCAGCTCGATGATAGTCCGCAATTAAGGTTGATAAGTATAAAGAGGGCCCGCCGACCAACCGCAGCCAAACAGAGGGTTGCGCGCTACCGAAAGGAGGATACGGAGACCGTGGACGGCAGACACGCAAAGCTCAAGTCTGGCCCGTACAACAATCAGCCTTTCTGCAGATCTGCAACAACGTTACCACCATTCCTGGTTCATTTTGTGCGTGACCTTTACATAATGAGAAAGCCCAGAAAATCTTAACATTATTCAGTTCTATCCCCATGTCAAGGTGCTCCGCAGAAAGCATGACACGGACTACGTCTGTAATCGTGCCTCGCCCTCGTATCGTACTACAGACGCGGGTGCTGTGACTCGTGGACGTACGTACACCGGCTCAGCGCTCGCACAGCCGCAGACCGTCCGGCTTAAACTTTGGTTAAGCTCAAGCGATGTTCGGTAATGGCGTTAAAACAGACGACTGGGCGAGATACTAGGAACTTCGAGGCCTGTAAGGTGACCGCGATAGGGGTACGTGCGGGAAGGGCCGTAACTCTCCAGCCCTCGTCAGGCAGTCCTTCAACGAGTCGTACAACTCTCCAGCTACTTTAAACGGATTAGGCTGGGATTACCAAGGTACAAACAATTGAACCCAACTGTGAGCGCGCATACGTGCCAGGCGATATGCTGCTTCTGACTTGTCAAATGTACATAAAGCCTTGAGCCGCAGACTGATCAATTGGCGGAGCTGCACGGTGCTTATGTCCGAGCCCTACTCCTCGGGCCTACGGAAAATGGGCCGGCGTCCATATGTTGGGGCTGGATTTTGAGCTTATCATTGCTTTCTGATGTCCCTCACCGGTTCCCCACTTGAGCGGCGACGAGTAATGGTTTCACCGCATCACCTCGAGCTGCCTGGATCCAGTGAACGGAGCCAGGGCAGTGACGAGCCATGGGACACTGGTGGGCAGAGGGGCGCGCCAAGCTCAGCTGGACTCTCTGACCAAGTCGTGCCGTACCAAGGGGTAGTAGGGGCTAGTGCACGAAAGGTATTACATGTGACCAGCGATCTTGAGCAAGCTCAGTCTTACGTTGTGTAAGCAGGGAATGTCGGCCACTCCAGGATCCTCAACGACCCCGAGTGGAGTGCTGTCTGAGATGAGCGGAGACAGGCGTAGCTGGTGAGTACGTACGTGGTATGGATGGCGTCAGGTGGGGGACGTGGGGCAGGGAAGGCTGATCAGACGACAGGAGAACCGAGGGCAGGAGAGGCAGATGATGACTCCCACAAACCCTCTCACAGCAGAGGCTGCCTTTCCCCGACGTCGGGCTTCCTGAACAGTCGGCTGAATCCTGGCCAGGACCTGACTCACACTCCTGGCTCCAAAACAAAGGATCCAAGATAACGTCTTGTGGTGTCGGTACCTTGCGTTAGACTTGTAGCCGAGAGCGACCGAAACGAACCGAGCCAAAGGTGACGTCCGCGATGTGGATGCTGGTGGAACCCTCTCTCTCAAGGTGCAACAATAGCCTGCACATGCCATCTAGCGAGGTGCGTAAGACAGCAACGCCTCCGGATCCAGGCTCGGAGGGAAGCATATGGAGCCAGAGCTTGAGTTTGGGGTCGCGGAGTGAGACAATTGACACGGCGTGATTTATCAGAGACGTAAGCCGTTACAAACCTACGCGAACCACCTGGGCCTCGGCGGTCATCGACGGCGCAACTGTATCCATAAACGTACGAACTTACGGACCTGCGAGGTCGCCGTTAAGTTTGCGGAGAGCCTGTTAATTCACTGGGGCGGAGCGGCAAGGCATCTTTTGTGGAGCGAGACCGTGTTGAAAGCTGCGAGATGGACGCGGAGCAGACAGCGAGATCCCAGCAACCAGTAAGCTCTACACCGCTCCCTGTCAAAGTGTCCGCTGCCCCGCCCCAATCTCATTTGTGTTTGCTGCTGAACGAAACCCGGTGGTGTCCATTCGCCCACGCTCGAGCTACGGAAATACGGCGCTGCGGCAAGGCACCGGTGGCACTGCAGATCTTGCCTTGGCGTCATCTTACATGCATGCGCGTGCGTTTCCTTCTGGTCTTCTGGTTCCGGACGTCCTTCGCCGCTGGGGTCTGCTTGAGGGCGCTGCTGCGGGCACTGCGTCACCTTCGAGGCCATTACGAGTGGCTTACGCGAATCTGTTCCATCGTGCTGGTCCAGACACTCAGGTTCCTGGGTTCGTTGCAACCCAAGAGTATGGCACTTGTTTAAAGCTGATTGGAGACCCAAGGCACCATCTGTGCGCCATCTGTCGACGATCCCCCGTCCCTCGGGCGAGGTCCGTTGCCACAGGGTCCGCAAGCCCACACGCGGCCGAGGTCGAGGGAGGGCAGGTCCGCAGCCGACGAACCAGCAGGGAGCAAGAGCCAGGTACCAAGTTTTGAGTGACACACACGGGACCATGCTTTCGGTCTGTTCGCCCAATGCGCCGAAGGCGCCGTCGAGGCCGAGCGCACACTCGCTGTGTCCGCCGCACTAACGCGGACGCCTCAGCGGTGCAAGCGAGGGCGATCTCGGGCGCGCATGTGCCCTGTAGTTCTGCGGAGCTGCTGCGTTACGTCGGTTGTGCCCGCGAGAGGGACAGAGGGGAGGAACCATGTGCCACTCCGCGCGCCAATCGTCTGACGGATCGGTGTCATTAGCAGTCTCGGTCACTTGCTAGACTAGCTGGGAATTTGTGACCGCATTCAGCAATACGCGCAGGACGCGCGCCCCCTCGCTGCGCAACCAGCACGAACGGCGACCCAACTTAAGCTCAAGAGTCGCCGTGCCAATTGGACTAGCGCGCAAGTAGTAATCGGATGCGGCATCATCGAGGATCGTAGATCAGTTCCGCCGGAGCCGGAAGACCAGCCGACTCGTACTTGCTCCACCCAGCGGCTTGGATGTGTGACGACGGGAGGGACATCAATGCCTGCCTTGTCAAGCAATGCCAGTAATCGCCAGAACGAGTGGTACCCCCATCATCCCGGCATCGAGACAATTGAGATTAAGCTCCACACCAGGACTCGCCCAGGACATGTCCAAGGATGCCAGGGCGACCAAGAAAGCCATACTAACCTTAATCTCGAGGGTGGGCGTGTTACCATCCAAATCCGAAGCAGGTGGTCAAACAACGGGAGCCATCATACCGTAAGCCATGGACCCATTTCTAGGATCCGATGTAGCAAGCTAAACGGTCAGGTTGTGCGGGCAGCGGAGCTCTGTTGCCGTCCGAAGCAGCTTCCACAACGTACGGTACAATCGTGTTGGTTCATGCAAGGGAATAATAGCAAGGGAATAATATGACAAAGGTCGTACAGGATCTCTCTTGAGTGTGGATCTCTTCCTTCCTCCTAACATGGCCACACCACATCTCCTCGGCCACCGAGACGCACAGAAATCCGCTTGTCGGAAAGACTGCGCGCTCGCCCCCAATCTACGTCTTGAAGATGATGATAAGCAACAGCAAGATGAAGATTAAGGCCACGATCGTGATCGTGCTCCCTGGTCGTTAGCAAGGCCGATCAGGTCGAACTGGAGGCAAGTAAGGCGACAGGAGAACTCGTGCCAGGAACTCCGAGCGGCGCTAGCTTCTCCAGAGCGGGACTGGGCCGTCTGTCCAGAGTGGAGAAGTAAACGAGGCATAGCAGTCAGGTAATCAAGCCCTTTCGCTCACAGCAGACGCGGGCTTTCACAAACGATGCAGGACAGCTTGCCGTTGTTTGCCAGAAAAATATCTGCCACAGCATCGACTATGCCGCCTTTCCTAATAGACAGGTGAAGGGTCAGAGGCTGAAGAAGGGCGTAGCTCGGAAAGGCCACAGGCTGCACGAGTGGGCGGAAACAGGGTGGGAAGCATGAACGTTAAGGGGCTCTCCAAGAGTAAGTCGACTTCGCTGAGACGCGCAGCAGCAGGCTACCCCAATCGTCTGGCACCCAGAACCGCACCGATGACCTCTGGCGGAACCGCGCTCGTAACTCAACAGCAGGATGGAGGAAGGGCATGGGCCGGGGGCATGGGCCGGCCTTGTCTGAAGACATCCTCAGGCCGCTCTGCCAGCATGCTGCCTTCCCTTCGAACGAAGGAGTAAAGGCAGGACAGGATAGGAGCGGTGGCGACACAGCCGGCATTCCAGCAACAACCGCCATTATAGGAGGCAGAGAATCTGGGAATCACGGACCGAGGAATGGACGTACTTGTGGTGTAAACAACGGCACCCGAACAAGACCGACCACTGAAACCAGAGGCCGCACGTCATACCTGGTGGCGAACTGCCCTCGTCGACGTCGCACGAACACAGCGAAAGGAACTATCAGAAGCAAAGCGAGCCCAAGAATGTGAAGGAGTCTTCTCACACCGCGGAGGGCGAACGGAAGGAGAAAAGGGAGGGAGGAAGGGGGCCCGGTCACTGCCAGGCGGAGCGATAGTCAGGCAGGCGTTGAGGCGGCAAGCGCGATCTGCGACGCTCGATGCGACATGGTCACGGCGCCAAGGAGGTTGGAGAAACCAAGTCATCGCAATGATGAGGAGAAAAATGCGCCGGGCGGCGTGGAAGGGGAAGCCATAGCGTGTGGCGGAAGACATCGCAACGAAACGAGTGACAACCCAGATGACCAGAGCGGTCGAGCTTTCCATCACTCAAACCGCACAGCAAGGAGGAGCCTTAAGAGCCAAGCGGAGCGGAAGAACTGGCTAAACTGATCGCAGAGGAGGGTAACCAGAGAGCGAAGGAGGAAGGCTCCGCCTCGCAGATAAGTTGTCGGGGTAGGTGACAAATCGACCCGGGGGAGGGGGGGGGGGGGGGGTTGCTCCGCGCAAGTGCTCCTCCGCCCACTGCCTCGGAGACGCTGAAGAGCGTCGAAACGAGTAACAAGCTGACGAGCAGGTGCAGCGGCCCGATTCAGAGAGAGCCTGACAAATGCGCCCACCTCGTAAAAATCGTGGCAGCTGACCGTCGAGGTTCCTCTCTCCAAGTCCCAGGAACACAGGAACCACTCATTAGGCGATGGCGAGTAAGGGGGGGGGGACGACTCTCAACACATGGCTGCCTCTCACGGCGACCTTACTTGCCTCAAACGATCAAGACTCACCGTGTTGCTTAGCGTTGTCGGCCACATGGTCCAACCTTCGCCTAGCCCGGTTGAGCCGGTTGGCGGTGTTGTCCATGGCCGCGTCCGTGGACTCGAGGAGCTCAGCCTGAACGTCCAGCTCATCACCGATCTGTAGTGACAGGTGGTTCTGGCGGTTGATGGAGTGCGAGAGCAGGTTCAGCCGCTCGTCTTGGTCTGTGTTGTTAGCTGATGTCCTCTCCTGGCCAGCTGAAACGAGCGAGGTAGAGACGACGAACGGCCAGGGTCAGGAACCGCAGCCGACTCATTCTACCTTCACTTCCACTGATATTTATGAGAACATGCTTAAGACAAGACTCTATCTCGGGAGACCATGTGAGATGAACAAGGTAGCAGGTGTAGGGAAGGCCTTGGGAACAACGGCAACGGTAATGCTCATGGCGAACTTGGCGCCAGCATCAGCCCTGGTCGGCAGTCTCCTGCTTAGCAAAAGAACGCCCCGTCGCTGCCTAGGACAACGAGCGTTGGCTTGTTGAGGAAAGCGAGGAAAGCGAGGAAAGCGGCGATGGCAAGGTTCATCTTGGGCCAGTCACGCGTTATCCACTCAGCCATGGCGGCCCAGGTACCGCCGCCGGTCTTCGTGAATCGCGTACACCGACGATCCCTCCAAAAGCCAAACACCGATTGTGATCTTCCTCAACACCCGTAGCAGTTCTGGTCCGGTCCCAGTCCCTCATTCCCATGACGGTCATAGCACAGTCCGGAGCACCCTCCAGCGGACTTCTGTAGTCCGATACCACCGTTTCCAAGCTGCTGAGCACTCACCGTCCATCATGTCCTGCTGCTGCTGCAGAATCTCGTGGTGCGACTGCTCCGGCTCGCCCTCGTCGTCAGACGGCTCATCCCTGAACGGCTTGATAGGCGTCGGGGTCGGCGACGGCGAGCGCGAGTTGCCGTACTGCGGCGAAGCGACCGGCGGGGGGTTGGGTTCGCTGCTGTCAGCAATGCACGTTCTGGCGAGCTCTAGCCGTCACCCTCTTCACGCATCACAACCGTCCTTAGCCCACGAACCGGCGTCACGGCATTGGCATGGGCAGAGGGCTGGGTGAAGTGAGATCGGGGGAAGGACCAACTCACCGCCTCCGTTCCCGCCTGAGATCCTTCGCACGCTCCCGCCCCTCGTCGTCGGCAGCGAGCATGTCGATGATGCGGTCGTATCTCGTCTCGAGCTCGCGGAGCTCTTCGCCTTCCTCCGACTCCGGCACCTTGTCCAGGTCGCCCTTCACGTTCTTCAGCGTGCGGACCAGGCTGTGCGTGCTCGACGCAGACGGCGTCATGCCCAGAGAGATGACACGGGAGCGCTCCAGGAGCGCACTCTGCGCCGAGGTCAGGCGCGCGCTGATCGAGGTCAAGCTCATGACGAGGTGCGATGGAGCTCGGTCGAGGTGGTAGAGGAGATCGGGAGTTGGGTTGCTTGTTCCCACGGACTGGGAGTTGTCGAAGAAACGCTTTCGAAAGCGGGGGCTGCTGGTCGACCTGTGAGCGAGGATGGAGCTTGTGCTAGAGCAAATCTATGCTGGGATTCGGACACTGAAACTAGTCGCAAGCGCGCAGTGAACCGAAGTTGTGGAGGAGACCGGACAGTGACGACAGCGAGGGCCGGCTTATTTGGTCCCGCCACCCAACGCGACCTCCACGCCGTACAGCCGTCATGTCTACGACCACCCCGTCCCTTCCTCCAACATCCACAACGACATCGAGGTGAGTCCTGCATTCATGGCTGGGTTGCAGAGCGATCTCTTGGAGAGCTCTTGCATATAATCGAAGGTCATCAAGCTGATATCAGATGATCTCGGACGGAGCCCTCACCGACCTCTCGAACGGCCTCGGCGTTGCCGCCATGGTCCTCATCGTCGCGTACCACTTCATCGCCGTAAACGCCGACCGCGCGCGTAACTGAGCTGAACGCCTGCGGACCTCAACAGTGAGTTGAACAACGGTCGCACTAGCTCACCAACAGTCTTTCATACCTCCGACAACTGCCCAGCGTTGATGGGTCGGCACATTCTGGACGTATGATTCTGATGCTGCACGGTATGAGCGTACAAAAGGACGACATGTCTGAATAGAACATCATCGTTGGACACAACGACTAGAACGGCATAGCCGATGTATCATTGTAAACTGGCGACTTCCTCGTGCAGTTCGTGCACTAGCCTCTCTGACACATCCTGCTCATCTAGTACGACGCACGCTGAAGGGGAGCTGTGTCGATGCAGGCCTCGGAGTCAGTAGCCCCCGCAGCAGTGGTTGGAGGCGAGGAGGCTGCGCGCTGGCGTGGCACTTGCCGGCTACTGATATATTCTTCGGATAACATTTAGAAACATATGCTAAAGCACCTCTGTAGGCTTGCTTGAAACGATTGTGGTTGGGAAGAACTATGAACTGTCTAAAACTGGCTGGGAGGCCGCTGCAGGGGTATCTCCACGGAAAATGCCTTTGACACAAGAAGAAAGTCGCAGCACAAGTCGAGACAAGTGGGCTTAGGCGCCGAGCTCGTACGCGAACGCGATCGCGAGTTTGGAGAACTCCTTCATGTGGCTGAACGAGAACTCGGGGTGATCGATCGTGTCCGACGTAGAGTGGATGTTGTGGTTGGTCAGGTCGAACTCGGACTCGATGGCAAAGGCGGAGGCGTACCCGGCCTTGGTGAAAGAGGCGTGGTCGGAACAAGCGTAACCGCACTTGGTCTCACGGACACCGATGTCAACTGAACGTCAGTTCGTTCCCGGTCGCTAGCCACTCACGGTAGGTCTCAACAGTCTGCCAGACAAACTTGGTGAGAGGGGCTGAGACGAAGTCGTGCACCAGGCCGACGTGTTCCTTAGTGCCGGTCTTGACCCAGGCTGGCATCAGCTTCGACCTTTTGAATCGTCCGAGCGGAACTCACCAGTCATGTCCATCTGAAGCATTGCCTTGACCTTGACCCCCTCATCCTCGTAGGACTTGGCAACAGCCTGCGAGCCAAGAAGGCCGCCCTCCTCAGCGGAGTACCAGTGGAACTCCACCGGAGACGAAGGGGTGAAGTTGCCGTGAACAAGAGCTCGGAACGCCTCCAGCGCGCTCGTCGTCCCGGACCCATCGTCATCAGCACCTGGTGCTCCCAGCCAAGGCCAGCTGTTAGTACTGTCCTGGTGTGAACCGACGACGACGCGAGGAGCATCCTTCTTGCCGGTGTGAGGGAAGCGGACGATGATGGAGTTCTGTCCCCACGGGTGTTCGAACTCGGAAATGTCGATACCCTTCTCGTCCCTGGCGATCTCCTTAATGGTCGACAGGAGGAACTTCTGCGACTCCTTTCCGGTCTGAGACCTGTAGTAGCGAGTGCGGAAGCCGGTGAACTTGGTCAAGAACTGCTTCATGTGGTCCTCGGAGAGAGACTTGTAGAGGGCCTTGATGTCTTTCTTGTACTTGCCCGGCTTGGGGTATTCTGCCAAACGTTAGCGTGCATTCTGCGCAACCAATTCGGCCACTAGACTGGCCTCTGCATGCTCACCGTACTTGTCCTCGTTGAGGAAAGAGGTCAGGCCGAGGGTCGGAGTGTCGGTGCTGGGCTGATCAGTGCCTGAGATGGTGGTTGCCCACTAACATGTCCATGAACTTGCGTCCGCGGGCGCGGGCCTCGATCTTCTCGAGCTCGGTAATCCACCTGCAGCGGGTCAGTACTCTGCATGCTAGTCCGGAGGAGTTCCTGATGCGTACTTGGGAGGCTCATCCTCTGAGAACTTGACGAGGCGCAGCTCGTTCAGGTCAATGTTGAGGTCGGACGACACGGCGTTGTTCTTGTTCTCGATGCCGAAGACAGCCTGGGCGTCGCCGGCCGGCGCCGGGGGAGCGGGGATAGCGGCCGCCAACAGGGGGAGTGTAAGGAGTGTGGCGAGATGCATGGTGTTGGTGATGGGAAGACGGAAAGAGCGGATGGTTGTTAATCTGCGAACCGTTGCCGGACGGTGAGCAAGCGGCAAGGAGGCGCGGGGATCTAGCTCAAGTGACCTGAGGCGGGGCCTAATGGCCTTTTCTGTGGCTGAAATGAGGTCATTAGACATCGTTACCCCCACCCATAACCAATCGTATACCCAGCCCTTAGGACGCCCACCCAACCCTGCCACCCTGCGCGGAATGTGCCCTGGCACAGTAGGGAGTCACCTAAGTCACCCCGCGTCGCGCCGGTGAGCTGGACGTCCTTGTGTGCTCAACTCCGGCCGTGATCGCGACATGACCACCACGACACGGGGGCTTACAGCATCTTGTCACGGCTCATGTATCATGTCACCAGCACTCAACCCAATGCCATCACTTGCCACTTGAATCATCAATGTCGTCGGTACGGAGCTTCCCGTGTGACTGGTTTCTCACTGGAAATAGAGAGGAAAGGCAAGTAGGGCTCTGAATCGCTACTTCCTTTGCCGGCGCACGTTACCAGTTCCATTCAAAGCGGCGAACGCGCAATGCATCGGAAGCCCAAGATGGCAACAACTTAACAACAGCTGACTATATCTTTCCAGTCGCAGTCCTCTCTGTGAACAAACATGCGCCCCGTATAGAAGGGCGCCTCCATTCCACACGCCTTGTACTCACTTAGGCCTTGGCCTTCTTAGCGTCCTGACTCGTCAGCTTCAAAAATCACAGGCCTAAGCTTACCGGGGCCTCGGCGGGCTCGGCGGGCTTCGCACTGCCGAACTTCTCGGCACGTTTCCTCTTCTTCTCCTCTTCAACGCGAATCTTCTCGGCTTGCTCACTGACAGGTCAGCACGGTCGCAATAAGCACCTACGGAGTAAGCTCCTCCTTCTTCTCGACAGGGGCGGGGGCGGCAGGAGCGGCAGCAGGAGCGGGCTCAGCTTTCTTGACGGGGCCAAACTTGGCTGCTCGGCGAGCCAGGACCTCGGCAGACTCTCCGAGTGGGGCCTTGTCGATGGCCGCGGGCTTCTCCCTCGGCTGCTCAGGTTTGGCGGCAGGGGCAGCCGCAGGCATAGGTGCGGGCTTGGGCTTGGTGACCTTGAAGGGGATTCCGAAGCGAGCGGCGCGGGCCTTCTGCTTCTTTTGTTCCTCAGTGAGTTCATCGTCGGGGATCTCGTCAGACGTAGACTTCACGTCAGCGTCTGCATATCGACACCGTCTTACCTCAGCCGGAGCGGCAGCCTCAGCAGGTTTCGACTCGGCGGCAGGAGCAGCAGCAGGCGCCGGCGGAGCTGCAGCAGGAGCAGGTGCTGATGGCGTAGGCTCAGGTGCTTTGGGGGCCTCAGCTGCAGGGGCAGCAGCAGGAGTGGGCTGGGCCGCCGGCGCTGGCGCTGGCGCTGGCGCTGCAGGTGCAGGTGCGGGGGCGGAGGCCGCAGGCGCTGCGTCGGGGACGTCCACGAGCTCCTCTCCCTCGGCCTGACCACCAGGGCTCACACCCGCAGCAGTCAATCGTTCCACGAGATCGTTTTTCAGCCCGCTCTGCGGGAGTCCATGCTTAGCAGCGAGTTCCTTGAGCTCGGCAACCTTCCTGGGGCGTAAGTCAGGGTCAGCAGGAGCATGGTTACTCACAGTTTGGCCAAGCTTGAGTTGGCCATGGTGGGATTTCGATGAGACGGTGCAGTGTCAGAGTAGTGATTTGCAGTTTCGTTTTGATGGTGATGGCTGTGACGGTGTTGGGCAGTCGTCTGAAGCAACAATGGAGGACGATGTTAGGGACGCGACGGAGAGAGACTGGATGCTGTCATAACAACAATCGATTAGGCATGCGACCGGAAGGGAAGGCACGTGAGCGGGAATTTGCGTTAACTCCGTTGTCCCACGTTCAGAGTGCTTTTGACAAGGCGAGGTCAATGACAAGTCATTCTCCCCGATATTGTTGTTGACATCAACGGTGACCACCTTCGACCACCCCCTAGCCGTCACCATCGCGAGCGACGAGCCGTCACCAGCACAAGCAACAAAGACCTGAAACCAGTGGATGGCACAGTCTCGGCGTTGCAAGACCGATACCTTCCTCCCAGAGGTCTGCCGTCGTCAATTTGCAGCTCCACCCACGACCACCTAAGCGACCACCACTCCCATCCACCTCACGAAAGCCCAATCCGGCACGCGACGGCCACCTGTGTTTACCCCTCTCCCTCGCAAGACAATCAGATTAAAATGGATCCCAGTCTGGACGCAACGCTATCCGATGTGCTAGGTAAGCAGCAGTCGAGCTTCCGCCCAAAACTTCCACTGACACATGCAGCAGCCAATTCCGTGCTCGAGAACCAGGCCGCGGTGCAGCAACATGTGCAAGAGGTTCCGGAAGCTCCGGAGCAGCCTGTTCAACCAGCCCCTACACCAACTCCTCGAGGGAAGCGCAAAAGTGCCGCTGCCTCTACTGGGTCGTCTGCGGATGCGCGCCGACGTGAAGCGAACCGTCTGGCAGCTGAGCGATCCCGCAACCGCCAGCATGAGAAGATTATTGCACTTGAGATGGCCGTTCAGGCGTTGGGCGATGAGAACCTCAAACTGAAGGAGGAGATCGAACGTTTGGAAGGGCGCGAGGAGGGCGGCGCCAACCACGACATGCCGGGGGACCAAACAGCTACCACTGTGGCAGATGTCGAAGCTGCCACAGCCGCTGCAATCAACGCAGCCGACACACACAACCAGCAGGGCAACCTGCTTGCCGCACTGCTGTCCAGTTCTGGGAGCAACATCGATGAGCTCACTGCAACGCTTGATCCGGAGTCTGAGCAGAGCTGGATGCGTGGTGTCGAGAGCCTGTTCAAGGACGAGGCCGACATGAGCGGACGCTTGGGCGAACTTGCCGCCGTCGCTGCGGGTCAAGAAGGAGACGGTAACAACGATCAGATATCCCAGGGACATACCCCTACTGGTGACGCGCTCAGCGAAGGAAGCCGATCGAGGGGTGGCTCCGTGTACGGCCCGACATTGCCGGCCCTCGCCACCAGCAGTGCGTCAGCCGTCGCCGTGGCGATCAATGCCGAGATGGAGAAGCTGCTGCGCGACGACATCGCCAAGACCAAGGCGGCCATCGCACGAGTGGAGCGCGAACTGACTCGCGCACGCGGCCAGCCGGTCTACGAAGACGGCGCCAACGACGAGTCGATCCCCTTGCCAGCGACTATCCCGAAGCTGCTTCTGGAGGCTGACAACGAGGCTCTTTTCCGCCGATCCGAGGAGATCAAGACGGAGATGGCGAACGCAGAGTCCGAAGCAACAGTGCTGCGAGAAGTTATATCACGGATGCGTAACGCGCACGCCGAAGATGAACAGAATGTGGACGGCCTGGTCTCGGAGCTGAAGGAGTTGGAGATGAACGGCGACGAACGCGAGCGAGATCAGATCGCCGGTCTTCTCCGGGGACTGCGAGCACATGTTACGACCAGAATGAATGCTCCAGGAGTAAGTCTTACCAGTTTATGCGGATCGATCGTGAGCTGACGTTCAGGGTGACTTCCACGCAGGTCCGCTGATGACGCCATTTGCTTCGCCGGCGACTGCGCGAAGAAAGCGCGGTCGCCCACCGAAGCAGGCGGCCTTGCCGGCGAAGTACGTCTACTCGTTGATGTACGCTTCGCCGTTACAGTCCCCCGGCGGATCGACGGACGGCTCCGGCGATGGGTCCGGGACGTCGAGCGGCCGGGCTGGCCGGTCCTTCTCGCGTGGCCGCAGCCGGCTGGCGAACGAGATCCGCATCGACGAAGCCGGTCCGAGCAGCGCTGTGGACAGCACGCAGGCGACCGCGCATGACGACTACCTCCTGTCGCACCTCACGCAGGCAGCAGATGGAGGACGCGACGCGCAGCTCCCCCTCGACAGCTCGTCGTTCGCCGCCTTCCTCCCGCCCTCACCGCACGAAGCCTCCGTCACGCCCACGCAGCCTGCGACGATGGAGCACGCGCTCTCCGCGCAGCCAGAGGAGGTTCCGCAGGAACCGAGCATTCTGTCTCGGCTGCGCCGCGGCCCGCCGGGCTCTTGCGAGGTGTGCGGGCGCACGCACACAAGTGTGTGGCGCAAGCTGACCTTCCACGGCGAGGATCTGAAGGTCTGTAACGCGTGCGGGCTGTACCACGCGAAATTCGGGATCCTGCGCCCGCACGAGCTCTGGGGCGACGGCAAGAGCGTGAAGAAGCGCAAGGCGGCGTCACGCGCGAGCGTAGGCTACGACAACGGGAAGCGCAAGCGGAAGACGGAGATGGACGAGCAGCAGCAGCAGATGGAGCACATCGAGCAGCAACACGACATAGAACAGCAGATCGCCCAGCACCACACGCCCGATATGGACATGGCGGTCGAGCAGGAGCAGCACGAACACCCCTCTCTCGGTGAGGTCGGGCGCGCGGTCGAGAACATGTTCGCCGCCGCGGGACAGGTTTAGTCACCCGCCTCATTATGCATTTTTTGTACACTAGAGCAGCCACTGGAGCCACGCAATCCTCGTGTAGTCACTATACAGTCGCTGAGACGTCATACAGTGGTGAGGTCGGCAAGCCCTCGGCACCGCCGTGCGGAAGTCGGCACGTCGGCTGGTCGGCCTTGGCCTGATCGGTCGGGCGGAAAGGGGTCGACCTCGGAAAAACGAAGCGCCAGACGTGCCTTCCGCGTTTATGCCGTCCACGGGCAGGAGATTACCGAGCCTCCGTCGAGCTTCAGTCTGGAATTGAGCTGCCGGTTTCCGTGGCGCCGTGCACACATGCGCTCGTGCACTTGAGTATTGGGGCATGTAAATGCTGATTGAGCTGTGATCCGAGTCCTAATCGGAGAGGGTGAGTCTCCCCTAGCCCCTGGCCCTGTATCTGCCTCAAGCGCTGATCGGAGTCCATCAGGGACGCCACCACAGCGTGCGGCCTTCTGTTTATCAACTGTGAGCATGGACCACTCGGCCAGACCACACACAGACCATGTAATGTGGCGTGAGTGCAAGCCCGGTCATGCCGGGGCTCGGACGTGGCTCGGACGTGCATGGGTGGAGAGCTTCATTACTCGGGCCTGGATGAGACCGAGCGTCAGGCGCCGCAGCGTCAGGCAATCAGGCATCGGGCTGATCGAGGGATCCGGCGGCAGGCTCGCTGTCGGTAGACACAGCGCGTACTGCCGGTCAGCGCGTATCATGCACACGTTTCGATAGTCGCAGTGTCTGCACAGCTGCGCACGAAGCCAAACCGCGCATGAAACTAAGTACTAAGTAATTCGCGCAATGCCACTCGCCTGCTTCTAATCGCGCAGTATCAGTAGTGCCCGGTCTATCCGATCGTGGACGGGAAGCATGGGCCAAAATCGAAATCAGCACGGCTCGATATAGCACAAGGGGTCACCATAACGGAAAGCAAACTGATAGGCGAGCCGATCGATCACCTCGGCCTGCGCCGATTGGGTGCCGTATCTCGATCAGCCCGAATCTGGAGACAATCTGACCTTTCGTGCAGTCTAGGTCAGATTGCGAGCTTGAATTTCCAAGGGCCGAGCACCATCTGGCCTTCAGCACTGCGTGATTTCGAACGATGGGTGCATACGCCGCTGTCCTTCCTGCACCCCTGGCTCGCTGAGGTTGGGCCGATGCAAGGCATGCTCCGAAGGGACGGGGACGTAACTAACCAGGGACGGCACGCCGAGCCTGCGGTCATGCGGGCGGCCAGGCGGCGTGCGGCCTTGGTCGCGGTCCGGAGAGTCTGTCCAGCGGGCTCGGCGTGTCGGGGCTCGGCGGCTGGCGGCTGGACTGAATGCCCGAACAACGGAGAGCCTGGCCCTTGAACCTGTTCAGCTGTGTAGCTGTGCGCGATCACGGAGGCTCGCGAACGGCTCTGGGACCAATGATGGGAGCCGTGGTGTGCATGTGGGCAGCCACAGGGCCACTCGTGGTCGCGTGCAGGATAGACGGGCGTCGGAGCGACGGAGGACGTGCCTTGCCTTCCACTCCAGGCCGGCGGAAGGGAGCGCGTTGAACTTTTTTTGCTTGCTCGGCATGATCAGGCGGCTTGCAGGTGCCACGGCTTGGTTTAGGCGGTGCCGCGGTGGGCCCTGGTCCAGCCCTGCCCGAGCAGCGATGCACGAGCGTCTACCTAGCAGATCTCGGAAGAAGTCGGGATGCGCTGGGCGAGCGTGCATCAGTTTCACCGCGTTTCTAATGACGCTCTGCGTGCGACTAGTCTTTCGGCGTGCCGAGGCAATTAGAATTCGATAATGGGCTGAGGATTCGAAAATGCGATCGGCGCCGGTCCTCATTCTGGTCTTGCCGCGTGGACGGCGCTTGCCTATCGGCGGTCCAGGCTCTGTAGGCACGCCTTGATCGCCGCAGGCCTTGGCGAACACGAGGAACGGCTGCCCAAAGGAGGTGATCTGATTGGTCACGAGATCGTCGGTCGGCGTTTTCGGAAGATGGCCGCAGCCAGAAAACGCATCGGCCTTGTTCGGCCCATCTGGCCACGCACTGACGGGACGGGTCTCCACAGTCACTTGCCGGCGGGAGATGCATCGAGCCTCAAGCTGCTATGGCCAGCTCCGGATTCTTCCGAGCGCTACAGTGCAGGTACGGGATCCGGCCAGAGATGCTCCGGACGGTCCACGGCTCGCGGGTTGCGGCACGGCTCGTCTGGCCTTGGGGCTGATCTCAGATTGCGCGCTGGGTACATAAGACGTCGAGGTGACGGTGAGGAAGAGCGACTCTGCATCCTACAGCTTTGACCTAACCCCCGCTCGCTGATCATCAGGTGAGTTACATCCTTCCCCGCCACCGCGCGCCGCGTGCCAGGCTCTGTACGGTGTGGAATGAGATGGCGAGGGACGAGTGACGATGGAGACAGGGGGTCCCAGAGGTGGAGGTGACAACCCGGGCGGTTCATTGGACAGCTGCGCGGTGTCCCTGGGTACGCCCCGCATCGCCCGCAACCGCGAACCCGCATCATCGGTTGCCCGGGGATGACGGGCGGCAGACGGTGCGGGCCATGGGCCAGCGTTGCCGACAGTGGACGCGAGGCTGGAGAAATCTGGAGAAACCTGAGATGAGCGGCTGAGCGTAGTGATCACCTGCTCAGCCTGGCTCTCCCTGCTCACCCTGGCTCAGCCTGAGTGGTCGGAGCAAAATGCAGGCTCATTAAACTCCATGGTTCCTATCCGTTCCTCCCCCCTTCGGCACTCCTTCTCTCGGCAACCGCCTCCCATCTCCAGATTCGAAATCACCAGACCTCACACCCGACCTCACACCCGCAATCCACTCCCACACCCGCATCACCCGCACACCGAACCCCAGTTGCTGACTCCTTATTTATAGCCAGGTCTCTCTGCAACCCCTTCCCTCTCTCCCATCTTCCCTCCTCCCCACTCTACCTCCCCCTCCTACCGTTCATCATGGTTCAGCAGGCCAACGCCCACAACAACGAGCTCCTCGGCAAGGAGCTCAAGTACTTCTCCCAGGCTGGTTTCGACCTTGACCGCATCCACATCAAGGTGAGTTCTCACTACCGTGGTACCCCGTCGTCACTATCGCTATCATCGCTTGGTCTGCCGAGCGGCGACAACAGTGGCACGTGACTGGCCGGTGCCCCTCCCCACCACTACCTCATCGCAATGTCACTGACATTACTAGCGCAACGCCCCCGTCGCTGCCCTTTACGAGGATGCCATCGTCAACGAGGGTGCCGTCATCTCCTCCTCCGGAGCTCTGATCAACTTCTCCGGCAAGAAGACCGGCCGTTCGCCCAAGGACAAGCGTATCGTCTACGAGGAGACCTCCAAGGACGACATCTGGTGGGGCCCTGTCAACATTGCCCTTGACGAGCACACCTTCGAGATCAACCGTGAGCGTGCCATCGACTACCTCAACACCCGTGAGAACGTCTACGTCTTCGACGGCTTCGCCGGCTGGGACCCCAAGTACCGCATCAAGGTCCGCGTCATCGCCTCGCGCGCCTACCACGCTCTCTTCATGCACAACATGCTTATCCGCCCCACCGCCCAGGAGCTCGCCGACTTCGGAGAGCCCGACTTCATCATCTACAACGCTGGCCAGTTCCCTGCCAACCGTTTCACCACCGGAATGACCTCCACCACCTCCGTCGAGGTCAACTTCAAGCGCATGGAGATGGTCATCCTCGGTACCGAGTACGCCGGTGAGATGAAGAAGGGTATCTTCTCCGTCATGCACTACCTCCAGCCCGTCAAGTTCGGCCAGCTCTCCCTCCACTCCTCGGCCAACCAGGCCAAGTCTGCCGACGGCGAGTCCGGCGACGTCTCCCTCTTCTTCGGTCTCTCCGGAACCGGAAAGACCACCCTTTCGGCTGACGCCAACCGTCTCCTGATCGGTGACGACGAGCACGTCTGGTCCGACACTGGTGTCTTCAACATTGAGGGTGGATGCTACGCCAAGTGCATCAACCTCTCCGCCGAGAAGGAGCCCGAGATCTACAACGCCATCCGCTTCGGTTCCATTCTCGAGAACGTTGTCTACAACCCCGCCGACCGCGTTCCCGACTACGACGACGTCTCGATCACCGAGAACACTCGTTGCGCCTACCCCATCGAGTACATCCCCAACGCCAAGATTCCTTGCATTGCCAACCGCCAGCCGTCGAACATCATCATGCTCACCTGCGACGCTTTCGGTGTCCTCCCCCCCGTCTCGCGCCTCACCTCCGAGCAGGCTCAGTACCACTTCATTGCTGGTTACACCTCGAAGACCCCCGGTACCGAGGACGGCATTGTTGAGCCCTCGCCCACCTTCTCCACCTGCTACGGCCAGCCGTTCATCATCCTTCACCCCGGCCGCTACGCCAAGATGCTTGCCGAGCGCATGGACAAGAACAAGGTCGACTGCTGGCTCATCAACACCGGATGGACTGGCGGCAAGTTCGGCACTGGCCGTCGCTGCCCCCTCAAGTACACCCGTGCCATTGTCGACGCCATCCACGACGGCTCGCTCGCCAAGGCCGAGTACGAGAAGTTCCCCGTCTTCAACCTCTCGATCCCCAAGGCCATCCCTGGTGTCCCCTCGGAGATCCTCGACCCCGCCAAGGCCTGGGCCGACAAGACCGCCTTCAAGGCCGAGGTCGAGAAGCTCGGTGGCATGTTCAACAAGGCCTTCCAGAAGTACGAGGCCGACGTCTCCGCCGAGGTCAAGAACGCCGGCCCCATCCTCTAAGCGGTCGCGTTCACTGAGCACTCGCATCCTATCATGTCGTAGTCCGCTCTTCATTCGCATAAGTGGAGGAGGGCCAAGCTGCGAAAATCAAAAAATCAACGAGCATTTGTAGGTCATTAGTTCATGTATTTTGTCCATTACGCACACAAACCTAGCGAAGAGTGCAGCGCGTTGCAGCATCTTGAGCATCCGACAAGTAGCACTGATCATTGACACTGTCTGCGGAGGAAAGTTGCATGGGACAGATTCGATAATGGCGGGCGGTGACCCGGCCCACGACGCACAGCAATACGCAAGAGGCGTCTGCGCCATGTCGCACCCGTCCCTGCAGATCGGACTGCTCCGATACACCGACGGCCGCAGGCGCAGCCGGCTCTGGCCGTAGGTCTGTGCTCTCCGGTGGCAGCGGGGCGCGAGGTCGCTCGTCACTCGTCGCTCCCTTCGTGTAGAGTCCGAGTGTTCTCGGGGGTGTACCAGCGGAAGGTGTCCTCGCTTATCCGTTCGTAGAGATGGAAGGGCGTGGAGCTCGGTCGTCTGGGACAGGGTATCAGATAGGCGAGCACCCGGTTGCCACGGAACCGGGAACTGAGGAACCACGCTATCAGCTTATCTCGCCCTCCCCATTGTCCGTGCGCGTATCGAGCCAAGCCTGTGTGGCGTTCGGATTTGGCCAGATCACATTCCGTCCTTACGTCCAGAGTACATTCCAGCCGTAGTCGTTGGCACACAACATCCATCACACGATCGCACACAGCTAGGCACAGGTGATCACGAGGGACGCAAGATGGGAGACAGCTCGGTTCCAAGTTAGTTGCCATTCGAAATGCGAGAATAATAGTTTTCGAATGGGCTTGGCAAATGGAACAAAGATGTCCGCGCGCCGGCGGCATGAGGAACTGGACATGTGATGTGGTGCGCAGTTGCAGCTCGACGTTGGCCTCGTGATGCAGACGATAGGTGCTGATGATGTTATGGATGTGGCGGAGACGGCTCCGACATAGACTGGGGGGCGGCGGGGGTTCACGCAGATGACGTGACTGACAGGTGGGAGCCGAGTGAACGGACAGCTCTTCAAGAGTTGCCGCCGGCCTGCGATGTGGTGTACTCGACCGAGCGCATGTGCAACTATTCAGGTTCAGTGGACGCGATTGCTTTCTTTCCTCGGAGAGAGAAGACTTGCAGACATCTCTTGCGCAGAGGGGCGGATCTGCCGTTGCTCGCGCTTGTCGTTTGCTGTTGTAAATGCCAGAAAGATCATTCTGTCACCCACAGCAAATTCTGGGACGGTGGTGCTCAAATCCCGCAGAAGGAGGTTCCACAAGCGAGCTGGGGAACTTAGAGCTGGTGTCGTGTACTTGAGCACCCGAGAAGGCATCTGCCAACCCCGCAACTTCCTTCGAACGTTCTTCGATAACGCCATCTTCTTCCCGGAGCAGAGAAACAGAGAAACAACAGTACCTCCCTGTCAATACTTTAACTAGAACAACATATGCAGACACAGGTAACCCCCGCTGTCCATTTTGCAGCAACCGATGTGGGGTAGTCGACGCCGAGAGCCGCTCGTCGATCGCATGGACGAACTGATCTGCCACCGCCGAACGTCGAACGCTGATGTGCATTACAACGTCGATTAGCACCGGCGCTAAATCGAGAAACCTAATCGACGATTAGGAGCGGTGGCAAATTGGCTTGCACGAGGAATGTCATGAAAGCATATGACGTCCACCCCTGTGTGAGTTAAGTGGAGGTCGTCGTCGTTCACTTCTCCCAGCATTTCATCCTTCAACAGTAATCCCGACCATCCGTGCCAGCCATGGATCTGGTCAAGTGTGCGTCTTAGCTTCTCATAGGGAATAGGTTAGCTGACATCCAGACATCTACCACGAGAAGCAGGAGCCGGGGTCGCAGCTGTGTGGGTGTCCTTTCTGATGACGCGTCGGCGAGGGAAGGAGGGAAGACACGTTTCGCCAGTGCCAATGACTTTCGCTAACACACAGGCGCCCAGCACTGTTTGAACAACCTCCTCCAGCAACCGGTTTACACCGAGGTCGACCTTGCCGAGCTCGCGTCTAAGTGAGCTCACCCGTTCTCCCGGCAGCTGACGCCAGGCTGGACCAGGCGGAACATGCGGCCCGGCACCGGCAGCCAGACGCCAAGTCGTACAACTTTGATGACACTGGCTTCTTCTCCATCTCGGTACTCGAGAAGGCGCTGCAGGTGTGGGATCTGACACTGGTGCGCTGGCGCGGCGAGGCGATGCGGCAGTACCAGGAACATCCCGAGTGAGTGCCGTCACCCGCCGATCGTGATCGGCGACGCCTGCTGCATGTTTGAGAAATGTTTTCGTAGCTAACACACAGAGACCAAGCCGGCTTTATCCTCAACCTGCAGAACCACTGGTTCACACTTCGCCGCTTCAAGTTCAACTCGCGTTGGTACAACCTGAACTCCTTCCTTCCGCAGCCCGAGTGGATCTCGCCGACGTACCTCCAGCTCGTGCTTGCGCAGGCCGAGGCGGAGGGATACTCTGTCTTTGTCATCCGCAAGGCCGGCGCTGGCGCTGGTGACAACGCAGAGGTCGACCCCGGAGAAGCGGCCGGATGGGCGGACGGAGGCGTCGCGGACTTCCCGTCGTCGGGCGCCGACCTCATGGTCGAGGAGATGGGGCATGCGAGGGGCCGTATGTCGGGCAGTCTCGAGCGTCCATCAGTTGACGAGCCGGGCCCGTCGGCCCAGGCAGGACGTGAGTTATCAGAATTGGTTCGGCTAACTCGACACAGCCTCTCGCCACGCTGGAGCCATGGAGGACGAACCGGCCCCGAGCTACTCGACCGGCTCTGGTCGTAGACAACGCAGGCAGCAAGACCCGACGTCCGAGTTTGTCGAGGAACAGGACCTGTTACCCGGCAGCGGGTCGCAGACTCCTGGATCGGCGTCGCGATCGAAGCGCAAGGACAAGAGCAAGAAGCGCGACGAGCTGGACGAGGCGCTGGAGCGCCATGCGGCCCAGGACTTCGAGGACGAGGAGCTCGACGACGACGACCTGTACCACGACGCGCGCGCTTTTGACTATCCGCCAGAGGCGCCAACCGACTTCAAGTACCACAACCGCTCCTACGACGACGAGGACGAGGCGCTCCAGGCGGCCCTCAAGGCCAGCATGGCAGATCTTCCCCCGGACTTCGAGATGCCCGAGCTTCAGCCGCTGAAGCCTGCCCCAGTCAAGAAGCAGTCCCAGCCTGCTCCCGAGAAGAAGGCCGCTCCCGCTACGCGCGCTCCCGAACCCTTGGCTGAGTCGTCACGCACCACGACGGAGCGCTGGCGCCCCGCAGAGCCGCCCGAGGACGCGCTGCAGGACGCACCGCCTGACACGGTCACGGAGGAAGACGACGAGGAGCCCGTCCAAGAGCTCACTCCCGGTAAGCTACCACTGTTGCTAGAAGAGCTAACATTGCAGCGCAGATCCGCCAGGCCCGTCTCGCTCGGTTCCAGCAACAGCAGCAGGAACAGCAGGAGGCAAGGGACCATCCCGCGGAATCATAGGAGTCATAGAGGGGCGATCTGGTTGGGAGGCATGGTAGTACCGGCCTGAGCGGGTTAGGCGATCTGAATCAATTCATCGGTAGGATGCGAATGAACAGGGATGCGCTGCGACCGAGGAGGCTGCGAGATCGTCTGTGAAAGTGCTTGCTGATGCATAAGAGTCAGAGTTCCGGGGAGGCGGAGGCGGGGCTTGCTGTGCACTGAGCATGAGCGGTGCAGTACGCACTCGGGGTCGCACGACAGGAAGGGCAGGTGCGACTCCGACTGTGGTGCATGCGACTGCATCCGTTGCGCTATGCGCTAGAGCTAAGTTGCGAGCTTGGTCTGTGAGATGATCCCTGAGTAGTGGACCTGGTGGCCTGGCGGACCTGAGGGTGTGGCGTCATTGTCACGGCATGCTGGCGGCTCGCACAGTGGACAGTCCACCGTACGCACCATACGTGCCAGCCTCCACTCCCGGCCACCCCGGCACCATCCACCACGTAGCTTGAGCTGAAGCCTCCACCCGTCCCATCCACTCTCAACCATACTCATCACCACAAAGTAATTCTCTCATCTCCGACTAGCACCTTGGCCCCGAGCACCCGCCCCGATGCCGCTCAAGGCCTTGCTGAAGGAGCGTGAGTACCACCCGTGTCTAAACTTGGTGCCGCTCGGAGCCCGTCGGCGTCGCCCGACCATGTGTTGGCGCGACGCACCGTCCTCCCCGTGCGCCATCACACCGCACCTCTCCCACCCCAACCCACTCCGCACCGCACCGTCCAAGCTACTTCTGCGATCGCATAATCTGACTCGACACAGGCTTTGCGAGCGCGATCAACTCGATCCCACCCGGCACCTGGAAGGCACTCATCACGGACGAGCACTCGCAGGCTCTCCTCGACACGGCGTTCACCAACTATGAGATCCTGCAGATGAACGTGACGGGCGTCGAGCAGCTTATGTCGCCGCGCGAGAAGATGAGCGTCGACGCCATCTACCTCCTGACGCCGACGGCGCAGAACGTCGAGCGCATCATCGCCGACTTCGCCAGCGGACGCGACACGTACAAGTCGGCGCATCTGTACTTTGTCGACGGTAAGCTCCCAGGAGCTCTGTCTGATAGCTGACACGCAGCGATCGACGACAAGCTCGCGCAGCGACTGACGGATACGCTTCCCCGGGATAAGCTGAAGGCGTTCGTCGAGCTCAACTGCAACTTCTGGGGTAGGTCTTGTGACCTGTGCGATCGCTGACTGGCAGCAACGGAGGACCGCGTGTTCTCGATGCAGTGGCCGCAGGCGTTCTTCAGTATGTTCGGCGCGCTCGGCGGGCAAGTCACGGCGGACTTTGCGATGGAGGCGTTCCACGACGACATGACGGTTGCGAGCCGGACGGTGAGTCTGCGACGCGCACGACCGGAGCCGGAGCCCAACTGACAGGCGCACAGATGCTCAACGTCCTCACGACGCTCAACGAGAACCCCTACATTCGCTACTACCAGCCGACGCACCACCCACCGCTTGGCCCGCTCGCCCCGGGATCCTCGACGGGCCTGCATCAGCAGCAGCGTCAGGCCGAGCAGCAACAGCAGGGCTCGTCGCTGCGATGGCGCGCCGCCATGGGGTCCTCTCGTGCGCAGGAGGCGCAGGGTGACTCGCTTAGCAAAGTGCTCGCGCAGCGGATCCAGCACGACCTCGATCACTACATTGAGCAGAACCCCGACTTCCCTGCGCACAGCGACCGAGGGCGGGGCACGCTGTTCGTCGTCGACCGGTCCGTGGACCCGTGCGCGCCCTTCCTGCACGAGTTCTGGTACCAGGCGATGGTGAACGATCTGCTGCCGATTAAGGATGGGAAGGAGGGCCGGACGTACAAATACACGTTCACGAATACGGTCGGCGGCAAGGAGGTGCGCGAGGCGGTGCTGAACGAGGATGACGAGGTGTGGTGCTCCGTCCGGCACCTGCACATGAAGGACGCGATCGACAAGCTCATGACCGACTTTGGCAAGTTCGTGTCGGAGCACACGGCGTTCTCGGGCAACGCGCACAACGTGCAGATCAACGACCTGAAGGACATGCTGGCGGATCTGCCGCAGTTCCAGACGCAGCGCGACCAGTTCTCGCTGCACCTCGACATGGCGCAGGAGTGCATGGCGCTGTTCGAGGCGCACAAGCTGAACCTGGCCGCGAATGTGGAGCAGTGCTGCGCGACCGGCTTCACGCCGCAGGGCAAGGCGCCGAAGACGATTGTGGAGGAGATGGTGCCACTGCTGGACGAGCCGAAGATGTCAAGCTTGGACAAGGTGCGCATCATCGCGCTGTACATTCTGTTCCGGGACGGCGTGGCCGACGAAGACCGCCGACGACTGTATCAGCATGCCCGGCTCAACATCAACGAGCAGGACATGATCAACAACCTCGTCCACCTCGGTGTTAGAGTCATCAAGGGGGCGAACGCGTTCCGCGGCCAGCGGATAAAGAATAAGTACAGCAACAAGGACGAAGAGTACGACCTGTCGCGGTACAAGCCGGCCGTGGGCATCATGCTGGAGGAGGCGAACGCGAACCGTCTCGACCAGCACCAGTTCCCCTTCGTCCGGGACACGCCGCCGGAGCTGTCGCAGAGCCTGCGCGCGTCGCACGACCGCCCTCCGGCCCCGAGTCCGAGCACGTCGCTCCGCTCCGCCCGGCCGACGTGGCACAAGGCGGCCTCAGCACGCAACGCAGCCAACGAGCACCGCCAGCGGTACATCATCTTCGTCGCTGGTGGCGTAACCTACTCCGAGATCAGGCAGGCGTACGTCCTCGGCGAGATGCTGGGGAAGGACATCTACATCGGCTCGACGCACGTCATCACGCCCGAGTCATTCCTGAAGGACCTGCGTTCCCTCGGCCGTTCCGGCGTCGGCGGCAACCCGCCCAACGCCGCAAAGATGTATCCCGGCGCCCCCGGGCGGTCCGACCGCCGCTCTCCCGGAGAGCCGCAGGCGTACCAGGCGATCCTAGACGAGCGGTACTGGGTGCCCTTCGTTGGCCCGCCGGCGCTGCCGCCCCCAGTGCCCCAGCACGCGCAGGGCGGGCTGCAGCAGCCCCGCCTCCCGCACTCGGCTAGCAGCCACACCAACCTTTCTGTCTCGAGCAAGGACTCGAAGGACGGAAAGGTCAAGGAGAAGAAGAAGGGCTTCTTCAAGAAGCGCTTCGGATAGCTCTTACACTTAGTCTTAATTACCTTGTTAACCCGTGTCCTGAATGCATTGTTGATACCCCATTACCTCTACTGGCGAGGCAAGTCGCCTCCGGCTCCCGCGTCTATGCAAACTGGAGATACATGCAAGAACCCATACTGCTACTACTAGATTTTATTGAAAGTCGTGACTGTACCTATGCGCTGCTCACGGCCGAGCGGCCATTCGCAAACCGCTTAAGGAAGAACGATGTAGTGGCGAAGGTGCTCCGGGATGGCGTCGATGAGGCCCTTGCTCTCGAGCCAGACGCGGGAGAAGAGACGGGCCTGGTACCTGTGCGCGCCGTCGCAGAGGATGGAGACGACGGTGGATCCGGGGCCCTTCTTGCGGGCAAGCTCGCGGGCGGCAACGACGTTGAGGGCGGACGAGGCGCCGACGTAAAGTCCCTCCTCGTCAAGGAGGCGGTAGACCATCTTGATAGTCTCGGAGTCGGGGACGTGGATCGCACCAGAGAGCAATTCAAGGTCCGGCTTCAGGTTCTCGGTGACACGGCCCTGTCCGATGCCCTCGGTGATGGAGCCGTTGCCCTCGCGGGCGAGCTTGCCGTTCTCGACAAGGTTGAAGAGGACCGATCCGGGCGGGTCGGCGAGGTAGCTCTCGACCTTACCGCCCGACTTCTCGACGAGGTATCGCGTGATACCCGCGAGGGTTCCGCCCGTTCCGGTCGCGCAGATGAAGGCGTCGAGGTTGCCGCCCGTCTGTTCCCAGATCTCCGGACCGGTCGTGGCAATGTGCGCGCCACGGTTGGCCGTGTTGTCGAACTGGTTGGTCCAGACCGCGTTGTCGAGCGACTCGGCGTAGCGCCTAGCCTGGTGGTTGTAGTTCATCTCGTTGTCGAAGGCGACGGCGGGGACGGGGCGGACATCAGCACCAAGCATGCGCAGCAGGTCGATCTTCTCTTGAGACTGCGTGTCGGGCATGTAGATGACGCACTTGTAGCCGCGCGCGCGGCAGACGTGGGCCAGTCCAATGCCGGTGTTGCCCGCAGTGCCCTCGACGACGGTGCCGCCGGGCTTCAGCTGGCCCTTCTCCTCAGCGTCCTTCACGAGGAAGAGCGCAGCGCGGTCCTTGATCGAGCCGCCGGGGGACATGAACTCGGCCTTGGCGTAGATGTTCGCACCGACCTCGTCGGAGACCTTCTTCAGGTGAAGCTGTGGGTCAGCTCGAGGTCCTTCGCCGGTTAGTTGGGGTGGGTCATGACGGTGTGGCTTTTCCGCCAGGCTCGGTTGCGATGGGGAGTCACCAGCGCCGATCGCGAAGCAGCGTTGCTTTGCTGGATCGCACCAGCCATCTCGATAGCGTCTTGTTTACGCGACGCCCGAGCCAAACCGAAAAGTCTCCAGACGACGGGCGCCTTCCTTCCTTACTCACCAGGGGGGTGTTGCCGACGGCGCCGACGAAGCCCTCAACGGCGCCGGGGGCGAGGGCGGTCGCCTGGGTGGCGTACGTGCGCGAAGCGCGCGAGAGGGGGGCGAGCACGGAGCGGAACATAGCTTTGCTCTGTTTTGCGTAGATGTAGAGAGAGCAGGCCAAGATCAGCAAGCAAAGCAGGCGTACACCTCTGCTCAGCATCGAGGTGTATATGAACCGCTTATTGCGCCAATTTCGGAATCGCGGCGAGGGGCGAGCACGTCAACGGTTCGTCATGCCGGTCAGTGATCGGCTGCACGTGGCATTTACCCGCTCACCAGGCTGGATTTGGCCGATCCTAATCAATGCTAATCATGAGTCGTGTGAGATTAGAAAATGAAAGGGGTATTAGGAGGGTAGAGGGAATGTAGGAGACGGACAGCAGGTGCACTCCGCTCGGCACCACGCGAGGCAAATGGGATTTCCGACGAAAGAAAGCGAGCACAGAGGCCGAGATTGAGCGCACCTCCGACCACTCCCCACAACAACAAAATGAGACAGTTAAGAGCCGCAGCGCGGCTCTGGACTGTCACGCCGCGGGCGTCGATGGCGGGTGTACCCCGCGTTGCGACGGCGCAACTCCTGGGCCGTGCCCCACGAACACTCCCAAGTTCGACTGGCCTTCCTCGCCGGGTCCGGAGCTTCGCGACGTCTTCCCCCGCTGCCGCCGCCGCGAAGACCACCAAAGACAAGAAGGACAAGGAGCCGGCCAAGAAGATTGACATGAGTCAGTTCCCGCCAGAGCGTATCAGGTGAGCTTTGAAACGTCGAAGACAGCTGAACGTCAGGAACCTCTCGATCATCGCGCACATCGACCACGGCAAGTCGACGCTGGCGGACCGTCTGCTCCAGGTGAGCTAGCTGGTGCCGATTAGTAGCTGACAGACAGATGACGAACACTGTGCCGGCTGAGGCGTCGCCGCAGTTCCTCGACAAGCTCAAGGTCGGGCGCGGGCGCGGTATCACGGTCAAGGCGCAGACCGTGTCGATCATCCTGACGCATACGGACGGAAAGCAGTACCTCGTCAACCTTATCGACACACCTGGTCACGTCGACTTCAGTTACGAGGTGTCGCGCTCTCTGGGAGCTTGCGAGGGCGGCCTGCTCCTCGTCGACTGCACGCAGGGCATCCAGGCGCAGACGCTCAGCGTGTTCCATGTTGCGCAGGAGGCCAAGCTCAAGCTCCTCCCGGTCATCAACAAGGTCGACCTGCCTCATGCGTACCCTGAGGAGACGAGTGAGGAGATTGAGTCTTCCCTTGGCCTTCCTTTGGAGGACCACATGCGCATCTCCGCCAAGAGCGGACTTGGCGTCGACCAGGTGCTTCACAACATCATCGATAACCTCCCGGCGCCGAAGTGGGAGGGCGACAACAAGCTGCGCGCGCTTGTCTTCGACACTTTGTGAGTTGTGCGCTTCGCGAGGTGGCTAACCCTCAGCTACGACAAGTTCCGTGGTGTCGTGTCGCTCGTTCGCATCGTCTCCGGCTCGCTGAAGAAAGGCGACAAGGTGTCCTTCCTTCAGGCGGGGAAGAAGTACGACGTGCTCGAGGTCGGAATCCAGAACCCGGACGAGGTGCCCGTCGACGCCCTGCGCGAAGGCCAGGTCGGCTACGTCGTGTGCAACATGAAGAACTCTGCTGAGGCGCACATCGGCGACACAGTCTGCCTCGCATCGCAGAAGGTTGAGCCGCTGCCGGGTTTCAAGCCGATGAAGGCGATGGTGTACGCGGGTGTCTTTCCCGTTGACAGCGCCGAGTTCCCGCTGCTGGAGGAGTCGATCGAGCGTCTGACGCTGAATGATCGCTCGGTCACGATCGAAAAGGAGACGTCAGCTGCGCTCGGCCAGGGCTTCCGTCTCGGCTTCCTCGGCACGCTGCACATGGACGTCTTCCGCCAGCGCCTCGAGGACGAGTACGCATCCAACGTCATCGTCACCGCCCCGACCGTGCCGTACAAGGTCGTGTACACCTACGGTAAGGAGGAGTACATCTCGAACCCGGCCGACTTCCCGGAGACGACGGACACCAAAACGCGTGTCGCGCATGTCGAGGAGCCGTTCGTTAACGCGACCATCTTTGTGCCGTCCGAGTATCTCGGCGACATGTTCGAGCTCTGCGCCAAGTACCGTGGAAACCAGCTCGAGTACCGCCACCTGGACGGATCTGACCGTGTCCTCCTCCGCTACGAGTTCCCCCTCTCCGAGATTGTGACCGATTTCTTCTCCGATCTGAAGAGCGCCTCCTCTGGATTCGCTTCGTTCGACTACGAGGAGGCGGGATACAAGAAGTCTAGGCTCGTCAAGCTCAACATGCTCCTGAACTCGAAGCCTGTTGACGCCCTGGCCATGATTGTGCACAAGGATGATGCTCAGAAGATTGGGAAAGCTTGGGTTGCGAAGCTGAGTGAGTTTCCTGACTTCACCTTGGGATGTTAACTGACAATCGCAGGGGAGGAACTGCCTCGTCAACTCTTCGAGCTCGCTATCCAGGCTGCAGTCGGCAACAAGGTCGTTGCACGTGCCAACCTGTCTGCGATGCGCAAGGATGTCACCGCGGGCCTCTATGGTGGCCACTACGAGCGCAAGCTGAAGCACCTGAACAAGCAGAAGGAGGGCAAGAAGCGCCTGAAGAAGCTTGCCGGTAACATTGAGGTGCCGCAGACTGCCTTCTACAACGTCCTGTCCCAGCGGCCGCGAACATATGCCACGCACGCGCGCGAGTCAGGCTCTGACGAGGCATGGCTGCAGGAGGTTGTGCCGTCGCCTCCGACGTCGCTCGCTCAGCTTGCTGAGGAAAGCGAGGGCACCGACGCCGTTCCGATCGGACGGCCGACGATGGCGCCGGAGAACCGGTCCGAGATCCTCGGTACGATCTATCGTCAAGTCGAGCAGAAGCCGCACGGACAGACGTCGAACAAGCTGTTCGGCGACTTCACCCGTCTTTACCTGTCGTCGCCGTCCCCGCTGTTCACTGCGCCGGAACTGCAGGCGATCGCGAAGGCTGTGCACGCGCTCGACCGCAACTCGCCTCGCAAGTACCAGCGGCAAGCGCACGAGCGTTTCGAGACTGTCGTGAACGCGTTGCGCGATGTCATTGGCGACCAGGAGCACGTTCCGCGCGGGCTTGAGTTGTCGATGCTCGTATCGTCGGCGAAGCACAAGCGGAGCGTGAACCGGAGCGACCTGAAGAAGGCGGAGCGCCAGTTCGTGCAGTCTTTTCGCTCAGCTCCCTCTGATCCAGCTAGGAGGGAGCAGTACCGTCGGGGTCTGAACCACATCCTGTACCTGGCCGCGCTTGCGCGGCAGCCGGAACGTACTGAGTTCTGGTGGAACAAGATGATCGGCGAGGGCTTCGAACCGGACAGCTGGTCGTACCTGTCGCGCGTGCTGACGTACGGCGCGATGTACAACCGGACAGCGGCGTTCCTGGTCGAGCTCGAGCGCGCGCTGCCCAAGGTGCCGCGGAAGGAGGACAAGATTGTGCTCGTCAACGTTGCGATCTGGCTCGCAGCGGTCGCGAAGCGGATGGACGTCGCGGGCGCACTCTACACCACCATCAACCCACCAGAGGAGACGACCACGTACTCGCACGCCATCGCCGAGCTGCCAATCGGTCTCATCGAGGAGCTGTGCGAGCTCCCACCGACCAAGCAGACGTTCTACCTCATGCTCTCAGCGTACACCTACCACGGCGACCTAATCTCGGCCCTGACCACGATGCAGCAGCTGCTTGCGCGTGGTCACCCGGCCGTGGTCGCAAGCTACGTTTCGCTTTTCCGCGGCTTCGCGCGCTTCGGCAAGATCCTCGAGGGTGAAGCTGGAGCTGCGTCCGAGTTCTTCCCGCCGCTGATCGAGTTCGCGTCTCAAAGCACGCTGTACGAGATCAAGCGGCGGCGTGCCACGGGCTTCTTCGACGCTATCCGCGGCAAGAGCAAGGTCGAGGAGGTGCCTAACCACTGGACGCTGGAGGCGTTTGATCAGATCTTCCAGAGCTTCTTGACGCTGGAACCGGGGAAGGATGTCCCCAGCAAAGCGGCGCCGACGTCGAAGGGAGTCCACTTTGCTCTCCTTGCATGGTCACGTGTGACGAATGGTGACCTGCCCGCCGTGTGGCATGCGTGGGAGGCGATGAGGACCAAGTTCGGCCCCGGCAACAAGGAGGGATGGAAGGGGTGGGAGGAGGACAAGAGGCTGAGGCAGCTCGTTGGGCGCCTCGAAAAGAAGATCAGAGCTAGAGAGCAGGCGCAGGCTCTCCTGTAACCTCACGCAACTACACAACAACTTTAGAAATATAGATACCCTGCATACCTGCATACGTACATCTTGGCATTATGGATGGAAAATCTACTCAGCAGCTCAGAGCTCGATGTCCTCGTCGTCGTACGCCTCTTTGATGAGGCGGTAGATGTAGGACGGGGGGTGGTCGCCGCTGGGTGTCAGTTAAACTACATTGGGGGTTTATGAACTTACACATTGGTGGCATACAGGTTGATGAGCTCGGGGCGGATGTAGTCGTAGTGGGGGTCAGTGACCTCAACGTTCTCGTATCCCCCGCCGCCTCCCGTGTGGTCGTAACCGATGACGGGGCCAGGGCCCTGGAAGTCGATAGCGTCGTACTCATGGTACAGGTTCCAGGCGGGGGCGAACTTGAACTGGCCGGTGGTGACGACAACGGGCTTGGCGTGGGTGCGCGCGGCAAGCGTGGCCGCGAGACTTCCACCGAGGGCGAACAGACCTCCGTTGGCCGAGACCGAGTGCGCGCCGAGGATGACCTTCGTAACTCTCGGCATGACCGCGTGAACCGAGCTGTCAGGGACGAGGAAGGTGGGGATGCCCGCCTCGGAGAGCTCCTTGGCGGTGAGCTGACCGGAGAATCCGGGCGCAGACTCGAGCACGATGACGGTAAACTTGCGATCGCGGAACGCGCTCTTCAGGAAGCTGATGACGGTGCCAGAGTGGCCGAGCGTGAGGATGACCTCGGAGGAGTGGATGTGCTCGCGGGCTCCGCGGGCAACGTCCTCGTGCGTCGTCTCGAGCTCGTTGATGACCTCGTCGATGGCCTGGATCAGCACCGGCTTGAGCTTGGACGCCTGGCGGGCGAACTCGTCGCGCTCGCGCGCCTGCGCCTCGTCCCAGTCGAAGGTGCCGCTGGCCTGGCGCTCGCGCTGCATGTTCTGGACCACACGCGGCGGCGTAGCAAACAGCGCACTCGTGCTCTGGCTCAGGTCGAGCACGCTACCAGCGCCTCCCGTAGCCGCACGCTCGAACTGCACCTTGTTGTGCCGCATCGCGACGAAGTTCGACAGCGACGCCTGCCGCGTAATGCCGCCCGAGCCGGGGGCGGAGCCGGGGCTCTGCGCACCGAAGTAGTGCGCCGGGCCGTTGAACATGGCCGGAGAGTACGCGCCAGCCCCTGGAGTGCCCGGGATCGAGGGAGGCTGCGAACGGTGCGCGGCCGCAGCGGCACGGTACTCCTCCCTGATCAGACGGATGATGCGCCGCACAATGTTCCCGCTGGCGAGCTCCTTCGGGTTCGCGTCGATCAGCCGCTTGCCGATACTCCGGATGACCGCGAGCAGCTCGTCAATCGTCGTGTACTTGACCGACCTGACTACGTTCTGGATAAGCGCCGCCGTTGCGAGGGCGACGTTTCGCGATCCCACAATCTGTCTGAAATGTCAGCCCCGACCAACCACTCGAGCTCACCGTCGTCGCAGGCGCAGCACGAGCGCCTCAACGAGACGCGCACTCGGGTCCGCTTTCTGAATGTCAGCTCTTGGAGGTGCTCAAAAGCTTACTTGGAGAGCCTCAGACGCCATCGTGTCGGTCAGCGGGGTTTTGGTCGATGCTGCAGTCTCGCAGAGCTTTGGTCCTTCCTCACCAACGTCTCGACATTGTCTTCCTCGACTCAGTGCCTTCACGTGACATTTGGACGCCACGTGTGGATGTTCCTGAGATTACAATGAGATAGAAAGCTTGATTAAGGACATGTCCTCATGAGGCTAATCAGCGGCGGCAGCCGTTCCTAATCGCTCGATCACACCCAAGACCACCCAACGGTGCGTCATCGATGTTGCCAACGAACACTTGATGGCTTCGCAGATTGGTGAGTTAGCTCGCACTACGGGCAATGAGCTGACGATACAGGCCCCATCCCCGAACAGTACGCCGCGGCGGCAACTGTGCCGCTCATCAAGAGCCCGTCGCTGTGGTTGCCACCGCCGGTACAGCTGCCAACCGACATCCACCCGCTACCGGACGACATCACCGCCTACGTGAGCAACGAGCAGCTTCGAGCTCCCTTTGACATCAGCTGACCCCAGTTTGTCTACCCGTTTACCCTCGAGCAGCACGTTCTCGGTCTCCAGCCTCCGCCGCATGTCGCGATCGCTGAGCGGCGGGCACGCAACGCCAAGGCGCTGCTGGACCGTGAAGCCGAGGAAGAGCGGAAGGAGAGGGAGGAGCTGAACCGCAAGGCGCCGGGTTATCATTCTGGTTCGATCCTTGCGCCGACACACAAGCAGAAGGACGTAGCAGAGACGCACGCGACTGGTCCGGTCACGAGCTCGCCCATCAAGCAGGTCGACGCGGACCCCATGGACGCGCTCGTCGCCCAGCTTGAGGAGATGGAGACGGCAAAGGTGTAATTTAGGTCATAAAGCATAAGGTTGTAAGATGCATACACACATAAGAAGATAAGAGGTTTAGGACATGAGAGCAATGAGGCCGAGTTCCCTGGTGGTCAGCTTGTGGTTCATCGACGTAGCTCACTGTCGAACTTGGTCGCCGACGAGCATCTCGCCATATGACTTCTGCGGGCCAAAGCGGTCCTCGGCACGCTTGCGAAGTTCCGGAAAAGCCTCAAGGTGGTAGTCCGGCGTCAGGTGCCAGAAGAAAGTCGAGGAGATGCGGATCAGTGGCCGCTCGGGGTGCTGGGCCTTCCGACGCTTGATAGCCTGCATGTAAGTTCGAGGCCTGCCTCTAACGACTTACCCCTAGCGTAGCCTCGTTGCAGATCACCTCGTGGAATCCAGCTACATGTCAGCTTTACAAACACAAGAAGGTTCACCTTTGATCAAGCCACCGCTGAGCCACTCCAGCTGCTTGCCAGCCTGGACCAGAAGACAGCCCTCCGGCACCTTGGCAGGAATGCGCTGCCCCGTGTTCCTCGCCCAGATGTTCACTGCAGGTCAGTTATTGTTGAGCTGTGGAGAACTCACGCCCAGGATACCTCGACTGGCCATGAATGGTCAGGAAGTTCAGGTCAGTGTGGAAGCCGGCGTAGATGCTTTTGTGTCAGCCAAACATCCTGGCGGCCGGTCAGCCACTAACGTGTTGAGCTGGCCGTACTTCTCCAGGTCAGTCGCAGTTGGCGCCAGAAGATGAGAGCTGTATTGTCAGCTATCCGACAGGGTGGTTGTAGCTTTACCCATAGCGACCTGCGTCGGTGAACGCAGTCTCCTCCAGCCCGAGTCCGACAGCCACCATGCGAGCAACACCTTCGACGCTGGCGGTTAGCGTTGAGCTGTTCAGCATAACCTACGCCTGCTTGAGAAAGCCCCCCCACTCATCGACCCTTCCCTCCCAAGTCTCCTTGAGTGCCTCGGGCACCACGTTCGGCGCGGTAGAGTACGGGAACTTGGACTCGTACGGCGGCTTCTCCGTCATGCGGTGGAAAAACCTGCTGTCAACTTGCGATCCTGCAGCAGTTACCCAGCTTACCGGCACTTGGGGTCTGCGTGATCTCCGCTCATATCGAGCGGGCGTTCTGATGGTTCCAGTCCCGCAATGACGGCCTGGCACTCGTCGTCGCGGCTGCACTTTGGCTTCTCAGTGTTCTCGAGAGTGACGCCCTGGCAGGTTAGCTATGAGGTGACGATTGTACCTACAACTTGGTACCCGAGTTCTGGGCGCTCGTCTTTCCGCAGCTGCTCGTCAGGTAGAGCGAAGTAGTCCTCGAACAGATCGAGGAAGCGGTCGTTCGCCTCCGCCGGTGCGCGCGAGTCCTTAACGACAAGAGCTCCGGTGAGGATGAGGGACTCGGCGGCTTTGCGCGCCTCGTCGAGCGCGGCAGGTGAAGTCGGATCAGCGAGAAATACGTCCAGGTCAACGAGGGTGGGCGCCATGTTGCTCTGCGGTTCTGTTGTTGGTGGCGGGGAAGGTCGAAAGTGGTCGCCGCAGCGTCTGTTATTGCTGAACCACCTCCACCTTAGTCACGTCAACCCACCGTACGCGCCCTGCGCGGTATGGAGGAGCGGGAGCAAATATCCGGCTGGCGCGATGTCATCGAGGAACCGCAGTCACGGAACATGGTCGATCGCGAGCAACGGCTTGAGCGTTAAGCGTTCTGCACCATCACCGACGATGTCCAACCTCTCCGACGACACGCTGCGTAAGGTAAGCTGAACTTCTGCGAACTCGAAGCTGACGCGACCAGATCCTGCAACAAATCCAGACGCAGGCCATCAACGGCCAGCGCCAGAGCGCCATCGTCCGCGCGCAGATCCAGCAGAAGGAGAAGGAGAAGAAGATCCTCGAGCTCACCATGCGGGAACTGGCCAGTGTGCCCGAGGGAGAGGGAAAGCTGTACCGTGGAGTCGGCAAGATGTGGGTGTTTCTCATCAACGGGCTCCGGCGACGTGGCTACGCGTGACGTCTGAGCGTGTTCGGCGACCTTCGACTGCTGAAGAGACTTCGGATTCGAGCTGACAACAGGTTTATCGAACAGTCTCGCTCGTCTATTAACGGCCGACACAAGTCGCTCGAGACCTCGCTCGGCGAGGACATTTCGAGTCTGCAGAAGAAGCAGAAGTACTACGACCGGCAGGTCGAGGAGGCTAACGGCCAGCTCCGCGACATCGTGAGTCATAGCTGCCCTTCGCCGGACAAGAGCTAACAAGCAGTTCCGGAGCCAGAGCCGCGAGCAGTAGACGCGCTCAACCGACCGTTAGAGTTGTTGAAGCATGCTGAGCCATGAGCTGCGACCTCGAGCGCCGGGGCCACGCCGACGGTCCACACGACCACCGACCATTTCTCTCTTATCACGTCATACCCTACTGCAACTGCAACCGCATATAGCTCTCTCTAGTCTACCTCTCACGCATAGATGCATGGGACCAATGTAAATCTACTATTACCCGCTGCGTCGTCCGCGACACTCTTCTTTGTCCGGTCTCGCACCGGTGTTTTAAGAGCCAATGCGCATGACTGTGAAACGTTAGCTCGTGCTCGGGTCGTGCGCGCAGATCGCCGACGGCTCGTCTTTTTCTGAACCGACATGGCCGTTCCTGGTACTCACTGGCGTTGATGAGGTCGCCGTTCTCGGCGGCAAGAGCCTCCTTGGCCTTCTCCTCGGTGCAGCCGGTCTGGGCCATGACGAGCTTGACGTCGTCCTCTCCGACCTTTCCGGCGGGCTTCTTCTCGTCAGATCCCTCGAGCTCGGGGGCGCTGCTGTCAGTTCCTGTCCATGCCGACTCAACCTACTCCTCTCCACCCATCAGCTCCTCAAGGGACTTGGGGACACCGTCCTTGAAGCCACCGGCGGCGTGGGCGGCCTGGGCAGCGGCAGTGGAGGCCTGGAGCTGCTGCTGGGCAGCGATCTGGGCAGCCGAAGTGGGGTCCTCGACCTTGGCCTCGCCGAAAACGATGTAGCAGTCGGATCCGGGGGCCTTGTAGACCTCGGGGTCGGCAACGACGAGGAGGACGTTCTTGGGGCGGCGGAGGGTGACGCGCTGGATTCCGGGAACCTTCTTGAGGCCGAGACCCTCGAGCTGCTTGCGGGCCTTGCGCTCGGGGCGCGAGTGGATCTCGACGGTGGTGCCGGAGGCGGCGTTGTCCTCAAGGGAAAGGTTCTCAATCGACATGGCGGGCTAGATGATGGGTTTTGGAGGGATGGTGATGACTTCGATGCACTCCTCGTCGGCACTGCCAGCGGACCTCGCGCGACGCATGACCAAGTGGGAGTTTAGGCGTGTGGTTGGCCCATTGGCTGCTGTCATTCACACGTACTTTCGTATTCGTCCGGAATCAAACGGATCAACCGCCCACCACCGCACCTGAATGAAGGGGCTCCAGTATCTCGCTACATTTTGCATGCATTCCGCACGTCTTTATTTGTAACGATCGGAACTGATTGCCTGATGTGCGCAAGGTTGCGAAGCACAGCTCAGCTCTGTCCGCCCGCAACGTTGCTCCGCGCTCAGCTCGCCTCAGTTCTACCGGTCCTCGATATTTCCACTGAAACTCCTGTTCGATTCGCGATGACACTAACCGGACGTTTGCGGAATGTACTGAGCAGGGTATGCTTCCTCAGCACCGTCAGGTTGCCCCAATTTCGATGAGCGGCGAGATTATATATAGCAACAGCACACTATCAGCGGTGCACAAAGATCACTGGACGATAACTCCAACATCTATAATCTGTCAACTCAAAAACATGTTGCCGAACATCGACAGCGCTCTGGAAACGGGTCTGAGGGCTTGTCAACACCTCCGGATGCGAAGAGAAAGTCAAAGGTCCCGGAGGCGATACCGCTTCACTCAACTGATTGGGGCGGTGAACAGCCTCAGGTACAAGCGATACACGTCTAAGCAGGTCGAGCCAGAGGTGCGCCGGCTCCGTCGGTGGTTACTGACTGTCCCAGTTCGAAGTCGACGAGAACGAAATCGAGGACTGCACAACTACAAGCTGGACACTGGAGCTGGCGAACATCGACGGCCAAGTCTACGAAAGAGTGGTCGATGCGGACGAGCAGAGCAGAGCGAACAGCTCGGGTAGTCCGCCGGTAGTGCCTCCACGGCCTGCACGCATGCGCTCCCCGACAGTGCAGGTTCGGATCGACGCCCCGCAGCACGAGGTTGAAAGCTTGGCTGGTAGAGTTTCGCAGCAGCTCCTGACGGAAAGTGATATGTCGTCGGCCTGCTCGAGTGATCCGAACTCGCCTCTGCCGGGGTCGCTGTCTACGAGTGACGCAGGACACTCCCCGCGATCGCTATCGCGGTCCACTACAGTGACCCACAGGTCACGAGAAGAAGCTGTGAGTACTCATGTGGACTGTCGAGTTGAGCTGACGGCGTAGCGCAACACACTCAGCAAGCCTGAGCTCCTGTACCTCGCGGGCGTAAGGTTGGACGAGGTCCCTGACGCCGGAAGACTGTAGAGGATAGTGTGCGTCTCCGAATGTTCTGAAGCGGCTGCGGAGAGAGAGACCGCACTGCGCCGCGTCGTGTATAAAGCATCGTCTATCTTGATGGATAAGAGGAGGTGCGACGCTATGCTAAGCCTGCAATCGCAGAATGTCGGGGCCGGATGTCTGTTGTTGCTTGTAGAGCGGCGAAAGCCACACCCTTTAAGCGCTGCACGCCTCGGTGCATGCCCTGTGGTCGGGCAGTCAGCCGGGCGACGGTCCGGGATTGCCGGGAGGGATCTGAGGGCGCGATCTCTGAGGATTCCGGGGAACAGGTCCATCGCAGTCGCTAGCGGCCAATGAGTACATCATCTATGCACCGCCTCCACGCCCACACTCCCAAATACGCAATACAATCCCTAGCCGCCAGCCAGCAGGACTGCAGTGCCGCTAGCCTACACCTGAACCCGCACTCCCACGCTCGTTTCCTTAGTCGCCGCGGCGCGTCTCCAGCCCGCAACCCAACAGCCATGCAGCACCTGTCACTGATCGATAACACTTTCTCTCAACTTCACTCTCGAACTTTTATCCGCTCTGACCGCTCCTCTTGGGCCGTTGCAATGGGTGCCAACTCGTCCAAATGTTCCAAGTCCCCCGCTACCCCCAACGACTCGCGGCCGCCGGCCGTCCCCGCGAAGGACCATGCCAGCGGTAGTCGACAGGTTGGTACGACGGGCCTGAATATGACCTGACATCAGCATCCGCCGACTTACGAGGAAGCGACGTTTGGGCCTCCGACCGCAGATGAGGCCGCGCAGGAGGCCCCGAACATGCGGCGGCATGACACGCAGTCGTCTGCCGTGTCGTCTTACGAGCCATCTGAAGCCGTGAGTGCTGCCTTGGGCCCCGTAGTCCTCGTAACTGACTACCAGGGCATCATCGAGATGAAGAAGATGACGCCGTACCAAAAACAGGCGTACCGAAATCAGCGCAAGGCGGAGAAGAAGCATGCGAAGGCGCAGAAGAAGGCGGACAAGGCGCACCGGAAGGCGGAGAAGACGGAGGCCAAGTTCACCAAGCGCGCCGACAAGCTTACGAGCAAGGCGAACGTCTCTGCAGAGAAGGCGCACACGAAGGTGATGAAGGCAGCCGACAAGGCGCACATCAAGGCTGTGAAGAAGACGGCCAAGGCGCAGAAGAAGGCTGAGATTGCGACGGCGCGCGCGAATGCGAAGGCCCGCGCAGCGCAAGCCACCGCCCAAATTGCCTCGCACCGGATAGGCATTAAGTCGTCTTCGCCATCTATCACAACGCCACCGATCGTCGTGCGCTCAACCTCGGAGAGGTCACAGTCGTACTCGCACTCATCGCCTACCGCGGGACCGATGCGTCCACGCCGCGTCACCACGGTCGAGAGCAGCACCTCTTCACGCCCACCCTCACGTGAGCCGGATACGCAGCGTAGCAACAGTTACGCCGGACACATGCCTCAGCCGTCTCCCACGACAGAGGTGCCTCCGCTCCCTCATGCTCACCAGTCTCACCACATTCCGCACTCTACGGCATCGGCTCCGCAACTCCCAGAGCTTTTCCAATCGGAGAAGGGCCAGCAGTCACGCCGGTCCAGGCTCGAGGATGAGTACGCCCAGCTGGAGCTCGATCGCATCCAGCTCGACCGCGAGGTAGTCGACCGGCAGATCAGCGACCTCTACGCCGGCATCGGCAAGCTGCAACTCGACTCCAGGAGGAATTCGGAGTAAGATCTACCGAGATTTAGCTGTATCATCATGCCCCATAGCCGCCTTGCCCACTACTGCATATTTCCTTTCCATAATGTGTATTCCTCATCTGTTTGTGCGATGTACGCTTGTTGCCGTCTCGTTGCAAGGATCTGGCTGATCGATGATCGGAGGCAAGCCGCACTGCATGTTGCAGGCACCCAGATTCTAATGGCGGAATTAGCGGAACCAGATCGGTCTATTCCGCAGATAAGCAGCGTCCAAATCGAGTGACGGGAGGTGACGCAACCTCTTTGTTTTGATTTCGACTCCCTATCTGCTCTACGTCAGGCGGCAATCAATCGCGGCGATGGGTGAGCATCTACGTTGTTTCTGAGGTCAGCTAACAGAGACAGAGTACGTGTATGACGGCGAATCCGAGGTCAGCTCGGCGCAGGACAGCTCGGACGACGCGACGGGCTCGCCAACCACTGGCCCGATGCCTCAACGCTCATGGTCTTTCCCGCAGAAGACGAGGAAGACACGGCGCAATTTACAAGAAATCATGAATACGAACCCCGGCAGCGCATTTCCCTGGGATGAGATCCTGTTCTATGTGCCGGAGTGGCTCCCGTCCGTCATCAGGCAACACATCTTGCAGCGGATTGAGGTGGGTTATCACAAGTCCGATGCAGCTGACGGCAGACCCGCGGAGGCAAGATGACGCCCCACGTCCAGTGGGCGCATGCGATCATTTCCCATCGTGGGGAGAGCTCGGCCCAGCGCAGGGAGCTGCAGCGCCTGCCCAACGTCCGCGCCAAGGAGACGTTCATCTTGTACCCCGACTGGCTGGCGCGGGTGTACTTCTCCGGCTTGATCGTTGATCCGCCGCGGTATCTCGTGTGGAAAAACCAAAACCCGCTCATCGCAATGAGCGACTTGGGGAGCGCAAACGAAAACCTGAAGACCATGGTCGCGCTTGAGGTGAGATTTGGCCGTCTTCTCCGAGCTAACGTCAGCGGTACGGTGCTATCGTCGTTCCCCTGAAGGACGCGCAGGTACTTTGCGTTGCGCATGACTCGCCACTGCTCGACATGGAGGAGGGGGACATCCCGAGTCAGCTGGATCATGTGCGCTTCATGCCCGTGTCGAGGTTCCACCAGTTACGCGGCTGGGCGCGGCAGACCTTTTTCGAGCGCCGGGCTGAGATCGAGGAGGAAGAGGAGGAGGACAGGATCGAGGAGGAGATGCGCCGCGCCGCGAAGCAGGGGAAGCGCGTCGTCACGCATCCGGAGAAGCATTCCAAGAAAGTGCAGTCGTCGCACAAGGCTGTTCCCAAGCCGGCGTCGAGGCCAGCAGCTGCTCAGGCGGAGCACGCAGCGCCGGCTCCTCCCAGGTCGACCCGCCCCGGCTCGATCGGGTACAAAAATGAGACGTGGCAGACACGCCTGAGCGAGAAGGAGCGCCGGCTGCTCGGCATATGGATTGCCTGGCACTGTCCGGATGGCAAGGGGCGGACATCCATCAACCTCTTCAAGGCGATGACCGCAAGTTACGTTTTCCCCCACACGGCTAACTGTTCGCAGAAGCACGACTTCCAGGACCCGGGTTGGACGAAGCTCGCGCGCGGGCGCTCCGCCGGAGCTTGGCGCGACTGGTACAGGAAGTTCTACAAGATGCCCTTCCCTGACGGACGCTCATTCGGCGACCGCATCGAGCAGTGGGTTGAGGAGGTCGAAGGCTGGGACCTGGAGGGCGCGCTCGGCGACTACGAAGAGGCAGGGAACAGCCAGGACGGAGCCGCGCCTAGGAAGCGCAGGGCCGACAGTCCTGAGCGACCGCCCCAGAGGAGGAGGAAGATCGAGAGGGCCGAGGAGAAGGATTATGCTCCCAAGAGCAGAAGCGAGAAGACCCCGGCGAGGAGGATGAGCACGCGCCAAACCGCAACCCCAGAGACCCGCGCGAGAGACGCCACGGGCACGCCTAAGAGGCGTCGCCAGTTAGTCGTCGAGATCCCCATGAGGCGCTCTCTCTCGCGACGGCCCGCCTAGGGCCTATGACTTGCACTCCTGTTCTGTTCTATTCTTCACTGTGCAACCTCCTAGGTGTAGCCTCGTCGTAAATATGTTGTATCTTGTCCATGTACCGATTCCTATTCTGCGACAGCTAATCGGTCATTTCACTAATGACGCATTAGGATGTGAATTTGGTTCCGTCCGTAGATTGCCGTTTGGTCAGGACCCTTTCTCGCTGTTGACGATCGTCACCAACCTCCAGACAACACCAGCACCGAACCGGCGGACGCGAAGCGCACCATGGACGCGCTCATTCCCTTCACCACCTCAGGGTCTCTGGTTGATCTCGTCGACAGTGAGTTGGGGCTCTGCTTAGCCGTCGGTGGTCTTGAATTAGCTAACGAAAACAGAGAAGGTCCTTGTTGTCCTCCGTGACGGACGCAAGCTCATCGGCGTGCTGCGAAGTTACGACCAGTTCGGTGAGTTCGCCGGTTGTAGGGCTTGAACTACGGGCTGGCACTCAGATCGAATGCTGACGCGGCAGCCAACTTCCTCCTCGAGTCAACAGTAGAGCGGTTGTACAACGGATTCGAGTTTGCCGATATTGACATTGGTACGTTACTCTGTGGAACGAGTGTCGACGAGCTTGCCTCTTCAGGTGTTCCAGCTAACATGTAGGTGTGCTCCTGATTCGTGGCGAGAACGTCGTTGCTCTGGGCGAGATTGTGAGCTCTAAGGTCGGGTTTGGTAGCTGACAGGACAGGACCTGATTGCCGAGGACGAGCTGCCCTTACGCCAGATCCCTCTGGACGAGATGCGGGCGAAGCTGGCCGAAGTCGAGGTAAGCTTTTCAAGTGTGCGTCAGCTGACAGTGCAGCAGCGACGGGAACGGGATAGCGCGATCAAGGACAAGGTCATGGCCTCGATGGGCTTCGTGTCTGAGAAGCACGAGGGAGACGCATACTAGACCACCTTACACCTGCCACCTGTTAACGTGTATACCAGTACCACTAGGACCATCGAGACGATTGTGACGAGAGAAGCTTATAAAAACAGCAATTGGCATGCATCGGAGCGCTGAGGCGCCGTGTGTGCGCAAATTGGCTGGCTGGTTGATTGGAAGGGAAGGAGGATGAAGAGAGCGTTAGTGCGCCCAGCGTGGCGGAGCAGGATGACTGGAGCTGCTCATTTTGAGTCTTCCTCGCCGTCGCCGCTCGTGTCTTCCTCGCCATGTGTCTCCCACGGATGTTGGAAGTTCGACGTTACTCACTCTACTTGCTCGATCACGATTTAGCATCCATCCACTGATCACCGAACTCAGCCTCTTCCGAGTCGACAGGAACAAGTCGTCGACGACTGCGGCTTATCTTACCACCTCCTCCATCGCCTGATCTCTCTAACCCTTAACGCCATGTCTACCCCTTTCCGGCTGCCACCTCGGAAGTCGAACGCGCCAGCCCAGCCCGCTCAACCAGATGCGCAACTCGGCTTCCTGGAGTTTGTGACGTGTGCTCTCTGGTGCGCCCTGATCGTCTCGATGCCCGCGCTGATCATAGCCTGACACCGTACGACGGAAACAACGACGGCGAGCGGCGGTGGTACATGACCTCGTGCGGGCACATCCTTTGCGATGATCCAATCCACAAGCGTCAGCTTTACGGACCGTGAACGAGCTGACGACCAGACCGCAGGAACACATGCACGCTCTGCGGCCGCCATGGGGCCACGTTTCACCCGCTCGACGACCAACTCTCCCCCGAGCTCCATGTTTGGTTTCAGCCCAGCTTGAGCCACTTCGACGCGCTAACCCAGTCCGTCGGCGTGCTCAAGTTTCACAACTCACAGCTCGTTACGTTCGTCAAGTCTCTCAAGGAGACCGTCGCCGAGCAGAAGGTTGGTTTAGCTAGTGTGAAGGCTAACCAGCCAGGCGACGA
The DNA here is from genome assembly GCA_039545375.1 of Trichosporon faecale. NCBI lineage: Eukaryota > Fungi > Basidiomycota > Tremellomycetes > Trichosporonales > Trichosporonaceae > Trichosporon > Trichosporon faecale. Next base: position 1,243,575 of record BCLU01000029.1, read on the forward strand.
TGTCAGAAGCTGCGGAGGAGATGACGTCGCTGAACAACCGGCTCGAGGAGAGTGAACGGTAAGCTGTCAGACGACCCAGCGCAGCTGACCGTCAGGCGAGTCCAGGAGCTGTCGCGGCAGTTGACGGAAGAGCGGGGCAAGATCGACAAGCTCCGGGGTCGGAATGCAGCGCTGGAACAGCAGCTCGCTAGTATCGGATCGATCTCGACGCCGCCCATCGCTCGACGGAGGCTCCATCCTGCGGCAGCTCAGCAGGGTCTCCATCCACAACACCCTCAGCATCCACAGCACATGCAGCAGGCTCGACACGCCCAGCAACAGCATATCTCGCCTGACATGCAGTACACTGAACCCGACCCGCTCGAGCAAGCTCCGCCCGTTGCCATGTCGCCCGTGGTCATGACACGACAACAAGCTCCCTACCCTGCTGTGCCGAGTACGCCGCTGCACCAGCCGCGCATGTCGAGGGGAATGCGGCCGTCGAGCACGATGCCACTCGACATGGCGCAGACCATACCGCCTCAGCCCCGACACATGCCTCCCCAGCCCCAGCACATGCCTCCGGTCCAACAATACGACAACTCACACGACGGGCAAGACTATCCTCCCGAGCCGATTCAAGCAGGCTACCCCTCCAAGCGCCAGCGACTGGATCAGAGCAATGCGTGAGCTACTTCATACTCGTCGGCTGACGAGCAGTTACGCAGAGCAAGTGCCGCCTAACCGCTATTCCCGAGCGACCACTGCCACCCCGTTTGAGCACAGGCGGATGGCGCAGTCGGAGCCGACGCCGGGTGGGCGACCACACTCCTCGGCCAGCTTCCAAGGTCGTCCTCGCAACAATTTGGAGTAAGCTTTGCGTAAACGTGAAATAGCTGACCCCTTTAGCCAGTACCGATATCGAGGCAATCAGGTTGCACGCCCGCAGCCGCTGCAGTACGACCCCAAGCCGTCATTTACGCTGCCGCGGCGCTCGCAGGCGACGCCGAGCGGAGGGCACACAAGACACGGACACATGTACGGTGCTACCGCACTCGGGGCGATAGGGGAAGATGACGGTGGGCTACCAGGATCCCGCGGGAAAGCTGACGACAGAGGGCTTACCGGTTATGCCTAGGATGTAGCTAATGCAGCGTAGTGCAAGAAGGACAGACTAATCGCATGGCAGGACTATAAATGCTATAAATGGGTTCGTGACTGTCGTCATGGTCGTTACATTCGTGCTCGTCATCTGCCGCGGCCGTCGGTGCCAAGTGCCGGGAAGACGTTGGTATGGCGCTAGTGCCGGAAGGTCGAACCAATCGTTTGGGCGGCAAAAGTGGAATTCTTCCTTCCATCATTGAGCGTGTGGAGGCTCCCGATCGTGCGCTCATGCATGGGCAAACAGCTGATCGACCGCAAGTAGAGGCTTGGTGTTCACTGATCGAGGCAGATAACGACAGATTCGCCGAGGGAAGACGTGAACGACCCGGTCCGGAGGGGCTGGAGGAGGCCGCAGGCGTGGAGGAGGTAGTAGCGACCGAACAGGCTGATGGGTTCCGGCAGAACGGCACCGCTCTGCATCATGACGTAATCGACGATGCGCCTGGCAGCGCGCGAGACGAGCCGGAGAGAGTTGTAGGTGTCGCGTGATGCGGTCGCCCCGACGATGAGATGGAAGATCTCGGGGTAGCTGGTCGGGTTGAGCATCGTGTCGTAGTGTGAAAGAGTGCGGTTCGTGAATGAGCGTGGTTGGTGGCAGAGTGCAGGCGCTGATCAGCAGCGGTAGAAGACAGGAGGGGAGCCAAGATAGGGGCGAGTGACAAGGTGAGCCAAGGGAAGTCGTGGAGGAAGGCTGGAGAAAAGAGGAAGACAAAGCGATCTCGAGCTGACACAAAACAGTCGCGTGTGACGGACGCTGGTCCCCTCGGCGCAGGACTAGCCGATAGCCTGGACAGTCTGCGTCCTGCGTGTCATGCGGCCGCATTACGCCGGTACGCGCTGGTCGCTGCGGCCGCATCCCTCTCTCACTAGTGCGCGCCTCCTGGGTCACTCGCTCCCTCGCACCATGCGTACCATGCGCACCACGCTCACCTCCGACGCTAGACAAGCCCGCGTCTTCCCCGGTGCACATGTCGTGTCATGTGCCGGGGCGTAGCACTATGCGCGCCGCCGCAGCGCCGCGGGTCGTGGCTGCTTGGCACGCGGCGTAGACGACTTACCGCGGACCGACATCGTCCAGACGTCGCACCTTCCCTTCAGCTCATCCACCACTTCGCCGTTGCCACCCTCCCCCTCTGCTTGCAAGTCTTCCCTTCATCTCGCAGCGACTCCGCAGCTTATCTACTCCTTAGTCCGACCAGTCCACATGCTCCCCTGAGCGTTCTATAACCGGAACGATCAACTCCAGGTGTGCGGAGACCGTTACTCTCGTTTATAACCCCAACAGGTGGGTCGATGACTCGACCTCGCCCCTGTCCCCTCTCATCCTCACTCCCTCCTAATCACCATCCCCCACACTGTTTCCGACCAACGGTGTCCCAGCTCTGAGAACTTTCCTTCAACCTCACCGTCCAGACCTGTTCGTTCCAATGGTCGTCCGCGGCGACAAGGCGTGGGACCTTCCTGCCCCCGACACTGGTCCACCCCTTCGAGCGCCACAATGTGATCGCAAGCCTCCTCGCTTCGACACAACCCGGAACAACACTGTGACACCTTCCCCCCTGTCTCTTGTTCTCTTGAGTCTTTCTTGCCTCCAGGCTGTCTCCGCTCAAGGCGCCGAAGCCGCTGAGCACTACCCCCTGCCACCCAACCGCCAGCGCCCGACCCACCTCCTCAATGCCGTCGGTGCTGCCGCAAGCTGGGTTGTGCGCTCCATCGCCTCGACCGCCGGCTACGACCTTGTGCCCCGCGCCCATGATGGATTCGTCAAGCGTCACCTCGAGTCCGGCCACATGGACACGAAGCGCATCGTCTTCGCGTGCATGATCCCCGTCCTCGTTTGTCTGTCTGGCGTCTTCGCTGGCCTGACCCTGGCGTGAGTACCGTACTAGCGAGCGATCGAGCCGTGCCTCAGTCGTCGCAGCCAAGACAGACCGCTGATGCTCGCAGTTACTTCTCCGTCGACCAAACACAGCTGCAGGTCCTTGCCGTGTCTGGCACACCGCAGCAGCAGGAGTACGCCCGCCGAACCATGCCCGTCCGGTGAGCTAGCAGTATGTAGTGAAGCTGACAATCGCAGCAAGGATAGCCACCTGCTCCTGACCACGCTCATTCTCGGCAACATGATCGTCAACGAGGCACTTCCTGTCATCACCGACGGCGTGCTCGGCGGCGGCATCTATGCCGTCATCATCTCAACCGTCCTTGTCGTCATGTGAGCTCGTGTGGTGTAGCCGCCAGCTGACGTTCCAGCTTCGCTGAGATTATTCCCCAGTCGGTCTGTTCTCGATATGGCCTCAAGATCGGAGCCAAGATGGCGCCAGTCATGCGCGTTCTCATCTGGATCTTCATCCCTCTCGGTTGGCCCATCGCGAAGCTGCTCGAGCTCATCCTCGGCGCTCACCACGGTATCGTGTACCGCCGCAAGGAGCTGCGCGAGCTCATCAAGATCCATGCGGCAAACGGCCACGCTGGTGGCGACCTCGACTGCGACACTGTGACCATCGCGCAAGGTGCCCTGGACCTTGCGCAGAAGACGGTCCAGTCGGCCATGACGCCCATCGACAACGTCTTCATGCTCCCGATCGACGCCACTCTCGACTACAAGACCCTCGACCACGTCGTCGGCTCCGGCCACAGCCGCATCCCCGTGTACAAGATGATCGAGGTGCCCGACATTGACCTGACCCGTCCGGTCCCCGGCCCACCGAAGACGAAGACGGTCAAGAAGATCGTCGGCAGCATGCTCGTCAAGAGCTGCGTGCTCCTCGACCCCGACGACGCCACGCCCCTTGCTTCCATTCCCATCAACTCACTCCCCACTGTCCCTTACGACGAGCGCCTGACCCATGTCCTGAACGTCTTCCAGGAAGGCCGCTCGCACATGGCCATAGTCTCATGCCGTGGCCGTGTTGCCGACAAGACATGCGAAGAACAATCCGTCGCTGCTGCTGCGGCTGGCAGCCTCCGTCAACGGTTTATGCGCTCGGTCCGTGGCAGCCATGGCTCCGATGCCGAAACCATTGACAGCCGCACCGACGTCGAACAGGGCTTCAGGAATCTCTTCCGTAAGAAGAGCGGGGGTGCCTCTTTGTCTTCTAACACTACGGCTGTGGAAGACGCCAACGGCCCCACTTCACCTACCGTGATTGACGAGAAGGCTGTCGAGCAGGAGGGGGAGCGCCAGCAACCTCGACGCTCGCTCTCCGCTGCGAGGAAGGCAACCAGGCTCAGCCAGCTCGACCAGGCAGTTCCCGCTGACGCCGCAATCCCCGATGAGAAGCTCGTCCAGTTCTTCGACACTCTCGAGGGTCCGCCGCTCGGTATCATCACTCTTGAAGACGTCCTTGAAGAGCTCATCGGTGAGGAGATTTACGACGAGTACGACAAGCACGACGGCTCCGACTCCTCCTTTGTGCCTCTGGACGACTCCAAGGCCACGTCCAAGACAGCCAGCCTGGCCACCATCGGTCGCGCATCACGCATCACGACCCGCGATGTGTCGGCTCCCCTTCCTTTCTTGACCGACGGGCTCGAGGTGACGTCTGTGGCCAGCACCCGACCGACATCGCCTCTGCCGACCATCTCGTCCAACACCCGTCCTGCGACCCCCACCTCTCTCCTCCTCGATCGCAACTGCATCTCTCCTGCTGACGTCGGCTCCATGCGTCTGCGCACTCACTCAGGAGCCACCCTTACGACTGCCTCCAGGCACCAGGTCACTGCGGCTTCCACCGCGAGTGAAGTCGGGAGCAGGCGCACGTCCCGCTCCTCCTTCAACTCGGCTCCATTGTCTTGTGCGGCTACGCCCATGGGTAGCCGGGGTCCCAGCCCTGTGCCGCACACGAGCGATGCGGTAGAGGTCATCGGAGGTGAAGCGGCCACCAAGTAGATCCTGACGCGCGCGTCGTGTGAGAGAGGAAGTTAACAACCGTGTCAATAAGCAGCGTAATAGGCGTGAACCACCAGGTCGATGTGTTAACCTTTTTGTAGTTTTACGTAGTAATGATAATGTGATTCTTGATTCCAAGTGCGTTCTCATAGCAGCAGTCGAGGTTCCATTGAGGTGCGAGAGAATGCAGCCAGAAGGTCGGATGCAGACAGGCGAAGTGTGATGGTGTGAGTGAGCCTAGTGTGCGGATTCAGACTGGTGAGGGACGAGGAACGAGGCCGCCGGATTGGGCAAGGGAAGGCTTCGGCTCTCCCGGTCGGCACTGTCAACAACCACCATCACCATCGCAAACGACACCCCACGGCGACCACCACGATGCCTGTCCGCGCCTCGCCGCGGACCGGTAGGCTCAAGCCGATGCTCCGTGTTCCGCCCCCGCCCCGCGATTCGAATGGCGCACCACCGACGCCCTCGCCCGGTCCAGCTAAGGGAAAGGAGAAGGCCAAGGGACCCGAACGCCGTGTGCTCCCCGCGCGAGTGCGGCGCGCAGCTGGTGGAGGTGCGGAGGGAATACGCGACATAGAGGAGATGGTCGTGGACTGGCTTGAGCGTTGGGGTAAGTTACATCGAGCTGCGTGCTGCGCTCTGCGCCAGCTCGCCGCCCACACTGCCAGCTACCTCGTAAAACTGACAAGTCCCAGGGGATATAGATCCCGCGCCGCCGGAAAGCGTCGTCGTGCGCGTAACCACCGCACCGCTGAAGGGAACGTACGCCGTCGAGGACAGCAGCGTGCAGGCCGGTCCTTCCACGGGTCCTATGCACGCCGCGCACGCCGCTACGCCGACCGGAGCAGCAAGCACACCTGGCCCATCAGCTCCCGCCCTGACGTCGGCTCTTTCGACGTTAGCGCCCGGTTTGACTCCGGGCGCCGCTCCCGACGGCAGTAAGGGGAAGGGGAAAGGTTCGCATGCGTCTTCAGCGCTGAATACGCCTGTTCCCGGCGTGAAGCGCATCGAGACGCCGGCGTGGATCATGGTCAAGGCCGGGGAAGACGACGCAGAGGAAGCGCGGCAGGAGATGGTCGCGGGGCCGAACCGCTCTCCGTCGAAGCGGCTCCGGCACGGCGTCGTTGGCCTCGAGGTGAGTCTCAGCTGGGTGGGCGTTCGCATTCAAGCTGACAAGCAGATCGAAGACACGAGTGACGCATACTACGAGGCGCAGCACCGGCGATTCGAGGCGTTCGAGAAGCGGCAGCGGATCAGGGAGCGCGAGCAGCTGCAGTTCAACCGCTACAAGATGAAGGCGCGGGTGGACCTGCTCCGCAATCTGCCGCAGACGCAGTGGGTCTCGATGGTTGCTGCGATCCTCGCTCGAGAAGGCGACGCGACCTGGCAGCGCGGACGGAGGAAGCTCACGACCATGGGCAACGACTGGCTCCGCCGTCATCTCATCAAGGAGGGGCTCGAGGTGCTGCGACGCTACGACGAGCTGCTCCCGAAGGAAGGACAGAAGGAGAAGGAAAAGGAGAAAGAGAAGGTGATCAAGGGGCTCGTTGCGAGTCCGGCATCGTCTTCCCCGCCTCCGTCCGTCCAGCCCAAGCCGGTCATCAAGCTCCGGCTGTTCTCGAGCTCGCACCGTGAAGCCGCCGCCAGGGAAGCAGCAGCGAAGGAAGCTGCACGCAAGAAGGCTGAAGCTGAACGGCAGCGCCAGCGTAGCAGGAGCAGCTCCTTATCGAGCTTGAGCGACTGCGATCCCTCGAGCCCGGCCAGCGTCGCTGCGACACCGACACCAGTGCCGAGTGAAGCCAGCGCTCCGAGCCCGGCATCGGCGCCCTCTCCAATGCCGCTCCGTCTCAAGCTTCAGCGTCCCAAGAGCGGCTCGCTTCAAACGACGCTCAAGTGGGGAAAACCGACCCCATCCCCGACGAAACCACCACCGCTACCGAAAGCCGCTCCAGCACCCGCACCTGCACCCCCACCAACACTCCGCGCGGCGAGGTCCTCGACTGGATCGGCATCTACGGAGGCGAGCAGCCCGCGAAAGGTTCGGCGTCTCAGCTCTGACTCGGCCGATGTTACGGGCCGCAGACGCAGTCTGCGCTCACAGCCCTCCAAGGTAAGCTTCGCTTGGGGCACCCTAGCTAACGACAGAACGCTCTCGGTCTCGTCGAGGACGACGAGGCAGACATGGCCGGCGTCGAGGCCGAGGTCCTCAAGCTGTAGTATTCCCATTGTAGCACCAAGCATCACGCACCTACCCCGCACCTCCTTACCCTCAATCCCCACATCACCCACATTCCTCCTCTCCCTTTCTCCTTTGTTCTCAGCCGTCAGCAGCATTATTGATCATAAGTTTGGCATGTACAACTACAACCCATCTACTGCGTCTTCCGCACAGCCCCCACAGTACCTGCCGCGAGGATGTCCTGTGCCTCCTCCTTGTCGACGCGCTCGAGCTCGAAGTCGAGCAGGTTGAAGAAGTACTTGGCCAGTCCGGCACCGAGGAGCAGCAGCACTGCGATCGTGGGCAAGAGGGTGCGGAACGTCGCCTGCGGCACGGCGCCAAGGATGAGCGGCTCGAAAGCGACATCGAACGGAGTGTCGTAGTCCCACTCTCTTGCTGATGACGGTGCAACGAGCCCCCGCTCCTCGAGCGGCGCGTGTCGCAGTCGCGGCGTCAGAGGCTCAGACGTGATGTGCAGCAGCGTCAGGTCCGACGTCGAGGGCACGAGGCGCATGTCGAACTTGACAGGGTTCTGGGGTCAGCTAAGAACGGGAAAGTACTGGCGAACTGAATTGTGCTCCGAGCTGCACAAACGATCGCCGGAGACGGCCTGAGCACATCAGATGATACTCACACTCGCAGGCCAGGAGACACGCGCGGTCCACATGCCCGGCGCGCCGCGGAGGCCAACCCAGACCTCGGGCTGGTCCTGGTTCACCTCGAGCTGGACGTGCTCCGCACCGCTAATTCTACCTGTCAGCTCGAACACACAATGCAAAGCTCACGTCACATTCGGGACGACCGCGCTACCCGGTCCATCGAGGGGAAGGCGGAAGTTGCGGATCTCGGTGTCGGCAAGGACTCCAGTGAGCAGAGACAGGCCAAGCACCCAGCGTCCCAGTAGTCCAGCGAGCATCCTTCTGCTTCGATTCGGAGTGCAGATGTGGTGATGTAGGGGATGAAGAGGGGGGAAGGAAGCCCAGAAGCATCGTCGATCGACGCCGCGACGCCGCCGGTGCAGGTGGAGGTCGAATGTCCACGGGACCTGAACTCGGCGACTAATTCACAACAAATCTCTGTCCCGATCCTGCATCAATCCACACTCTCATCATGGACGCCAAGGCCCTCCTCCGCGCGCAGAAGGCGGCTGCCAAGGTTCAGCACCCGTACGCGAGCTACAATGCGTCAGGACAGCTGCGCTGCGTCGTGTGCGCTGTGCCAGGTGAGTTCTGCCCTCCCATCCCCCTCAACGCACACTGTTTCCCTCTTCGCCTATCTCAATTCAGCTCTGTGGCCCCCGAACATGTAGCTGACCAGGCAGTGAAGCAGTGGGACGCGCATTTGCTCACGAAGCAGCACCGACAGAGCGTCCAGCGCGAGAAGGCGGAGGAGGCTAAGCGTGCCGCTGCTGCTGCGAAGCGGAAACAGGCCGCCGACCCGGAACCGGAGACTGCGAAGCGGCAACGCGTCGCTGGGCCGGAGCCGGAAGACGATGATGGTCCATCACTGCCCGCCGGTTTCTTCTCGTCAGGAAACAAGCCGAGCGTCGCGGATGAGGACGCCGAGAACGAGTCTCCCGCCCCGCCGCTAAAAGGGGAGAAAAAGGACGACGCCGAACTCGATGCCTTCCTCGCCTCGCTGAACGACGACGACGAGGCGCCGGCACCAACAGCTGCCGAGCAAGGAGAGACGGCCAAGACGAAGGCGACAAAGAAGCGACGACCGGGATACAAGGAGAGCGAGGAGGACGGCGTCGCGTCCATCTCCGCTGCGCCGGTGCTGATCCAGCGCAACGAGGCGGGGCAGGAGAAGGAGCCGACGCCGGAGCCCGAGGAGACGGAGCAGGAGCGGAGAGAGCGATTCGCGCGAGAGGAGAAAGAGGAGATCATCGCGCGGCTCGAGGAAGAGCAGCGTGCCCAGTGAGTTGGATCGGCTTTGTTGCAACTGACAATCGTAGGGAAGACGCGGACAATCGAGTGCTCGCACTCAAGGCGAGGATGGAGGCGCTGAAGAAGAAGCGCGAGGCAAAGAAGGCCAGGGCATAGATGCTTGGCAATGGCAGGCTGCGGACCGTAAATGCTCGGAGGCGAGCACTGGGTTGGAGGCCTGGAATAGAGCACCGAGGCATGCGACAGGCAGGGTTGCAGCGAAGCCGCCTCAGCCAGTGCGCCGAGCACAGACCATATGCATCATTACCGCATGTTATTGATTTCTTGAACCTCTTCTCTCTGTCCTCATCATTGCTATCCTCATCTTCTCCATCACCTAAGCATCCAGCAGACTCAGCCTGCACAACTTCAAACCCGCTGGCTGGTGATCGACTGCTGAGTGCAGATTCAGTCTGGGCCCCACAGCGGAACCAACCTGACACACTTCGGTGGCGATCATGTCCGCCCTGCCTACGCGCACTTACATCGCTCCGCCGTTGCCGTACTTTTGTGAGTTCACCTACACCTCGCCGATGTCTCCGCCGCCACCATGGGACAGGTGCAATCTGCGTTCGACCCGGACTCACAGGTGCCCGTAGTCTACGACAACCCGCCGTTCCCGTCACTGTACAACCCGACGTTCGACTCGACTGTCGATGGCGAGGGGTACTTCCTCCACGATGCTTATGGTAAGTCTCCTTTCCACCCACCCACCTCCCTCAGCTCTCGCCTCGTCTCAAGCCCGCCTGGCTCGGGGAATATGAGGTAATCGGAGGACTCTGTGACGTGGATTGGACCAGCTTTTTCGGGGACGTATTGATAGCTAACCTCCAGCGCAATGGGAGTTCACCCTGATCTGGACGATCATCATGACCTGCGGCGTCTTCTGCATCTGCGCGATGACGGCGCTCGTGAACCTTCTGCTGTCCCGCTTCGTATGGTCGCCAAAGGAAGAACGGGACCACGAGCGACAGCCGGGACATAACCATGGCATAACCCCGCTGTACTACACGATTAAGCCGCTGCCGCTGTGGCTCTTCGCGCTGATCCCCGTCTGCATGGCCGCGACCGCGGCCTTTGTGTCCCTCGTCTCTGGGACCGTCGTCGGATTCGCGCTCGCGGCCATCTATGCAGCCGGTGGATTTAGTATGTCTACGTGAGTACGATGAGACAGCCGCGGGTGGAAGAGCTCAGCAGGGGTCAAGAGTCAGCTGACATCATAGATGGGTGCCCTTTCTCTGGGGACTTATTCAGGTCGTCGTGCTTATCATCTCGTGAGTTCAGCTGTACCTGTAGAGTTCAGAAGCTGACATATTACAGGAGCTACTCATCATTGACTAGACTGCTATAGAGCTCGATTGTATTTCGTTGTATCATTTGTGTATCCCGCGGCCACTCCACCAACGTTCTGGAGCTTATGACATGTCTTCGTTTACAGCTCTAGAGTATGTTCTTTCGTGTGCAGCTGGGAAGCGTAGTGCCCCAGTCTCCTCTCGAGTGACCGGCAGCGGTACTCGTCGATCAGTGCAAAGGTGGAGCAGACTGCGCAAAGAGTTGGCAGCCATCACTGAGCGAGTTCACCTTGTGGACCACAACTCCAAGCAGGTCTGTTGGAGGCCGCACGCATACCCGCTCCCCCGTCGGACCGCGTCACTCGCGACGCGGTATGCTCTTCGTGCCGAGCATTGACGGGACGCTCGGCAGCCTCGGCAACATAGTGCAAGCTTTGAGTCGTGAGCTACGACGTTCGGAGTCTTCATCAGTGAGGTAACGTCAGGAAAGCAGACACAGCGTCAACGCGAGCGACGAGCCACTTCCGCAGCGATACTTCTCCCCGGCGCCCACCAGTGACCGTCCGGCGGGGATGAAACGCTGTAGAGGAGGCTTGTCGGTATACCGCAACAGACCTTGGCTCGAGGTTAAACTTATGATCCCGAGCCTCGCATTCGCTGGGTGCAGTCTGGGTGATGGGTTGAGGTGTGCCTGGATCGACGGCCAAGTGCAAGGTTACGAGACGACCAGACGAACTCGGGTCCCGTGCTTCCCAAAGTTGTCAAGATGCAGCACAGACCATTGGAGTCGCCCAGGTGGTTGCTGCTCCAACAATGGCAGGCAGATAGGGTTCGGGCTTGACGTATGCGGCTCGCACGACGATACACTGCACCATGCACCAACGACCAGCTAATATGATCCCGAAACCTCAAACGCGGTGCTCTCGTGCAGGGCTCCACGGAATGGGGGCGGCGGTGCGGCTGTACGGTGCCATCAGCGGACAGGCACCCAGCCACTCGCGACCACGACTGAATGCGCGACACTCTAGCTCTAGTCGGTACTGTTCGGGAGATCGCTAGACCAAGTCCAGTGTTGTCCAGTCATCTATTCTGCACTACCCCGGCCCTCTTTACGACGTTCCTGCTCCTTCGCCCCAGCCGCTCACTGCACACCTCAGCTTCATCAGTATCACCAGTATCACGCGCCTCCAAGCGACGCCCTCGCCTCCACTTTCGCACACTGTCTGTCCACTGACGGCTCACACTCACCAACATCCCATCCTTTCTCTTCCGCCCACTTCATCATTCACCTCTTTCCTTTCTGCTCACTTCACTTTCGACTTCTCTCATTCCCTCTTATCTTATCCTGCCGTCAGAACGTCTGTCCCGACCCTGTCACGAGCCCACCACGACGCGCCCGACACCCTTGACGCGTATCATAACGACCCTTCGACCCTTGCCGCCCTCCGCCTTCCCTTTCCACACTTTCCGGCCGCCTGCTGATCTGTCGACTATCGTGTCTTCCCTCTCACATTGCCCGTCACACCGTCATCAACCTTTCGCATCGATAGCAGCTAGCCCTGTTCCCACGCAGTAGCTGCTCTGCCGCGATGTCTGCGAACGACGTCTCACTCAGGCAGCTCCTGGACATGGTACGCTTCGCTAGCATGACGAAGCTGACATCAGGGCATTCCCCGCGGACGAGCTCTGGCAGCTCTGAACCGCTCCAAGGGCGATGCCATGGCCGCTGCCGTGAGTACAACCAGCCTTTGTTCTTCTGTGCCGGTCGCTCCCAGGACGGTCTCACTGGGGCATGACCAGTATCTCCAAGGGCGAACATGAACTTTCCCTGACATCCAGGAACGCGTTTTCAGTGGCGAATTCGACGATATCGCTTCGGACGACGAGGGCGACCCGGTGACTACCAACACGCAAAGTGGCCTTCGCGTGAGTTTATCGCCCTGGTCTCTCAGCTAACTCTAGACTCCCGACTCGGCTAGCCAGGCCGACTACTCGGAAGAAGATGTATCCATGCTCTCAGACGGAGATGATGATATCATGAGCGAGCACGACAATGAAGGCTTCGAGCTCGATGGTGCGTAAAGCAGTGTTGAAGGATTGACAGGGCCAAGCTGACAGCCAGACTTCATGGACGAGGACGGCGCGGCTGCCTGCCTCGACCCGTACGCCAACGTGTTCTTCTCCAAGGAGCGCACGGAGACATTGCTGGAGCCGGCCCTGCGGTCAATCTACGCACAGATCCCCATCCCTAACGGCGAAGATAACGCGGGGCAGACGATGCGCGTTCGTGTCCTGAGCCGCGGGGAGTGGATGAGTGGCTGTCCTGAGGGAAGTGAGTGCTTGAACAAACTCCAAGAAATCGACTGACAAGCAGATGAGCAGAGCTTCCTGTTCCAGCTGTACGAGAAGCTTACGTCTGGCAAGTTTGCCTGTCCTAACAACTGCGGGCACCAGTTTGACCGCGCTCCGGAGGACTTCTTCGCTCTCCTTGTAAGTGATATTCGAGTTGCTTGACTAATTGTATCCAGCCCGACTTCCCTGCTTACGTCTCTCATCTCGAGCGGCACATCCAGCGCAAGTGCCCCAAGTGCAACATCAAGGTGTGCTCGGCCTGCGAAGATCCCGTCCGCGAGTCGTCTGCAGCCAAGGGCGGTAGTCCCAGCGGGACCGAGTCCAAGGCTCTCTTCCATTGCCCCACGATCCAAGGCGCAATCCTCGGTGTCGCCCTCCACATGATTGAGCAGGAGTTCGGCAGTCAGCTTCGTATCGAGACGCCAGCGGGAGTGCCTCCGGCTAAGAAAAGGAAGACGAGCGCTTTAGGGAAACTCCTGAACAGCATGCAGGGAGGCGACGATGACTCTTCCGATAGTGACGGGGGTTATGGCTTTGGAGGGTTCGGCGGTCGTGGGCAGGCGGCGCCCAAGGGCACTGGATACAGCGGTGCCGCGCACGAAGATGTGAGTACAATTATTAGGCGCTTGAATTTCAGCTTACCGTTCAGCGTTCTGGTGAGATTGCTGCGGAAAAGTCGCAGTTCCTCAAGGACCAGACGACCGCCAAGCTTCTGTCCCAAGTTCGCGCGTACCTGCCAGCTGTGAAGCGCGGACACACGACCGACCTCCTCGTTCACCCTACTGCTCTCGCTCATCTCCGTCGTCGTAGCTCTTTTGTCAGCGACTTGCTCCGCAACGACTCCCTCATGGACATGTCGAACCGCGCCGAGATCTACCGTGCTCTGTTCGACTGGCTGGAAGTTGTATCAAGTCACGAGGTTCTCGCTAGCATGCTCGCCATGCCCCAGATGCGCGCAGTCAAGGCTGTTCCGGGCCCAGACGACGACACCGTCGAGGTCACGTACGAGGGTGCTCCGAGTCCTCGTGAGCTGCTTGAGACAGTTGTAATCCAAGCAACCGCAGCACTGAAGGGCCTGTCGTCAACTACTGCGCCCGAGACGTCGGACCACGACAGCGACGAGCGTGACCCGCTCCAGCAGTCCCTTGCTGAGGCGCTGAAGAGGAGGCAGAAGCAGGTGGAGTCCGCGTTGACTGTTGCTGGCACGCAGAACGCGATGCTCACCGCCTTCTGGTAAGCCGTGTCGCGAACGTGTACAAGCTAACACCAGTGACCGCATTCTCGACGCGCGCTCGGAGATTGACCGCCTGCTCGTCGCCACTAAGGGCCGTGCGTTCGTTGACCGCATGCTCGAGTCTCTTCCTCGGCTGTACGAGACCGAGGATGACCAGCCCAAGATCGAGACGTCCGCGACGGACGAGACGACGCTGAAAGTTTGTGAGTAAAGCTGTTCAGGTTATTGGGAAACTAGCTAATGACAGACGAGGAGTGGGCACAGAGGGTGCGCTTCCGCTACTGCGATCTGCACGATCCCGGAGACCCGTCCAGCATCAAGTACGCGCACGCCTACAACAGCAACATCCAGACGCTCGTTGGCACGGTGAGCTTAAAGACCTGCGTCTCAGCTGACATCAGGATGCCCCTAAGCGGTCTCTCGCGATCGCGAAGGAGCTTGCGATTCTTACGACGAGCTTGCCCGCCGCGTGGGGCTCGACGATCTTCATCCGTGTCGATGACGCGCGCGTTGACTGCATCAAGGCCATGATTATCGGCCCCGAGGGCACGCCATATGAGAACGGGTGCTTCCTGTTCGACATCTTCCTGCCGCTCGACTACAACCACTCTTGTCCCTTGGTCAAGTCGATGACGACGAACGGCGGCAAGTACCGCTACAATCCCAACCTGTACGCCGACGGCAAGGTGTGCCTCTCGCTGCTTGGCACATGGAGCGGTCCTGGGTGGATCTCGGGCAAGTCGACGCTCCTGCAGGTGCTTATCTCGATCCAGAGTCTCATCCTCTGCGACGAGCCGTACCTGAACGAGCCGGGCTGGGCGAACCAGGCAGGCGTAAGTTTGCGAAGCCAGTACGCGAACTGACAACAGACTGCCTCGAGCAAGGCGTACTCTGCCAACGTGCGCCGCATGGTGCTCGTCGACGCAATGGCGAACAACCTGAAGAACCCGCCGTTCCCGTTCGAGAACGAGATCAAGACCCACTTCCGCCTGAAGGCCAAGGCGATCCGCGCGCAAATCGACCGCTGGAAGGCCGAGGACGACGGCAAGGCGACTAACAGGGACTACGTCGGTATCAGCCCTCAAGCCCCTTCCTCCAACGCGTCTTCGTCGCAGACGCCCTTCGAAGTGGCCGCGAAGCACCTGCTCTCGCTGCTTGACGAGCTGGACCCGCCGGCCGCGTCAGAGGTAGACGGTGCGTCGCAGGCGGCGTCTGGCTGTGCGCCTGGCGCCTCGCCGACCAAGGCGAAGAAGACCAAGGCCAAGACGGGCACCAAGGGCACCCGCACCTCGAGCCGTCTCAAGGCTAAAAAGTGAATTCAATGTGTATCATTCGTTGTATGTATCATATGTGTATTACAAGTGACGAGCACGAGCGGAGCGAGTGCTAGGTGCCAAGGGCCTTGCATTGTGGTTGCGAGTCGTAGAGTATATCGAGTGAGAGAGCCACTGCGCTGGGCCGATTAAGCCGATAACTTGCCAAAAGAAGTCTCGGCGATCGGCGAAGTCAGATCGGCGACTCGGCCTACCAGTCGTTCTCTGAAATTCGAGTCCGGCAGTGACCTCATTCGCAACCACACTCTCAACCATGCTCGCGCGACGCCTTCCACCAGCTCCACGACTGCTCTCCCGACTGTCTCCTCGATGCTTTCAGGCGCGCGGCTATGCGTCAAGCAGCGACCCGATCAAGGTCGCCGTGATCGGCTCGGGGCCGTCAGGCTTCTACACGGCCAGCAGGCTGCTGCAGCTCCTTCCTGCCGATTCGCCTTTGGGAAGTCGCCTGTCCGTGGACATGTACGAGCGCCTGCCGACACCGTATGGACTGTCGAGATATGGTGTGGCTCCGGACCATCCGGAGGTCAAGGTGAGTCGCTGCCGAGCAGCCGGAGGCCGCGAGTGAGAGAGCAGCTCCTTCATCTTGACGATGAACGAGGTCGCTTTACAGCTGCCAAGCAACTCGTCGCTCGCTTTGCTCGCTGACTCGCCGCAGAACTGCCAACACAAATTCGACGAAATGACCCAAGACCCCCGCTTCACGTTCTTGGGTAACGTGTGCATTGGCGATGGCTCTTCGTCCCCTTCCTCCTCCACCGACGCTCCGGGAGGTTCCTCCGCCTCCACGGTGCCTCATATTCCGACCTACACCTACCCCTCTGCCGTGCACCTCCCCCTCGCCTCGCTAAAGCCGTACTACAACGTCCTGATTCTGTCCTACGGCGCTTCGCTCTCCAATCCGCTCGGAATCCCGGGAACGGATCTGGGCAATGTCTTCCCCGCCCTCGCTTTCGTGAGCTGGTACAACGGCCACCCCGCGTATGCCGATCTCCCGGTCGACCTGTCGAACATCAAGTCCGTCGACGTCGTGGGCCAGGGCAATGTGGCGTTAGACGTTGCGCGCATGCTCCTGCAGCCCGTCTCGACTCTCGAGAAGAGCGACATTCCCCAGTCCGTCATCGACACGCTGGCCAAGAAGGCGGTCAACGACGTCCGGATCGTTGGGCGACGAGGTCCCGCCCAAGTCGCATTCACGACGAAGGAGTTGCGGGAGATGACAAAGCTCCCTGGAATCAATTATCCGGGTCTTCCGCCCGACTTGCAGCAGGCTGCTAAGGAAGCAGCAAAGGGCGACCGGATGCGTACCCGTCAACTGGGGTTGATGGAGAAGCCCCTCTCAGGCGAAGGAGGCCGGTTCGCGTTCGAGTTCCTCCGTTCTCCCCTCGCTTTCCTCCCCTCTCAGTCCAACCCCTCTGTTGTGGGATCAGTGGAGTGGGGAGAGAACGAGCTCGTCGACGGAGGCAAGCGCGCCAAGCCGACGGGACGCTCAGAGACACGGGACACGGACATGGTGATCGAGTCTGTCGGATACAAGTCCGAACCCATCTCCGACTTCCTCCCGCATGCGACGGGCAAGATCGTGAACGACTCTGGACGCGTGCGCACTGAGTCTGGATTGGTTCCGCGAGTTTATACAACTGGTTGGGTAGCCCGCGGCCCCGTCGGAGTCATCGCGAGCACGATGCAGGACGCCTATTCCGTCGCTGACCACATCATTGACGATCTCTCTGGTTCTGATCACGGACAGGACGAGGGGGAGCGGTGGTTGCCGGACACCGCCGAGAAGGGTAGGCCGGATGAGGTCGAGAAGGGCCTGAAGGAGGGACGGGTTGTGGATATCCAGCGGTGGGGGAAGGTGGATCAGGCCGAGAGGGAACTCGGCAAGAAGACGGGGAGGGAGGAGAGGGAGAAGTTTAGGACTGTTGAGCAGATGCTCGAGGCGGCGCAGTAGACATAGCATTAGCATGAACTCAGCGATCATTAAGTACTGTGGTTTGCTGTCCTCCGCCCACATCACGTCTCGCCATATCCGGCCTAGCCACGCGCATGCTGGTACATTCAGACGCAGACAAACCACACACACAGGCCCGATCGGAACACACACAACCTGGCACACTCCCTTCTCACACCCTCGCTCGCTCCGCTCGCACCGCCGCCTTCGGAATCGGTGCTCGGAACTCTAGCGTAATCAAATGCATATGTCCATCAAGTTTTGGCTGTACGCCTGGGTGGGAAGGATCGTGAATCATTGAGGCTGGGTGCCGTCAGACGGCGGCTATGAATGGGAGGGAGTACATGAGTACAGGTTGCGTTGAGCTAAGCGCACGGCGCACTCGAGGACTCTGCGCACATTGTGGACGACGAGCGCGCTGCCCAACATCTTCGGCGCCTTCGGCACCTCGGCTGCGGGCAGCTCACTGCGTCGCGACGTAGCCTCGGTGCCTCGCCTGAGACATCTGCGGCTGGGAGCCCGAGGCCTGGGCGAGCTGGTCGTGGAGGAGGATCTCCGAGTCCTCGGAGAGGGCGCCGCTGCTCTCGCGGCGGATGTTGGGGGGAAGGAGGCCGTTGGGGCCGTCGTAGAGCGAGGCGCGCGCGCCCTCCGGGGTCGTGCCCTGGGGGAGGGATAAGAGCGAGTTCTTGGCGTGGCTCATGCTCATGATCGACTGACGGTAGGCGATCTGCTCGTTGTAGTAGTTCTCGAGCTTGATCTGGTTCTCCTCACGCGCCTTGCGGTGCAGCAGCCAGAGGCCGGCCATGACACCCGCAATGACGATGACGATCGCGAGACCAATGACAACGTACACCCACGGCTGCGGCTTGAGCGGCTCGTCGGCAGCCTTGCCGCACAGCTTGTGCCCCTTGCCGTCGTCCTGGCAGTTGTACGACATGCACTCCTTCGGCGCGCCGCAGGGCTCGTGCCGCTTCTTCTTCGGGTTGCACTGCAGCGTCGTGCCGTCGCAGTAGAAATTCTTGGCGCAGTTGTCGCGCGACACGACGTACGAGAACTGCGTGCCGTCGTCGGCAGTCGAGATGTACTGCGTGTTCTCGACGACGCAAGTCTCGCCCGCGGAAACGTTGGCGTGGTAGCACTGGAAGTTGAGACAGATCGAGCCGTTCACGTTCAGGTACGTCGCGAGTCCCTCGCGGTGCTCCGGCGGCTGGCACTGCTCGTCCCGGTCCTTCTGGCAAGGCCCGCCCGGCGGAGACTGCTGCATGCAGTGGTCGCCCTCGTCGGGGCAGAACTCGCCGTCGCGGCAGAGCGGGGGCAGGTCATCGAAGCGGACGCCAGAGTAGCCGATCGGGTACTGAGGGTTAGTTTCTGAGAACTCAACAACCTCGCAACTCACAATGTCCTGACGACATCCACGGTAGGCGCATGTGCCGTTCTTGTCACAGTAGAGGTTGGCGGCACAGTCGGTCACGAGGTTCCAGGTGGACTGGTCGAGGTGGTTTTTTCCAAGGCTTGTGTGGTCAGCATCGCATTGTCTGTGTGGGATTGTGACTTACTCGCACTGTTCACCCCATTGACCTTTGACGATGGCACCCCATGCCGAGGTGGCGGCGAGGGCGGCGAAGAAGAGCTGGCGACGCGGGAGCACCATGGTGGGAGTGCTGGCCGTGTGGAAGCGTGTGTTGAGTTGAAGAAAGAGAGGTGAGAAGGAGGAAGGAAGGACGAGACGAGACGACGAGGAACGGAGTACGCAAGGTTGGTCGATCCCACTGAGTTGTCAAGGCAAGGCTCAAGGCTGCGCAGGGTTGAAGGCTTGGGTGTGATCAGAATAGGAGCACTGTGGGAGGGGCAGGAGGGCCAGGAGAGCACTTTGAGCGCGAACGACAGGGTGGTGCTTGATTAAGGACAGTCTGGCACCAGCCCTGAGGCCGCTCCCAGTGGTGATAGACAGTCGTTCCTGGCGTTCCCAGGGGCGGGCCCTCGAACTGTACAGCCTGGCTGCAAAAGTCTCGATCCACCCGCAGCAGATCCACACGCTCCACGTGGGAACTCAAAACAACCTGAGTGAGCAGCCATCCCGGGATCAATTTTTGTTTACGCGTAGGATGCACAGTAGTGGCATCGGCAGTCGGCGACTTTTCCTGCTCTGCTCTCTGCATGCTGCGATGGACATAGAGACGGCGTGAACTGGCTGCTCGGAGCAGTTCTTCAGAGGTACCCAGTGATTCCATCACCGTGGATTGCGTACTGCACACACATCATGCAAACAATGTACCATATACAATGACTGCGTCTGAGCGTGTGACCGGGGAATGCTCCGAGTGGCAAGAGCGGACCACAGGTATGGGTCTAGCCGCGATCACCGGTCCAGTCGAGCGGCGGCGGTGGAGGCCGTCGAAGATGGACCTGTCGGAATGCTCCCGCTCGTGTTCGAAGTTCGGTGGCTACACGGGGCTACGCCTCCACCTTTTGGATCTGTAGTCGGCTGGCGCGGATTTGGCGCGCGGTTCGGCCAGTGGCCAAGCAGAAGTCAAGTTCTGCAGAGCATCCAAAGAGCTAGGAGCTCAAGAGTCAGACACACCCGGCACCAGGCCAAGCCAGAGCACATGGCTGGCCACCCCTTGCAGAGTACATCCGCGCTCGTCGGTACTTCGGAGCTGCCCCAGCATGCATGCGCCATCCGCTAGTCAGCGAACCCCTGGCCCCCTTGGAAGGGGTACCCCTGCACGCAGAACAGCGCACCATCATCCCACCCCCCTTCCTCGTCACCACCACAACTCTCAACACGCTCACCACCACCACCCCACACCTCACCACCATCCATCCATCCACCCCTCCGCCCAATCCATCCATCCACCACATCCACCGCATTACATCACCGCACCCCCACCCACCGCTGCATTAGCGACCAACAGCATACGGCTGGGCCGACTCTCGTCCCCAGCCCATCATGCTGTCCTCGCTGCTGAACAGCACCAACACTGAGCCAGCGCATGCGTCCAGTCCAGGCAGTGCTCGCTTGTCATCACCGGGCAAACAAAATTCCGTCCCCTGGTCGCCCCGTGCTTCCAGGTCCCCCGTCAAGCAGAGCGATGCCTCCCTGGACGCACACAGCCATGGCAAGAACGCTGGTCCTTCATCGGCGTCACCCTCGACGCCCTCCCGTGCTGCGCTGGGCAATTTGATCCATGCGACCGACCAGGAACCACGTGCTACCCCGACTCCGAACGGCGACCATGCCACCAACAACCACCACTCGTCACAAAGCACCAGCAATGACCACGGCAACAGCAGTAACACTCTGGAAGACGGCGACGTCAGCAACGCTCTGGAAGATGGCGACGTTACTATGGACGATGCGCCCGACGAGGTTGACCTCGTCGACCAGGCTATGCGCAACACGGCCGACATGTCGGACGAGGGTGAAGAGGAAGACGAGGAGGATGACGAGGACGACGAGGATGACGAGGACGACAGCGAGGATGAGGGCGACGATAGCGACAGCTCCGTGAGTTGTCTCATGTACGCCCCGAGCTGACTGTACAGGAGATCATCGTTGTTGACGGACCGGACGGGGAGGCTGTGGCGGATTCGTCCGCAGTTATCCGCGTCAAGTCGGAGCCGGCCGATGGCGCTGCCGCCGCCGCCGACGGCGAGAAGGCGACCGCTGATGAGGAAGGCGAAGTCGTGAACGTCTTGCAGCCTAAGAAGAAGGGCAAGCGTCGCGCTCGCTCAGAGTCCGAGGATGAGGACCTTCCTCCACCGCCACCACCGATGCCGACCATCCGCCTTGAGGTGTCGATGAACAAGGACGAGGACACGCTGGACTGGAACTTTGCCGAGCACGCGGCCGCCGCCGGATACCACATCACGAATGCATGGGGCGAGGACCCTCTTGCGCAGGGCGATGTGGTCATGGCCGAGGGCGCTGGCGACGAGACGCCCCTTCCCCCAGCGTCTGCGCCCCCCGACCTCGCAGGTCCCCTGCCTCCCGGCATGAACGCGGACGAGGCGCGTGAGATGGAGGAGATTGCTCGTCGTCTCGAGGAGAAGTATGACAAGCCTACGAAGAGGAAGGTGAGCTTCTCAAGACCGGCCGCAGCTGACCTCAGTCTCTTACTAAGAAGCGCCGTGTGCGTATCGAGTACGACCTGAGCGACCCGTTCATCGACGACTCGGACCTGCAGATTGATGCGCCGACGCACGTCGCGCGCCCGAAGAAGGAAGGCTTCTTCGTGCACCTCGGCGCCCTGGAGCTCATGGAGGAGTCGCCTGTGAAGCGCAAGTACGCCAAGCCCAAGGCACCGAAGAACGCGGGACTGGCACCGCGCAAGAGCCTGTCGACCGCTGTGCGGGAAAAGCTTCTTGCCAAGGGACACACGCAGCATGGCTCGGTGCACTCGCCGATCCCGATCGACAGCGACGACGAGACACCGCCGAGTCTCCGCGTCATCAAGCGCTCGCCTTCCCCGGATGTCTCCGAGGCCGACCGCTACCCCGTCGATCGCACGCTGTACAAGAACGCCTCCCGCGAGCCCAAGTACCTGCCGCCATTCGACGAGTTCCCCGACGACGTGCGCCACTACCTGATGTCCCTGCGCAGGGACAGCAGTAAGCGTGAGTTAACATCTCCAGTTGCTCAACTGACATCCAGACGTGTGGGACCCTCATAACAAGGGCAAGTTCCCTGACCACCTGAAGGCTCCCCTGAAGCGTGCCGGCGAGGCCGCGTTCCAGCACGACCTGCTGTGCACGGTCGACAAAGAGCAGCAGGACAGCGGTTACGAGAAGTACCAGGAGAAGGCGTTCGTGACTGCGCTGTGCAGCATCCTGCCCTACAACCGCCTGACGCTCGGCAAGCTCGTGCTCAAGTTATGCTACAACGACTACTGGCGGTGGCTGCAGGCGAACGAGGTCGAGGGCCTGCGGCAGTGGAAAGAGATGCTCGACCCCGAGATCCCAAGCATGGTGCAGGCGTACGACGACGCGGTCGAGGCGCACAAGAACGCAACCGAGGACGCGCCGGCCGAGCTGATCGACGAGCTCCCCGAGGCGGGCAAGAAGGAGCGCGAGCCGCCCAAGAAGTTACCGTTCTTCTCGCCAGAGCTGAGGGAACTTTACCGCCAGCTCGTCGAGAACACGCAGGAGATGGTCGACATCAACAAGAAGATGGAGGAATGGGGGCAGAAGATCGAGGGGCAGTCGAGCGAGCTGAACATGAGGCGTGCGCTGTACAACAAGGTAAGTTGAGCAGCCGGCAGTCGAGCAAAGCGAGACTGCGAGATTGCGAGGCTGCGAGCGCGGAGCATCCTGATCTTCGCGTCCGCAAAGCTACATCGACTTTGCCCCGGAGAACCCAGCTGACACACAGATCGGCAAGCTCTACCCCGAGGGGTACATGACGTCGCTGACGCTGTCTCGTCAATGTAAGCTACGCTTCCCCGTCCGAGCTAACCCCAGTCACAAACTTCAAGCGACAGGCGCAGAGCAAGGCGGGCGCGGAGAACGGAGAGAAGTAGGCGGAAGTCACCCTGTATGTATAGCTAGTGTATGCGCGCTAGGCGCGCTGTGTGTTCAACTACGAATGCAACTTAATGTCTAATACAACCTGCACCGGAGGCGAAGCCGGAGGTGCAGCCGGCACTGCAACAGCCAACTGGTGAAGGATGCACCCCAGCCACTGCTGTGCAGAAGGTCAAATCAGAGTCCATCCATACTTTACAACAGAACTACAATCCTCTCTCGCTGACTCGCTATATGCCCGGGACCATCCCCTCGGGAATGACCTGCAAGAACTGCACGCGGGAGTACATGTTCCACCAATCCCACACGTTCTGGGAGAACAACTCCGGCTCCGTCGTCATACTCAGGAGCGTCAGAATAATCCTCAGCACTTTGCCGCGCATACACTCCCCGTTGCTCGCGAGGTACTCGATCGGAATTGACTCCAGGACCGCATAGCTCTTCCTGGCAACTTCCTCCCTCTCCTTCCGCGTATCGAGAGCGGGGACGATCGCCGCCCTAAAGTCGAGGAGACAAAACTCGGCACACAGCCCCGTGATGACGATGTCGGCCTGCCGGATCGCGTACTTGATCTTCTCGGCTTCGGCTGTCGAGGGCGAAGTACTGGGCGATGTGGGGCACGGGAGGGAGGGACAGTCTTGCAGGTCGACGCAGAGCTCCTCGGGCAGATTCTGGAGGATGGACCGGAGACGCGCCTGTGCACGCGCGATCCAGGCGAGATGCGCGTCGGCGGCGGCTTGCCTTTCTGCGGCTTCGAGGGCTGCGTCCTCGCCGTCGTCGTCGTCGATCCAGCCGGAGTCGTTGACCCCGCTGCCTCCCGCTCCGCCGCTGGCCCCGCTCACGCGGCCGCTGTTCGCGCCGGCGCCAGGCGTCGTAACCTTGAGGTTCGCCTCCGGCCTCGCATCCCCGGGAACCGGGTTGGCCCAAGCCCTGTGCCGCGTGATGCACTGGCTGAGGACCTGGAAGATGCGGCAGATAGCCCTGAACCCGGCCATATGGCTCAACTTCCCCTCTGGTTGCTGCACGATCCCGGCTCCCGTGATGAACTCGTCGTCCACTTCGTCGGGCAGGGGCGGGAGGCCTTCGAAGTCGTTCAGAATCAGGGCGCGGCCACTCATCGCGTCCGTCTTGTCCTTCGTGTAGACTATCCAGAAGACTCGGCGGGCTAGTTGGGCCAGGATGGGGTTGGGCCAGGGGCGGGAGGAGCGTAAGCGGAGACAGTCGATGTACCGCGTGATCTGGGAGACGAGGAGGTCGCAGGGCCGTGCGAGGGATTGAGCAGTAACCCAGTCCAGCATTGATGCTGTTAACAACTCCAACAGCTCGACGTCGGCTTCGTCGTTGAGTTCTTCGACGCCGGGGCCCGATCCTATCCCGCTCGCGGGTCGCACTATTGGCTCGCTTGCGTCTCTTTCTCGGCGGAGGGCGTCGTTGTGCGCGAGACACCTGTCCACCCATCTCCCCAGGTCGGCGCGGCTGTACCCCGGCATTAAGGAGATCGGGCACTGCGCTATAGTCCACGCTATTATGGCGCAAAGCAGCGCCCTAAAGACGGGGGAGGACTTGTCTCTGCGTGCCAGGACGGACTGCGCAAAGCTCGGCTTGTGGATCACGGGCACGAGACAGTGCTGGTGCGTCAGGTAGAGGTTCAGGAAGAAACTCGCGTCTTCCCAGGGTAGAATTGACGACAGTGATGGGATTGCGTGCGGAGCAGATGTGTGCTGAGCGCCCGAGGACGATGTGAGCGGGGAGCCCGAGCCGGCTGGCGATGGCAGAGGGCCGGCCGTCAAAGACGAGTCGAACTGGAGCGGTAGTGGTGGGATGAGGTCGAGCAGGCCCAGATCGCCCAGTGGTACGGAGGGGTCTTCGCACGTCAGACGCGCAGAGCCGAAGAGACTTGCTGGCGTGGGACCTGCGATCGGCGCAGAGGCCACGGAGCCCGAGGGCACGGCGTTCACGCCGCTCACGCCTGCAGGCGGCGCGGCGGGTGTGTTCGCAGCAGGAGCGCTAGGTGTGGACGGAGAAGCACGAGCAGATGACAGTGGTGTCCGTTTCTTCGTTGATCCCAAAGGACGACCGGGCTTCTTGTGCACGTACGTGAAGGTGCAGTCCTTGTCCTGTTTCAGACAGGCGCGGCAGCGCTCCGAGATGTCGGAGAGGACACATTTCACCTGCTGTTAGCGTTACGCTTATCTTCCCCTAACATCATGCTCCTTCATTCCTCGCAGAGCTCCGTGAAACGGCTCCGAAGCCCTCGGCGAGGTGTGAGCTGGTGTGGACGGAAGTCTCGGTGGGCTGGACAACAACAACAATCGGCGGAAACCCTCCGAGCCCAGCCCCCGCCCACCTGAGCTCCACTACCGAAGGTCGCAATAAGAGCATGGTCAACGCACCTTCCTCGCCCGACAGCGATCGCAGGACGGCGCCGGCGCAGCCGCCGATGCCGAGGCCGTCGTCGTTGGCGGCATGGAGACACCTTATGAGTAGGACGGTGAGATGGTGGGAGACGCGGAGGATAAAAAAACCGCCCGAGGGAAGGCTCGGAAGTGTCCGAGAGTTGGCCGCTTGATCGGGCCGGATCCCGGAACCGATTGTTGTTCCCGTTGCTCTGTCCGCAATGGAGGATGTGGCGGCTGCTCTGTGACTATACATGCTGTTGCTATCGGTGCTTTCAGGTGAGGCTACCGAGGTGCTCGCTGGGGCAACAGAAGCAGGCCCGCTGGGAGCCTCCCTCGTCAGAGCCAGTGCCTACGAGATCTATGCTACAGTTCGGTCGATGACAGCTGGCTTTCCCTCCCCGCCGCTCCCTCGACCAGCAGCGCCTCCTCCACGGTCGGCGCCTCTTCGACCTCCAGAACCTGCGTAGGTTTGTGTTCCTCACCTTCTGGCTTCTTCGAGGTCTCTGGATTCTGATCGAGTTCCGGCTTCGCCTCGGAACCCTCTGCCACCGCGGACACCACCAGCTTCTCACCCTCCGGATCTTCCCCAGGCTCAGGCTCCCAGTCCACAGGCAACCTCACGTCCCGGCCAACATGCCACACGACCTCCATGCTGAGCCTTGTCCCCGCCAGCCACACGCACACCCACGCAAACACGATGGAGGTCACTCGTCCCATCTCCGGAATCTTCGCAAGGGGACCCCAAGTCACCTCCGTCTGCACCCAGGCTTGCGCCACCTTCCACCCGCCGTAGAACAACACACCCTGTGCCGCCCAAGTCTTCCAGGCTGCCGTTTTCTTGTCCGAGACCGCGATCGCGACGTCGACGTTCGACGCAAGTGTGAGCCCCGCGCTGCGGGCGGCGAGCTTCGTGACCGCTTCCAGAGCCTCGAGCGCTTTCTGCGCCGCTAGAACCGATGCCTCGTCAGAGGTTGAGTTGGAGGCGGAAAGCTGCTCGACACAGCTTGCGGCACGAACTGCAGCACCCTGTGCCGCGAGGGATGTGTAGACGTAGACAAGCAGTGCGGCCATATTCGTGTAGTAGAGTGTCCATGTCGCGGCCAAACAAGCGTAAGGAGCAACGGCGCGGAGCATACGCCGTGTCTGCCGGGGCGGGTAGCTTGCGAACCAAAGAACTGCTAGCGCAACGAGAAGCTGCCAGTGAAAGAAGGCGAGGAGGGATTGGAGTGGCCGGAGTGGTCTCGGTAGCTGGGGCGGCATGGCGAGGCGGAGGGCGATCTGCCGAAGGTGAGAGTGAGTGTGTTGCGCATGTCGGAACCGAGATCTCCGCTGAAGCGATGGTGATATAGGCCTACATCGACGACAGCACACACGCAAGCCTGGTGAAAAGAAGTGAGCACAGACACATCCTACGAAGCGCACACAGTGAGCACGGAGGTGTGGCCGTGCGCCCTCCGTGGAATGATCAGCGCGAGGTGGCACCTGCGTTCTTCACCGACATCTCTTCAGCGGGCCATCGTGGATAATAGCACGACTGGGTCCTCGACGGCTCGAGATGAATGTTCACTGCAGGCCACGCTTTGGGATACTTCAGAGGCGACAACGCTGTATGTCCAAGCTGCAGATAAGTCATGATTCACTTAGCAAGCGTAGTGGGAAGCGTTGGTGACGCCCTCGGGAACAAGTCACTGGTAGTAGGATGCAGGCTGCTGCAGTGCCAGTGTCGAGAGTATTTCGAGGGGAACAAGCCGATGCCCACCGGGTATTCTTCGCGAGTATAGCTCGACGCAGCACCTGCCTGGAGGAGTGTGCCCCAGTTTGCTCTCCAGCTGAAAGACGGGACGATGGTCTCGTGACTGGTGACAGCCACGCTAGCGACAGTGGGTCACCGGCAGTGTGAACCGTGTACAAGAAGCGGGGATGACCGACGATATGCTGTTATTGCGCACCCAGCTAACACCGGCTAGGATCGTCGCGAGGCCTGGATGTCACAAGTCGATGTCCTCGTGAGGCAGCAAGATAAGCGCGGATACGAGCAGCGGCTGAGTAACCGCAAAAGTCTCAGGTCACCCCGTCTGAGGGTGGTCTGGCGATCAGGCGGATCTCGCAGTGGCCATGTCCGTTCATGCGTTAAAGAAAAACGATGCTTGTCGCTGGCCGAGGGCGAAGGTCTGCACCGTAGATCCTGAATCAGCACAGTTCCAAGCGAGGACGCGGGACAGTTTTGTTTCTCGGTCAGACGCTTCCAGCTGGTCATGGGACCTGCGGACATGAGCGTCCCCGGACGCCATCAGGGGCTCTATCGTCAACATGCTCGAGCGGCCTCCCATTATGAGAGCACGATAGTGTCAGAACCTGTGTCAGCTGGTCTCCTGCGGCTGTTCACGAGGGCATCAGCAGCAGCGTTCGACACGAGGTGGGCGACAACCAGCAAGCTGTACAGACATCGCGCCTACCCCCGTGCGGCAAGTCGGCGCCACGGGGCCCGGCGACCCCGCTCCTCGGCTCTCTGGACGAAGGTCATGGTAGCGAGTGTCCTTCGGCCAGCGCAGGAATGAGAACGGCTTTGCAATCCGGATGCCGTCGCTTTTATAACGAGGCGAGCGCCGCATGCAAGCCCTATGATGGTGCAGGTGGAGCACATGGTGCAAAGATCTTGACAAGGATGCTGGGCGTGCAGCGTGTGATTTGGCGTAGAGCGTCGGTTCCCTCGGCAAGGGAACGACAAGGCCGCGCCGGCTTAACGACCCTGTAGGACTAAGGATCAGCACATGTCATAAGCCTGTCATGAGCTGTCATCTCTACTTGGTCATGCTAAACAAAGCTAATTTGGGCACGGCGGCGAGGTCCACTGTCTGGGCGAACAGGAAATACGGTGCAAAGAATTGCAGAAATGTGGTGCGGGACCCGCGTGCTATGCTCCGGCGGAGATGCCGACGTTCATTCGCGCAGGTGACCGCTGAAGGCTGAGCGCATGTCCGGTGCCGGAGGGAGCCCACATGGACCTGGGTCAGCCGTCATTGGTCTCGCGAGCCGACTCTGTGCATGCCAAAGCGGCGAGCGCAGCGCATGGCGACAGTCATATACCGTATGAGTGAACACACGACAGCCGCTCAAGCGTATCGGCATTCCACGGCATGTGCGACATTCTAATTTGGGACCCCGTGGGTCCGGTTGATCTTATTAGAACCGCTGTTGGCGGACGCCTCTCGTTTTGTCCGGTGTCTTTCGTCGTCTCTCGACAGGGTCGTCTTGATGAACGTCGTGTGCAGCTGTGCGTCTGTGCATGTCGGTCAAAAACTTGCCGCGCAGATACCGAAGCCTATTCGTGGACTCGGCATTCAGCGTTCAACAGCGATTCAACAGTCGCTCTTGAAGCGCGCTGGCCCGCATGCCCTCGGCCACTATCCACCCCGGCCACCCGGGCAGCGTCATCTGTGGGGCAACGCAGGGAGGAGGCTAGCGCCGCGCTGGGTGCGGTCCAGAGCGCAGATCCTCCCTACCTGCTGCGGGGCCGTATTGTACTGATGTGGGCAGTTTGCTGTCAGGTAGACGGGCGGGAAAAGCATAGGTGTGCAAGAGTATAAAGTGTCGTCACACCTGGGGTCCAAGAGCTTTCGCCTGCTCCGTACACGCTCTGGGTCAGTAGCAACAGCAGCATCGATATGGCTCACCAGCGCGGACATCGTGAACCGGGAGACCTCGAGGGTGAGTTTATATACAGGAGTGCACCATGTTCTGCACTGGCAGCTCCAGTTCGCGCTCGGCCGGACAGGCCGTCACGACTGGAGGCCAAGTCCAGAAAAAGAACCTCGCCCTTCTTAGCTCCATACGGCCGTTCCACTCGCGGCCGCCCATGACCACACTTCATAATGACCAACCACACCTAACATTCCAGTCGGCGTCAACGATGTCTTCCTCACCCACCCCAAGCCGCACCTGCCTGAGCGGCCGCCGCCTCCTCGCTGGCTCACAGCATGGGAGGCCCGTCGCCCCAAGTGGCTCCAGGAGATGGTTGGCGAAACGATGTAAGCTGGCACCACAAGTGTCCATGTGACGACACTGACATCCCTTAAGTGGTGTCTTCTTCTACACCTGGTTCGGTTTTGGTGCCACTGCGGCCATGATCACGACTGAGGCCTCGAACGCGGGAGGAACTATTCTTACCGTCGCCATGTGCTACGGTGTTGGGTGAGTCTCTTATTGAAGATAGTGCCTGAGGGCATTCGAGTGGTCGGTACCGAACCACCGTCGCGGCCTTCAATGCTTCCGTTGATCACTGCTGACAAGCAGCATCGTCGTCGGTATTCTCGTTGCTGGTCCCAACTCTGGTGGCCACCTGCACCCTGCCTTCACCATTTCGTTTGCGCTGTTTAAGGGTTTCCCCTGGCGCAAGGTCCCGCAGTACATCATCGCTCAGACGTTCGGCGCATTCCTC
This sequence comes from Trichosporon faecale, assembly GCA_039545375.1. Lineage (NCBI taxonomy): Eukaryota > Fungi > Basidiomycota > Tremellomycetes > Trichosporonales > Trichosporonaceae > Trichosporon > Trichosporon faecale. The sequence goes on from BCLU01000029.1 coordinate 1,273,282, forward strand.
GGAGGCTTGATCGTGTACGGCCAGTACCAGCCGCAGTTCACACAGATGACGGCCAAGCTGGTCGCGGCTGGAAAGGAGGCGATGGTGTACAGCTCCGCTGGTCCGTCGGGCGCACTGGCCATCTACCCTCCCCACTTCAGCTCCATGGGCTTTGTCTTCCTGAACGAGATCTTCACGAGCGCGGCCCTCGGTATCCTTGTCTTCCAGGTGCTCGATCCGAGCAACGTCTTCGTCACCCCGCCCATGGTTCCGATCTTCATTGCGCTTGGTTTCTTCGGCGCCGTCGCGTGCTACGCCGGCAACGGCATTGCGCTTAACACTGCCCGCGACCTTGGTGCGCGCTTTGCCGCCGCCTGCTTCTGGGGCACTGGCGTCTTCCCCGCCCGCATGACCGCTGAGGCGACCTTCACCAACATTGTAGGTACGGCTATCGGCGCTGCGATCCAGACGTTCTGGCTCTCGGACTCGATCCGCCCGCCGACCGAGCACGCGATCCAGGCCCACGTAGCGATGGAGAAGGAGAAGGAGGCGCACCTCAACCGCATCCTCACCGCGCGCTCTACCGACACACGCGGACCGGGCGTGCTGTCACGTGTCCTCACTGGCGGAAAGGTCTCGTCCAATGGAGACGAGAAGTTATCTGTGTGAGAGGGCAGAACTGATGCAGAAAGGTCTGGGCTGAGCAAGCTCTTGAAAGACAATCGTCAGAAGTCAATAGTTTCAGTGGGTGGTCTTGGAGTCTTGTATCGGGGAAGGAAGCTGCTTCCAACCCTCGAATGTATGGTCGTTCCTTGTGCACGCGCAGAGCAGTAGCAGGTCGTTGGAACAAAAGCGTTGTTCGTCAAGGCAGCCTGGCATCAGCACAGTGACATGACGTTCCGAGCGATGGCGGGTTATAGACACCATCCTGGTGATTAGCAAGAGAGTAACTGAGCATTGTCGACATGCCATCGTCGCCGACACTGACCAAGGCGCCATCCTCGGGTCGGTTCCAGGCACGGGTCGTGGACGGGGGGACGGAAGCAAATCCGGTTTCGGACTGACCAGCTGCTCACCTTACATCAACAATCGCGGACTCGTCTTCACCGGCAACTACTCAGCCCTTACACGCCTCTGGCCCGCAACCGAGCGAGAAACAAGTGCCAAGATGGGTAAGATGGCAGAGATGCAGCGCAAGCTGCTCGAGGTGAGTCTTTCAGCTACTGCACTGAGCTCGATGCTGACTGCGTGCGTTTCGTTCACCGATCTCCGACCATCCCTTCCTTTGTCATGATTCGATGCCGTGTACAGCAAATGATGGGCCCCGAGGCAATGGGATTCAACCCGCCAAACCTGGACTGGTGGGACGCGAAGGTGTGCCGTGACTACCTCTTCGGCACCTGTCTGCACGACACGTTCTCGAACACCGTGAGTTCATGCTCGATCTGGTGTAACTGACGATCAGAAAATGGACCTTGGCGCGTGCCCGAAGACGCACAGCGAGCGCATTCTGAAGCAGTTCAAGGAGGCGCAGGCTGAGACGCCGAACGACCCGCGCATCCTCCAGTTCAAGCAGGAGCACGAGGCGAACATCTACCAGTATGTCGAGGAGTGCGACCGCCGCATCCGCGCCTCGCAGCGCAAGCTGGAGAAGACGCCCGAGGAGAACCGGAAGACGATCGACCTGATGAAGGAGATCGGCGAGATCGAGCTGTCGATCCAGAACGGAACAGAGGAGATCGAGAAGCTCGGAGAGGCGGGCAAGATTGAGGAGTCGATGGAGCGGCTCGAGGCCGTCGAGGCGCTCAAGCAGCTAAAGACGGACAAGGAGAAAGAGCTGAAGATTCTGGACGAGAACGCCGGAGCGTCGGGACACCAGAAGCTGCGTGTGTGCGAGATCTGTGGTGCCATGCTCTCGGTGCTCGACTCGGACAAGCGTCTCGCCGACCACTTCGGAGGAAAGATGCACCTCGGCTTCCACGAGCTGCGTAAGCTCATGGCCCAGTGGGCCGAGGAGCGCATGCGCGGTCCGCCGCGTACGGGCCCTCCCCCGTCTGCCGCGCCGCCGCCAGGCCCGCCGCCCGGCCGTGTGCCCCCCTTCCCGATCAGCAGTCACCCGGACGACCCGAAACGCGAGGCGGGAGAGGTCGCCGAGGACCCGCGCGACCGGGTACCGGCGATGCGCTACGACGACCGACCCCCCGCCGGAGGAGACAGGTACGGCGACCGCAGCGACCGGTACGGCGATCGTGAGAGGCGCGACCGCTACGGCGGCTCGTCACGGTATGACGACCGCGACCGCGAGAGGGACCGTTACGGCGGCTCGTCACGATACGACGACCGCGATCGCGACCGCGGCCACGAGAGGAGGAGATCGCGCTCCCGGTCGCCTAGCAAGCGCCGTGTGGTTTAGTGTAGACTCAGCTCCGTGTTCTCATGCATATCTGTACTCTTAAGGACTGCATTGATACTCTATTTCACTTCTGACATCTAGCTGCTGCAGCTGCACTGGAACCCGAGCATGCTCTTGGGGCCCAGGCCGCAGAGGACCGCCTGCTCTGCCTCCTCATCTGAGAGGTTGTCCCGGATGACGCCGTCCTTGTCCTCGCCATAAGGCTTGAACGGGTTGGTCGAGAGCTGCTCGTCAGTTACCGCCAGAGGTCCGTTAACTTACATCAAGTACGCGCTGGAGCACGCGGCGTGCTTCGGGCACGTTGTCCTCCTTGAGCGCGTCGTCCATCTTCTTGATCGTGTCCTCCAGCACCCACTGTCGGAGGATGAAGCGGGGGTTGGCCTCCTGCATCTTCTTCAAGCGCTCGTCCTCGTCGAACTGGTCCTTCTCCTCGTTCACACGCTTCGCGTACGTCTGGAGCCACGCAACGATGCCCTCCTCGGTCCGGCTCACGATGTCGGGCATGAGGTCGTTCGTCGCCTGCTTGACCCACAGCTTCGCCTGGGCCTTGAGGTACTCCTTATCGTTGGCCTTGGACGTGCGGAAGAACGAGAGCTGGCGCAGCGCCGCGCCGAAGTCGATGTCGTACCCGTGCAGAAGGTACTGGAAGTCCTTGACGATGTCCCGGTCGTCCGAGTCGCGGTACGAAGGGAGACCGAAGCGCTTCTGCCACCCAGAGCGCTCGGCGACGGACTCAATCTGGTTGTACAGGTCGCTCCAGAACTCGATGGACTCCAGGCCCGCCGCCTCCCAACCGCGCACGTCGTCCGGCGTCGCCTTCTCGCCCCATCCGGCGTCGGGGATCTTCTCGTTCTGCGCCTCGTACCCCAGAATCGGCAGGAGGGAGGACGCGAGGCTGTCAAGCGCGAAGAGCACCCTGCCCGGCTGGCCCTTGTAGCTGTAAAGCCCTCCGGGGTCGGAGTGGTTGCAGATATGGTTCTGGTCGAAGACGTCCATGAACGCGTACGGTCCGTAGTCGATCGTGAGGCCGAGGACGGAGATGTTGTCCGTGTTCAGCACGCCGTGCATGAACCCGTAGACCTGCCACTGTGCGACTGTCTCTGCGTTCCGGCGCACAACGTCGATGAACCACTCGTTCACCGTCGAGTCCTTCATCCCCATGACCTCCTTCGCCCACAGCGTCAGGTCGCGCAGTCCCTCGAGACTGCCCTGCCCGCCCAAAGCGTCGTTCTTGTCCGCCTCGTCCTCGACGGAGGACTTCCAACCGCCTCCAAAGAAGACCTGGTGCGCGTTCTTGGCCGCCTCGCCCGGGTTCATCGCCTCGAAGTGCCCGATGCGGATGAATGAGGGCGCAACACGGGCAACGAGAGACGAGGGCTCCGGGCCCTGCTCACGCATCACACGGACAGGAGAGGTCAGGATCGCGAGCGCGCGTGTAGTCGGGATGCGGAGGGCGTTGATGGCTGATGTTAGCTTAATCACAGCGCGTAACGTAGCATGATAAGAGCGGAAGATGCTCACCTTCGCATCCCAGATACTCTCGCACACTGGAGCGGAGCACGGCGAGACCGTCCGCTGAGCGCGCGAAAGGCGTCCGGCCCGCGCCCTTGAGCTGGATCTCCTCGCGGCCACTCGGTCCTTCCGTTTCGAGGATGGAGATGGCACGACCGTCGCCCAGTTGGCCAGCCCAGACACCGAACTGGTGTCCGCAGTATCGCGTCGACCAGGGCATGTACTTCTCGCCTTCGAGCACCTTCCTCCCACTCAGCACATCGACAAGAGCCTGCCTCGCCTCGTTCCCTCCCTCGATGTCTGTCGGTGCGTCCACCTTGGCAGCGTCGCCAACGTCCAGCTCAGGGAAGCAATCGTGAACCGTCTTCTCTGAGATTCCGAGCAGGACGGGAGCCATTTTGAGCCGGTGTGGCGAGCTCTTCAGCTCGAGGCCGTTACCCTGCTTCTCTCCCGGCTGCAGGTCCCATCGTCCTAGGATAGCTTCGGCGCTGATCTTCTCGCCCTTGTCAACATCACAGCCGAGCGCGAGCGCTTCCTCCTTCGTGATGCGGATCGGCCAGTTGTCCCACAAAGGGAGGGTGCGTGCCCAGACTCCCCTGGTCGTCGGGGAGAAGGTCGTGCTGATGCGCTGGGCTGAGGGCTGGTCTTCGAGTGGCAGCTGCGATAGGGCCCCCTGTAGCGTCTGCCTTGCTAATGGGAGGCGGTGGATCGGTTTCAGCGTCTTCGCGGAGGACATGATTCCAGTCAAGCGCATGAAGAAGTGTGTGATTCCGAGAGCGGCGATGTGAGCTCGCTGTGACACCCCAGCGCCGATGACGGATTAGTAACCAGTCTCGGCTGCGACTGACCTCCACCGGGTGGCAATGTCGGTCACGTGCAGCTGCGGGGTGCTGCGTGCGCTGCGGCCTGAATTTTCGCTGAGTACGTCAGACGGAGGATCGCCCAACGCTTAACAAGGGGCGCGATCCGCGACGATCAGTGCAGAGCCAGCCTCTCGCTAAGATATGCATATGCGCCGACATCGCGGTGCGACTCCGGCCGCATCCATGCGCCCACTCGTATCAATTAATCAGCCGTATCCTTGTTATTGTGCAGTGACTAACCAATGCTAAGGCTCTGTATGGCCAGCTGCGGTGTTCAGGCAAATCAGGCTGTGTGCGGAGTAATAGCGGGGCCATGCAAAAGTTACTGGCCTTACTGGGCAGGGCGGTGGAGGCCGGCGGGACTGGGCAGGGTCACCTGCCACTGCCTGTACCTGCCGGACAGCCTCCACTGAATTTGAATCGCAACACCTTCCCCTCTCTTCAACAACACACATCTCTCCACCAGCTAACTGGAGCAATGTCCTCCCCGACAAATCGATGGGCGGCCCGCAATGCCGCTCTCAGCATCCAGCCTCCCCAGGGCCGTCGCCCAAGCGGCATCTCTACCAGCCCGACGTTTGTGGGCCGGACTGGTCCTCCTCCGTCAAACCGCCCGCAGAACCCGACTATGGCGAGGCCCTCGCACGGCCGGACGCCCTCGACGAGCGCGATGCCGCAGCTTCCGAAGACTCCTACCGCTCGGAATACTCGCCGGCCGTCGGCGACGGCGGCCGGAGTCCAGGCAGTTGGCTATGGCTCCACTAGCCCCTCGACCGCTGTCCAGGTTGGCGGAGACGGAGTCACGGCTGCCGGCGCAGGCGCTGTCGGAGGCACTGGTTCGGCTGTTCAGAATGGTGTTGGCAGCGAGAGCACGCCTCTCATTCCGCGTGCTCCCAGGCTCCACACCCTCGACGGTCTCAACAAGCCGGCGACGACTTGGACCGAGTTCGGCGTGCTGTGCCGATCCTCCGTCCCTCTGTCGGCTGGTCTCGCGCTCGAGAACGCGCTCAGCACGATCAACATTCTTGTTGTGACGACGCTTGGTGAGTCCCCTTGACCTCATAACCCTTGGCGCGGGCTTATGGGGCCGTGCGTGTGTGCATGTGCTCAATCTGCGGTCAAACGTGTGCTCGCACGACCCCCGGCTGTTCTTGAGCGGTATAGCTAACCCACAGGCGCCGAAGCGCTCGCCGTCACAGGAAACTCGTCTCTCCTGATCATGGTCACCGGCTTCCCCCTCCCGCTCGCCCTCGCGGCTGCATTCACGACCCTCGCCGCCCCGCTTTACCCCCAGCCGGAACACAGGAGCCACATCGGTCACATCCTGCTCCGCACGCTCATGCTGTCCATGGTGCTTGCGCTGTCTGTCGGTCTCTTCTGGTGGAACATCGGCCCCATTCTCAGGGCACTCGGTCAGCCGCACGACATCGTCGACGGCATGGTCGTGTACATGCGCTGGGCCATCCTGGTTCTCCCCGCGCTTGGTCTGGTCGAGACGATGAAGGCGTTTTTGCAGGTTCAAAGTGAGTCAAGCATTCGAATGAGCGAGGCTCCTAGGCGACTCAGCTTCGCTCTCACAGTCGGTTTCCGCAACTGGATGTTAACCCTCCACAGATATGATGTCCGTCCCGCCTCTGATTCTGCTCGGCCTCCTGCCCGTGCACACCGGCATCGCGGTCTACCTCGTGCACCACACGTCCATGGGCGCTGCGGGCGCCGCGGTAGCGACCGCCACGACCTTGTGGCTCGACGGCATCCTGATCGTTCTGTTCGCGACACGCACCCGCGCCCGTGAGTGCTGGGACGGCTTCACGTCGGCTGCGCTGCGGGATTGGGCGCCCGTGCTCTGGCTCGCAGTCCCGGGTGCGCTCATGTTCGGTTCCGAGCTGTGGGCGTTCGAGGTCATTGCCCTTCTTGCCGGTCGTCTCGGCCACGTTGCGGTAGCCGCGCAGGCCGTCATCTCGACTCTCGACAACCTCGTCGCCATGATCCCCTACGCGATCAGTATCGGCATCGCGAACCGCGTCGGCAACCTGCTCGGCTTCGGCCTGCGCGCAATCAAGCGCGCGAAGCGCAGTGTGCGCGCCGGATTCCTCCTCGAGGTGCTCGTGTCGGGCTCGACTGGCCTGCTGGTCTTGATCTTCCGACACCAGATCGCCAACTTTTTCACCTCGGACAAGAAGGTCGCGGACGAGGCGGCGCGCGCGGCTGTGTTCGTCGCGAGCTACCAGATCTTCGATGGGCTGCAGAACGTCGGTGCCGCGTGCCTGCGCGCGTTTGGTAGGCAGAACGTCGGCTCCATCATCCACTTCATCGGGTACTATGTCGTCGGCCTGCCGATCGGCGCCTGGCTCGGTATCACGAAGGGCTGGGGCCTGGCCGGTCTCTGGGCCGGAGCCGCGATCGCCCTCGCGTGCACGTCTAGCGCGGAGCTCGGCGTCGCGTTCAGCATCAACTGGGAGGACGAGGTGCTCAAGGTCCAGATGAGGGAGATTGAGAGCGACGAGGAGGAGGAGGAGAGCGAGGACGATGCGTGAGCCGATCTGGGCTATGGTCTCCGCTGGAAGAACAAACCGGGCACAGGGCTAGTACCCTTGTGCCCGCTGGTTGCATCTCAAACATTCATACATCTAGAAAGTGTCATTTCCATGTATCTGCCATTCACTGCATCGTCTGTCTCCTCTCTTACGACGTCGACTGAGATGCAGATGACCGTGGGAGACAACGAAACTAGCGAAGCCTTCTTCTGAGCTCGAGGCCCACTTGGGTCTCGACCGATCTGGTCCAGATCTACCCGTGTATCCAGGCGTTCGCACTCTCGTCGCAGTCATGGGTGTGTAGTTGGTGACTACCGCGCATGGACACCCGTGAGAGACAACGAAACTAGCGAGTCCTTCCTCCGACCTCGAGGACCATTTGCGCCTCGGCCGTGCCACGATCTGCCGCTGTTGTGGGGATGTTCGCACTCTAGTCGTCGCACTGCACGTAGCACAGTAGTGAATTTGGTGCGAATGCAACATGCGTGGAGCATCGTGGAGTTGACACAAGGCCGTCTACTACCTCGAGGCCCACGTGCCACACGGTCAGCCTCACTGTGTTGCATTCTGGCCCTCTACTGTCCGCCTCCAAGATAGCAAGTGCGAGCCCGATCGCCGCCGACGACTTGTCTCCCGCAAGTCGCTGACTCCGAGAACGCTCGGAGATGCCGTTACTTGCTGCACCGACGCAAAGCTCCACCCGGTGCTTCGAAGGGACCACAGATGCGGAACCAGCCCCTCTGTAACGCTCTCCAGTATCAATGCACAGACGATCTCGGTGCTGGTACAGCCTGTACACGCCGACAGTCGGAAGCGTGACGAGGTAAGACGAGCGTCACACTCGTGCCAGATCCGATCATCTGACCACTATCGCGCTTTAAGCTCTGCTAGCTCTGGGGAAGGTTGCAGGATAAGATTAGCGAGTAGGGCGGGCACGGTGGCAAGGGCATATGCGACTGGATGGCACGGAGGGCACGGTGGCATGACTTCATCCCACTGGCCATGCCCCCACGAATTCGCAACTGATTCGCTGCCCCCATAACATCAACCGCTGAGAGGTGCCAATGTATTGTAGTGGACGACGTAGCAGAGTATGGCAGTGGTAGGAGGCTACACGTTGGAACCGTGTCAGCGCTTATCAGCTCGGTGTGCTCGGTGCCCCAGACATTGGCTGACGTCTGCTCATGATTGACGTCAGCGAACACCGACTGCTTCGCCGAGGCAACACCGAGCTGGATTGCACACCGAGGACTCGTCTGCCTGCCCACCTGTGGCCACCAACACGTTCGCTATGCTTATACCCAGCCAGCGGCGACGACCAGTGAGCAGCGAGGACGACGATCTGTTCGCCTCAACAGACGACAATAGCGTCGTGCGTGGTCGGGTCTCGGGGCAACAGCCGCGGCTATCAACGTCTGACATCATACGACGCTCTGGCGCGCTAGCGTGCTCGAGCCCCTCAATTCTTCCGTTCTCGCCCTCGCCCGGCCCGTACTGCATCCAGTCGTGTGCGTCCCCTCCCCCCGTCTTCTCCGTGCGCAGTTCTGCGGTGTACGAAACGAACACGCCTCTGCTCCGTTCGGCGCCTAAGTGTGACAACAAGTTGTGACATGGGTATTCCTCCCCGACCCGAGGGTAAACAAGAAAGAGGACAGTTAAACTAGAAAGATGCAAGATTAATGCTAAGGACTTATGACTTATGCTGGGCGTGATCGTAGTGATGACAACTGGTGAGACAACGGGCGAACAAGAGAAGACCTCGAGAGATTACACGGCGATGCGGGGTGTGTTGGCTGCATGGTCAGCGCATGTCCAAGTCATGTCCCGTGCGGAAGCGAGCAGTGATCTGCCATGTTTACGCCCAAGACGTTGTCAGCGTCAGCCGGGCCGGGGCCAGCAAGACAGCCGGACTCGGCGCACAGGCGACGATCAGTGTGATGACGACAGGCTCTCACGTCACTGTGCCTTCGGCCCTCACGGGATCCGGGGCCTAAGGCGGCGTAACTGGTAACTCACCCGGCAGCGTATGTCCCTTCGCCAGGCTCTCCTTCTCGGCGCGAACGTAGAGCTTCATCGTGAACTCGTAGATCGCCTGCGAGTACTGCGCGAGCTTGGAGAGCTCGGCCTGGTCCGCGTCGGCGGGGACGGCGTCGAGCGCCGTCCCACTCGGCGGGTCCTGGACCACGGTCTCCTCGCCCTCGACGCCGGCGCGGATCTCCTCGACGAGGTGATGCTGATGCTCGCGCTCGTCCTCGTCGGCGGCCAGCGTCTCATGCGCATCCGCCTCGAAGACCGGCTCGACCTCTAACCGCTTCGCCTCGGGGTCGGCGACGTCGGAGGGGTCGGGGAGGCCGTTCGGCGACTGGCTCGGGGACGCGACCTCAACCTCTGGCGGCGTTGACTCGGACTGGAGTGTTTGGACGCTGTTGGAGCTCGCCGTGGCGCACTCGCTCAGAGCGGGCGGCGAGTCGTAGTTGTCCTCGAGCTGGGACTTGGCCAAGGCGGCCGCAAGAGACTCGACGGGCTCGGTCATGGCCTGCTTCGGTGGTGGGGAGGCTGCGGCGGAGCGCGGCGTCGGCGTCAAGCTCACGCTCAGGTCCTTCGGCGACACGTAGGGCATGTGGTTGGGTGATATGATGGCGACGGTTGGTGGTGGTGGCGGCGGTGCGGCGCGGGTAAGGGGCGAGATAAGCGAGGGGTAATTGGCTGATTAGTCAAGCGACCTGGCTGACTGGCGGGCTGACGTCGTGTCTGAGTGTCGGTGTGTCGGACTGACGATGGGATCTATGCAGGCGAAGTGCAAAGAAAAGAACGAGTAAACAAGAAAAAGAAGCAAGAAGGTCAAGTGCGTGTAGAGATGTGTAGTGTGAAGAGTAGATGTGTGAGCAATGAGGAAAGAGGAAAATCAGTGACGGCGTGAGGTGTGTGCAGTGCAGGCGGTGATCGACATGTCAGACTGATCACTTGGCAGGGAGAGCAGAGAAGGCTACTAGCCCCCCCCTCGGGCCAATGGCAGCGGGCGGATGATGATGTCAACGGCGCTTTCTCACTTGAACAGCTACACCCGCCCGACGCCCGCGCCCGTGACCCCGACCCTCCGACGCCCGAGTATCGTCATCACCCTCTGTTTCGCCCGCTTTCACCCCCGCGCCCGCGCCGCTGAGCTCTCACCATGGTCACCAACGACTTCGGCCAAACATTCGCCAGTTTCTCATGACCATGCATCATTGCGTCGAGGGCGCCCTGGGGCCTCGACTCGGACCATGTCTTGTCTCTGATCACGGGTGACCGAACATGCATGTCACAGGCACCCCGCCCCGTGCGCTCGTGGGATGCATGCATGGATCGTCGACAGCCTGCCAAGTGCATGTAAACAAGACGAGCCAGGAGGGCACTTATGAGACAGGAGGGCATTTATGTAAGATGAAAATCTGCAGCCCGTTCTCTCGTCATACCGGGAGCCAAAGTGGACACAGCAACCACTTCGCTTCGCTCTGCGCGTCGCACCGGTTGCGATCGCCCGCACACCCGGGCAGCGTGGGTCCACCCAGCAAGTGCTCCTGTCACCTGGTGAATACCTCCGCAGGAGGTGGCTCGTGTCGAGCACCAGTCACAATCAGATACGCAGACACCGTTGAGCAGCTGACAGCTGACAGGCCGGCGACTGACGTCTTCCCGCCCTCAAGCAGTACACAGCTGACCTATCGCTCGCCTGCTCACAGCGCACCGTACGACATGCCGTGCATGCCGAAGCCCCGCATTAGGCTATCTTGCTAGACTAGCGACGCAGACCGCGGAGGTCGCGGAGCAGACTGACATCTGACATCTGGCTTTGCTCCCGAGGTTCCTACTCCGAAACGAGCTCCGGATGTGCTTCCGGGTGCTTGATATCGCGGGGTCGCGATTCGTGATGGCTGCTTTGATTCACCCAAGCGAGATACAGGATGTGACGTGATGCCGCCAGATGTAGTATCACGTTGCATAGCGTCCATAGTCCTTTTGGGTATCTCTGCGTCTCTACTCCCGGTACGATCGGCGCGTCTCTTCGCGTATGAATTGAGGGAGAGTGAATGTGAAGCAGTAGCGTCGCTACCAGTATTGCGTCAGGTCTGGGTGCACGCCGTCTCGCGCGCGGAGAAGCGCGACGACCGACGCCGTCTCGGAGAACTGTCGTTAGCCTGCTCTTCGCTTCACACTGCCATTACCCCCACTCCACCCCGCATTCGTCGGGTCCGCCTCACATTGCCTCGCTTGCAGATAGCACTGTCGTACCTCATGACGATGACGATCGCATCTGCTGCCAATGACAGAGGCAGACGCGGCACAATGGTGATGGGGACCCCGCTCGGCATTCTCGCTCTGAGCCTATCTCCGCATGTCCTCCATGACGATCGCAGAGCATACGAAACGAGACCTGTCCGTATCGACTGTGCTCCGCATGCACCCCACCTGAAGCAGTTCGTACTCACCCCGTTACCCACGAAGACGCCCGCGCGTCTCGCGATCTCCATGTCGACGCCCGCGCGCTCGATGCCGTCGATGCCAAAGTCTCCCGCGCCGGCGTACACCTCGTTCCAGGCGTCGCTGAGGAGCCACCGCCGCACGTCCTCGACCCAGCTTGACTCGCGCGCGGGATTCGGGAGGAGGTAGATCGTCCTGAGGAGGGGGTGGTTCTTCCGCATTCGCCGAGCACGGTGCACGATCGCGGTGTAGTCTGGCCGACACTTCGCGACGTACACGCCCAGCCGTGTTGCCTCGACCGTCTCTGGCGGAGGGGGAACGTTCTCGTTCCCTGGGTGGTTCGGGAGGCGGTTGAACCCGATGAACGGCCTGGAGTCAGCTGGAGCACCGTCACTACTAGCTGGGTTGTCTGCCTGGGAGAGGCCGCGGATGACTCACTCATTCGCCAAGCCCGCCTGCGTGCACCGCTGGAGCCACTGCTCGCCGTGCTGGAGGTCCAGGACTAGGATGTGCTTGAACGGGTCTGTCTTCTGCAGTCCCCTCGCCGTCGCGTGCAGGTCGAGGTTGTATTTCGGGTACGCTTTCGCGAGCGTCGGCATCATGTCGTTCACGAGCGAGAGCACACTCTTCGCGAACGTGAAATACCGCAGCGTCTGATGCTCGATGAGCGCTGGCGCATGTGCGTGTGAGTGCGAGGTCTTGAGATACCTGGGGTCAGCTTGGAACAGCAACTTAGCTGGACCTGCAGGAGTCGTAACGTACTTCTGGTCAAAGATCTCGCCCTGCACATGCAGGCAGCGCGCGGTCACGTTCATGAGCTCGGCGTGCGTGTACGATGTGGCGACACCACCGCCGGTGGCGATCACATTGCCGTCCTTCGTGGTCATCGAGACACGGTACACGGCCTCCTCGTCTTTGGGGCATACCTTGCGGTACTGTGTAAATCTGGCTGTCAGCTAAGCTACACGCGCCATTGAGCTGAGTCTGAGAACGCACGAAACAGCTCTTGGCCGATCGGAGAGCGCCTCGAAGCCAGACACAACTGAGCCAATGTACGCCGACATGGGGACCTTGGTTGGCCGGGGCTTCGGGAACCACTTAGAAGTGTCTTCCTCGTCCTCAACAGGCAAGCTGGGGTACACGAGCGAGCGGTTCGACTCGAACGCGAGGTGGTAGTTCATCCTGACTGTCAGCTCGCGCAAGATATCCATTTAGCTTACAGGAACTGCTGCAGCATGCGGTCCTGGCCTGTATCGTCAGCTTGTCTTCGTCATTCGCAGCTTGCCTTCTGACGGTGGAGGAAGGTCGAACCTGCGCAAGAGTTAGTCATCGCACTGGAGACAACTCACAAGACGTATCGTCCCTCCGGGTCTGCGCTTTCGGACGCCTTCAGCTCCTCCTCCCACTCCTCAGCGTACGGTATCCGCTTGCGCAGCGGAACTCTGAGCGAGAGGATGCCGATGATCGAACTGACGAGCACGAGTGCCAGCAGCACTCGCATCAGTGGCCGCGAAGGGTAGAGCATGGTCGCCTGCACTGGTGTCTCTTGCCTCTTCTTCCAGATATCGATGCGCCGATGAGCGCTAGAGCTCGCGTGCCGAAGTCAGTTGTCAAGGAAAGTGGATGTTGAGAATGAGGGAAGACACGATGTTGAACGCGTCCTCCTCACAGCTCGTTCGCACAAAGGGGCGTGTCGATCTTGTGGAGGTCCGTGGGCGATCTTCCCGGCCTTCTGTGCGCAATCGATGCGAGTGACGGAGGGTGTGTAGGATGCGATGGCGAGCGCGTCAGCTGGATCAGTATGCATAAGTGAAAACTCTGGCTCGGAGCTTGGCTTCACGCGTCTACGGCCTCGGTGTCGAAGAGTGAAGGGATAAGCTTGCGACCGCCATGGCGCAGGAGAGCGTAGGGACATCGGTTGAGGGCATTCACTGCGGCGCAGGCGGTGATGAAGAGGCGCGCTGAGAAGCGCTGCCGGCGCGTTCCGGCGAGTGCCCCTTGGTCGGAATCAGGTCATTGAGCAATGAAATGAGGCCATGAGAAAGAAGAGCATGCAGAGTTGAAATGCAGCAGGCGGAAACAGAAGGAAGGCATTCGCGAGTGGCGCAGAGGGCGTCCGTGGCTGAGTTGTCGCCTGGCGCTGGCTCCTGTTTGCAGTGGGTGGAGGGCGACCTTCCTCCCTGACGAGAGGGCGAGATGCAATGTCCTTCGTGCAGAGACGCGTCGCGAACACAGCTTCAAGGATCACTGCAAGACAGGCGGAAGCTTACTGCGCCGTGAAAGGAACGCCGAGCGGTGCATCTCGGAACGGAGACGCAGGTCCGTATCCGGAGTCCGTGAGGTGTCCACGAATGCGGAGGTGAATGGCTCCGACATCTTCTGTTCATCTGTTGATTTCTCCACATGCATCTCAAGGCGTACCAACCAAGGTATGCAACGCACCGTCAGCGTTCTTTGGCGCTAACCGAAGTATGTCATGTGTTCTCCTAACATGTGCACTACTGAGAGCCAAAGTTGCACCGCCTCGGGCTGTTGGTCCCAAACAACGGGAGAAACGGCGTCAGTTCGCTGTGGAGAGGGACCCCATTCCCACTCTTCTGGGTCGTTTCAACCACTCCCAGAAGCATACCATGCCACCGTAGCGCGCCAAGACGACAGACACATACGCGTCGCCTGCTCGGTCCGGAATCCGGTGCAGCGGGCCGCAGCGGGGGGTCTTATCAGCTCCAACTTTTGTGGGAATTTCTCGGTTCCAGCGGCTCGATGCCTTTGGACCGCCCGCCTGTGAGGCAGGCACGTCACGAGCTAGTTTGGTTCATGTGGCGGAATGGAATTGAGTCCTGCAAGTGGGCTGGTAGCTGATCATGATTCATCGCGACTCTACGCTCTGCGTGTAAGGCGCGGAGCAATGTCGCAATGTCGGAGGCAGCGTATGTACTCCGAAGCAGTGCACCGCAATGCCGTCCCGTGTGCGAATCTGAGAGGTCCGACTCGTATGCGTTGGAGAGACGCTAGAAGAGTATAACTCGCTGCGAGAGAAGATGCAGAAGTCGGCCAAGTCGTCATATCCCCTCACCGCTCAGCACCAAGCTCAAGCCGAGTCACCCCGTACCTGCCAACTTCACCTGTGACAGCGGAGCAACTTCCATCCGCCATGAGCACTCGCCGCTTCGTCCCCGTGCAGCTTGCGCTGCAGTGGTCCACCGTGATCCTCTCCATTCTCATCATCGGCTTCGGTGTCGGCACCATGATCTGGGAGAGTCGACGGAATGAGAGGTGGCACCCCAAGTCTTTCGGCGAGGGCTGCATCTTTGCAGTCTGGGGAGGGTTCCTCCTGATCTGGTACATCCCCTGGTGAGTCACCTTGTGATCTTTCAGAAGTCATCTGCATGTTAGTCGAAGCCCGTGCTGACGCCTCAGCCTCATTGTCAGCCGCCGCGCCTACACTACCAAGTGGTTCAACTGCATGATCACCGATGCGGTCTGGCTCGGGATCTCCTTCTGCTTCGGTGTTGCCGACATCGCCGTGTGGGGCGGACACAAGCAGAAAATGAATGCGTGAGTAGCCCTCTCCTTCAAGGGACATCGGCTGACAGACAGCTTCCTCATCGTCACAGGTATCATCGGCTGCATCCTGTTCGCAGTGCAGTTGACGCAGCTCCTGTTCGAAGTCATCGCTGTGCTCCTGCACCGCGGCGGGTCGAAGGCGGTATGGAAGCTCTCCTTCCACGACCTCTTCGCATACCCTGACGACCACACCCCTGGGTCTGTGCGCGAGCCGCGCGACGCAGAGTCGCTCGAGCGATACGGTCGCAACCCCCGTCTCGGGCGGTACACGCAGAACGACGTGCCCCTGTCGCCTACCTCGTCCGCGGGTTCGAGGAGTCTGTACCTCGACGCCAAGGACTACAAGGACGCAAAGGACCTCAAGGATGTCAAGACGCCCGCGTCCCTCCTCAAGCACGAGTACTACGACTACCCCTACCAGAGCAAGAAGCTTACGAAGAATGAGAGCGTCAGGTGCGACAAGAAGATCGAGGCCGAGCGCGAGCTGTACAGCCAGTACAGGGAGCAGAAGGTGCCGTCGTACTCTTCCCACTAGACTGCTCCCTCCCCACCACCACACATCACATTCCCACCCTTATAATCCCGCCACACCAAAACACTCCCAACACCTTCACCTTCGTCGGAGCAGAATCATTTGTAACAATAGTCAGAAGTCGATAGGAGACAATGCAGCATGAGAAAGCCACGCACACATGGTGCACGTCTGAAACGCAATCTAACGATCTAGCGATCCAGCGATCTCGGCGTCTGGCCAGTCGCGGCCGCAAGGTCCGTGTGTGGCGGCGTTCCTGTCCGAGGGATCACCATCGGCTCCAGGCGCTCTGGCAACGCACTGACGCTGCACTGACCATTCCTCGTGAGCACAGATCATGTTTCATTTTGATAACGCGATCGTCTCTGAGTGACACCCCATGAGGTCATGGAGTTCTAACACGCTGCACATGCGGCACAGAGGAACATGTGCTGGCGGTCGGGTGGTCCGACGAGCCTTAGCCCCTGCTGCCCTTGCGCAGCACTGCTCAGCCTGGCAGACAGCAACCGGCAGTCTCGTTCGAGACAACGTGACGCGGGGCGCCGGTGCATGCGGTGCACGGTGCGTCGCGCGACGTACTCGTCTGGAGAGTGCGATTGTCTGTCTGCCCTCCTTCGTACATGTCCCACCACAGCCTGACCGCACCTCCCCAGCCGTTGCTGCTATCGGGCATTCGCGACTCTGCACTCGCCCTTTCGTGTCGCTCGCAACCTGTCACACAGCAACGCCCTCGCAGCCCCTCGTTGCGACTTGTGCACCCCTCGCCAATCTTTCAGACACGCATCCACGTCGGCAGCCTTTGACCTGATGCCTTCGTTTATAAGGACTTGGGCCTCCCTGCCTGTGTCCACTCACCCCCGTTCTCACCTCCCTCACCGAACACATCATCACTGCACTCACACTCACACCACTGTCACCTGTCAACCAACACTAGACATACTCAATATGGGCCTGTTCTCCAAGAAGTCGTCCGACACCGTCAAGGAGGCCGCCGAGGCCGTGCGCAAGCTCAGCATGAGCGACAAGCCCAAGGAGGCCAAGCCCGCCACCGAGTCCAAGGTTGAGGCCGAGCCCCAGGCAGAGGTCAAGACCGAGACCAAGGTCGAGGAGCCTATCTCCGCTGAGGCTGTCAAGGATGAGAAGGGTGAGTCTCCCACCGCTGTGGCTTCAGCTGGGCAGAATGTACCCCCAGCTGACATCCAGCCGATGTCACTAAGGAGGGTACGTCGTGGTGAAAACAGCTGCGGTTGCACGGCGAAAGTTGACGAGCAGTCCAGCCCGTGGCTGCTGAGATGCGTGAGTGCTCTTGTCACTAAGAGCTCACTCGTACCAATCGTGAAGCTGACAGCAGCCGAGACCGCCCTCGCCGAGAAGCGTAGGTCCCTCCGCCACTGGAAGACAGGCCGCTCCGCAATTGTAACAAGAAGAGCTGACAGCCAGCCGAGCCTGCCACCGAGAAGCAGGGTGAGTCCTCAATGAACAGCTCCACTTGTCCTCCCAAGAGCTGACAGACAGCCGAGCCCGCCGCTGCGAAGGAGGGTGAGTCGTCCCAGATGCCAGGGGCAGTCCTAGATCTGACACACAGCTGAGCCCGTCTTCGCTGAGAAGCAGGGTGAGTAGTCCGTGGCGGCTCCACATATGGGACAGTGAGCTGACATCCAGCCGAGCCGGTCTCTGAGAAGCGTGAGTTTCTGTCTGACAGCTCCGCAGTTCGGGCAAGATAGCTGACGCCCAGCGGAGCTCGACGTTGAGCAGAGTGAGCCTTGACTCCTTTCAGATAAGCAATTGTAGCAACTAGCTAACCCAAAGCCGACCCCGTTTCTGAGAAGAGTAAGTGCTGCCGCCAGCTCCGCTTTTGTTCAGCAGAGCGGACCGCCAGCCGAGCCTGTCGCGGAGAAGAGTGAGTCTGCCAATACAGCTCCGCAGATGTCGCAAATAGCTGATGATCAGCCGAGCCAGCCAGGCTTGCGGTCGCTGAGCGTGAGGCTCCCACAGATACAGATCTATGCGACTTATCTAACAACAGCCACTCTCGCCGTCGCCGTTGAGGAGAAGCGTGAGTCCTCTGGCGGCTTGCCACCACTGGCATCAAGCTGACGACCAGCTGCCCCCGTTGCGGAGATGGGTGAGGTCCTTCACCCAACTGATTCTCCGAGTGCACCTTAGCTAACTTCCAGCCGAGCTTCCTGAGGCGGAGGAGCGTGAGTCCAGCTGTGGCCTTCCCGTAGTGCTATTAGCTGACCTCAGCCGCTCCCACTGCCGACTCAAATGTCGAGACCCCCAAGGCCGCCCCCACCGAGTCCGAGACTCCCAGCCTGCACGCCGCCCTCGTCGCTTCTGGCGCTTCCGCGGCTTCGATCGTCCTTCCCTCCCTCACTGTTCGAGACGACGCCTCGAGCACCCACGCCACGACCGGGTCGGAGCCCCCCGAGCTCCCCACCCCTATCTCAGCCGTCGAGCCTTCGGCAACCGCGGCGGGTGCGCCCCTCACTCCTGCGCCTTCGGCTCCCGCCACGCCCTCCAAGACTCAGCCCGCCGAGGCCCCCGTCGAGCCCAAGACTCCGGGCAGCCCTTCGGCCGCCTCTGCTGCTGCCTCTGTCGCGGCTGCGGCGGCCAAGGACGCCGAGGGCGTGCAGGTCTCCCCCGTCGAGGTCTTGACCAACATCGACGTCCAGGTTCAGTCCGAGGCCGAGGCTGAGATCAAGGAGACCGAGATCAAGGCTGAGCCCGCGGTCACGGCCGAGGCCAAGGAGGAGGTCAAGGAGGAGCAGTGGCAGGACGTCGATAAGCTCGTGCCCTCTGACCCTGCTGCTCAGGCCGCTCCCGCCACTCCTCCCGCCGAGCAGGCTGAGCCCGTCCCCGTCCCCGCCACCGAGGACGACAAGTCAGCCGAGGCTGCCGCCGACGCCGCCAAGCTCGAGGAGTACACCCAGGGCCTCAAGAAGCACGAGTCCGAGCTGCGCGAGCACGAGCAGGTTGTCGAGGCGCACCGTCCCGAGTCCGCTGTTTAGACGTAGGTTAACTTGTTTCGGCTGTCCAACCTGTCCCAGGCTCGCCGCTTCAAGTTATGGTCCGGTAGGTAGTTCCATCCGAGCGTTTTAACCTGTGCCCAGACCCTCTTTCCGACTTAACCACTGTCCCTTCAAGCTCCCTTCCACGCTGGCGCTGCCCGCTGCTGGCGCTGGACTACTTGTCGTCGCTGCGCCTGCTGCTCGCTTCACTCGCGCTCGTGTAATGTGTATATCTTTCATCTATGCATGACTATCCTATCTTTAAACCATGAGGAGGGAGGAGAGGGTGGCCTCGGTTCCGACGACGTCGAGAGCCTGCTGGACCTCGAGCCGGCGGCGGGCCTCGCGGAGCCAGTCCTCGGCCAGTTTCCTCGGCCATCCGCGGAGGTTGTTGATCTCGCGCGCGGCGGCGTCGAGGTCCTTGTTGGCCAGGGCCCACTCGGCGCGGGCGATGTGGGCATCAACCGAGTCGCCCTCGACAAGGCCGGCCTGCGGGCGGAACATGACCTTGGAGAGGAGGTTGGAGGCGACGTGCGCGCCGACGCCGGCGTTCTCGGGCGCCGGGACGAGGGCGGCCTCGTGGATTCGCGGCGCGACAGAGTTCGCGAACCACGACGCAAGGTACGGGAACGACTTGACGCCGGTCTGGGCGATGCCGGAGGCCTCGAGCGAGGCGAGGGTCGCGTTGACGATCTTGTTGTCGGCAACGGCGTGGGCGTCGCCCGTCAGGGCGTGCAGAACACGGAGCTCGTCGTCGAACGCGATGTCGCCGCGCTCAGCCTTCGACTGGACGGCACGGAGGGCAGACCAGATCTTGTGCAGGCGGACGTTGTCGTCGAGGACGGCAGAGTTGTCGAGAGTGATGCGCTCGAGCTGCTTGAGCGAGGTCGTGAGCGCCTCGAGCTTGGCGAGACGGCCACCACGCTCGGTCTCGACCTGCGCCTTGATGGAACGGAGCCATCGGCGCTGGAGCTCGATACCCTGCGAAACGACCTCGTCCTTCAGGCGCTGCTCGATCACCTTGCGCTGCTCCTCAAGCTCGCCGTCGAGAACAGTGCGCCAGCTGTCGACCATCTTCTGGCGCTCGTCTTCCCAGTTCTTCTTGAGGTTGTCCTCGTCGCTCTTCCACTTCTGCTCGACCTCGTGGAGCTTGTTCTCGAACTTGGACGCCTGCTCGGCGACAGTCTTCTCGAGACGCTCCTGCTCCGTCTTCTTGACCTCGGAGATGCGCGAGTTCAGGGCCGAAAGGTCGCCCTGAGCCTTCTCGAGGATACGCGAAGAGTCGGAAGAGGGGACACCCTTGCCCGACGACAGCGAGTTGGTCAGGGAGTCGATGGTAGCAGCGAGCTGAGCAATGACGGGCTCCTCACCGGCAATGGCCTTGACCTTCGGGACGAGCAGGGGGAGCTTCTCGCCAGCCTCAGGAGCCTTGGCCTTGGGGGGAGGGGGAACGTAGAATCCGGGAGGGGGCTCGTAGCCGACAGGGAGCTTCTCACCCCAAAGGGTCTCGTTGGAGTGGTCCGGCTTCTGGGGCTGGACACCCTCGGTGGTGACGGCACGGGGGCGGGCGTTGTCCGGGTAGTAGGCGGGGTTGGTGATGGCGGCGCCGGTGTCGTGCTTCTCCTTGACGGCGTCGGCGGCCTCCTCAGCCTTGTTCTGGACAGCGTCCTTGAAGTCCTTGGCGTCCTGCTTGATCGACTGGCCAGCGCGCTTCGCGTTCTCGGCGGCGTCCTTAGCGGCAGCCTGAACCTGCTGGGCGATCGAGTCGGCAGAGCGCTTGGAGGACTCAGCGGAAGCCTCGGCGCGACGCTTAGCGGACTCGGCAGCGGCCTCAGCGCGGTCCTTAGCGTTCTCGGCCTTGCCCTTGACCTCATCGGCCTTGTCCTTCATCGAAGCGGAAAGCTCGTTGGCCTTCTCCTGAGCCTGGCGGGCGAGCTCCTGAGCCTTCTCGCGAGCCTCGGAGGCGGCGTTGCTGAGAACACGCTGCAGACCGGTGATCTTGTCCTGAAGAGCGTCCTTGGCCTCGTGAGCCTCACGGGAGATCTCGTCGCCAGCCGACTTCGCCTTGGCCTCGGCGTTTCTGGTGGCAGCCTCGATCTTGCGCTGCAGGTCCTCGTCCTTGTTACCGCCGGTCCACTTGGCGATCTGCTTCGTGACAGTGCCGGGGCCGAACTCCTCCCAGTTGTTGGCGTCGGCGTAGTCGGCCATAGCCTCACCTCCGGGAACCTTGACGAAGAAGTCGCGGTAGGGCTCGGACTTGGTCGAGACATAGGCGGAGACGGGGTAGAAGATGAGACCGCCGATGACGACGTAGCGAACGAGCTTGCCGAGAGCGCCTCCCTTCTTGGGGTTGGGAGGGATCGTGGCCGAAGCAGCCTGGGCGGTAGGAGGGATGTTCTGGCGGGCGGGAGCCGAGACGTTCAGAGCCTGTAATGTTAGCCGCCTGTGCATGCGCGAAGACCTGGGAAGTCGGGAGGAGATACTTACGCGCCTCTGAACGAGGGCCCTCGGAGCCCGGGCAGGAACATGCCTGAGCTGGCCGTACATTTTTAAGGAGAGTGGTGGTGCGAAAGTCGGCTAAGGCTTGTGATCGTCACTCATGACATCGCCGGCTGCGTCGGACACAGCGAGCGTCCGGGCCAGACCCGCACCCGCCCGTCGCTCACCAGACGGCGTTACGGAGTTATCGGGTCAACTTCTGGGGTGGACGTCGCGTGCCCAGTTGTGTGGCACTCGCCGCGTGTTTCACACCCTGAGCGTCATGTTTTCGAAAGGTGGAGGTGCACCGGGCAGCCGTTGTCCACAATCTTGGAACGGCGCTCGATCGAGTTCGCATTCCTCTCCACACCACGAACACCATGGCGACGGCAGCGGTCGGACAGTCGAACGGATTGGGATACACGAAGCCGAACGAGGCGGCCGTCGAGGCCCTCGCTCAGGCGCCCAAGAGCAAGAGTGCTGACGACCTCGAGATCAAGATCGAGTTCGGGTGCGTTCAGCCCAACGGACACGGAGGTAGCTGACAATACAGTGGCGGCCTGCACCTCATCTTCTCGCAGAAGCCCAAGCACACCGTCTATATCCCCAAGACTGCTCCCGATGGACGGCCGGCGGACGTGCGCTTCCTCATCTCCTGGATGAAGGACAACCTGGTCAGCGAGCGGGAGGAGATGTTTATCGACGGCGAGGGAGTGTGAGTTAGGGTGCTCGTCTGCAACTGACCTCCAGCCGACCTGGAATACTTGTCCTCATCAACGACGCCGACTGGGAGCTGGAGGGTGAGCTCGAGTACGAGCTGAAGGACCGGGACGAGATTGTCTTCATCTCGACTCTCCACGGTGGTTAAGCTGCCGCTGCCGAAGGTCATTCTCGAACTACTCTACATCGGCTCTGTAACCCCCGAAGGTCTGAGCATTTCGGACTGTGCGACTGGTCCTAGCCTTAGTGGGTAGGACTGTCTGCGCTGGCGTTCCTCATTGTTACAGTTATCTTAGCATTGGTCTCTCATTATCATTGTATGCAATACTTTCTCGGCACGTAAGGCTGCCTTTTGAGCAGCGCACATTCTCTAACTGTGCATCTGCGTGTTCTTCGGCCGTTTGCTCCAAAGGAAGACTCACGAAGCCCTCCGCTGACATAGCTGACATCTGCGGCGGCATCGTGACATGTGCATGGGGCTCCGATCTGGTCCCTCTGGCCACCTCCACTTTATTGGTCCTTTCCGTCACGATTCTACTTCTGCGTCAACCCATACCACCATGTTCAAGAAGGCGCTTGCGCACCAATCGAACGCGACGCCGATCCGCTCCTCTGCGCGACGGCAGCTCCTCCAGAGCATCTACGAGCAGTATCCTGCCCTGAAGGCGGGCTGCGTCGCGGAGGGCGAGAGCGGCGTGACCGAGAAGGAGCTCGGAAAGCTGCTGTTGCCCGACAGCGTGCGGAGCGCTACGTTCGAAACGAGCGGGGGTGTCGAGGGAGTGAGTTGAACGCCTCTTCTGTGAACTGACCAGCAGACGGTTTACAGCAGCCCCAGCGGGGATCCGCTATGGCTCTCCTTCGGCCGCGGGTCGAGGGAACTTGTCCCTACTTGTGAGCTTCTTTGATGGTATCGACAGCTGACAACAGTGTACACCCTCGCCGGGCTGCCGTTTCCGCCAATGCCGGTGTTGCAGCTGCACCACCCCCTCCCGCCGCCGCTGTTCACCGGCGCACCTCTCTTCCTCCCCGCCGTGCGCAACATGGCGACGCAGTGGAAGCTCCCGGACGTTGGGGAGGGGGATGTCGTCGGTCTTGTCAGCGATACGGAGGGCGATGGCCGTGTCAGCTTCGTCGGTGTCGCCCGAATTGTGGCGCGCGGCGGACTGCGGGATCAGCTCGAGCGTCTGCTCCGTCATCGTGCCGAGGGCGTGGACAGGGACGAGGGCAAGTTTGCGGACATCCTCTGCATCGTCGATGACCAGTGAGTTAGCTCGGCTATCTCGATAACTAATCGCAGCCTGTGGGAGAGCGGAAGCAAGCCTCCTCTGCCGTCGTTTTCGCTTCCGGCGCCTGCTAAGCCGCTGGTTCCTCCGCCAGAGAGCGAGGCGCCTCCGCAGCAGGAGGAGGCCGATGAGGCGGCCCAGGCGGTCGCTGAGCTGACGGTGGAGGACAAGGGCGAGCCGCTGACCGCGTCGGAAGTCTCGACTCTCCTGACGGCGGCGCTGATGCAGACTCTGTCTTCTCTCTCACCCTCTCAGCTCCCGCTGCCGAGTTCGCAGCTGTACAGCGCGCACATCCTGCCAAACCGGCCAGCGTACATCCCGCACGAGCGGCGAGACGACGTCGTCATCGCGCGCAGCGAGTGGAAGAAGCTCGCCAAGTGGATGAAGGAGCTGAACAAGGAAGGCCTGCTCAAGACGAAAGAGGCCAAAGGGGAGGTCGTCGTTACTTCGTAAGCTGAGGGTGTCTCGGGATGTTAGCTAATGGCAGCTTCGACCCGGCGCATCCCGCGATCCAGGCGCACCGCCTCTTCAAGACGATCGCCGAGGACGACACCAAGGCGGCGAAGAAGGCTGCGCGAGAGGCTGCCACTGCCGAAGTCGCGGGAACGACTGTGAACAAGCGCGGCGCGCGCGAGCTCGCCGTCGAGGAGATGTGGAAGCCGACCGGCTCCGGTGTCGCATTCTGGGAGGCGTGTGGCTTTGAGTGAGCTTCGATGACTGTTTCTAGCTAACCTCAGCAAAAACAGTAGCCTCCCGTCGAACACGCTCAAGCCCGCGTTCGACGCGTACGTCACGAAACACAACCTGGTCGGCCGCGACTTCAAGACGATCACGATCGACGAGCCCCTCGCCGCCGCGCTGGGGAAGAGCATGTCGCCCGAAGACAAAGTGAACAGGGACGAGATCCTCCGCCGTCTTAGGAACGGAGTGGGATGGAGCGTCTCCATTGGCGGGGTTGTCAAGTGAGCTCTCTCGATCGTTCGGCAGCTGACAAACAGGAAGGGCAACCTTCAGCCCGTGACCATGTGCGTCAAGACGCGTCAGGGCCGGAAGCAGGTCACGCTTGTCAGTGGGCTGGAGAGCTTCGGCGTCGACATCGACGAGTTCGCCGACGAGCTCCGCCGCCTCTGTGCTGGCTCTGCGTCTGTTCAGCCCCTCTCTGGCGCCAGCCCCAAGCTCAACCTGAAGGAGGTGCTCGTGCAGGGCAACCAGACCAAGCTGGTCAGTGAGGCGCTCGTGGCGCGCGGTATCCCCAAGCGCTGGATCAAGGACGAGGGCAAGAAGAAATAGATTAGTACAGGCTTTATGCATATCTGGCATCTAACAGAGTGTCCTGCGGCTTCCTCGCCTACCTGTACACGTGCTCTGGCTTCTCACTCTTGAACATGTGCTTGAGGCGGTGGAACGGCCCGCCATGGGGTCGCTTACCCTCCTTCGCCTCTAGCTTCTCGCGCTCCTTCTTCTTGGCCTTCTCGTCCGCGCGGATTCTAGCCGCGTCGGACATGAGCTCGGTCCCGTTCCCGCCTAGCATCGTCGCCATCACGACCCACAGGGACAGCGGGTGCGAGTGGCTCGCCGGGCTGTCCGTCATGCCGCCAAGGAGCGCGAGGCGGCGGCCCTCAGGCTGGAGTGTCAGCCAAGGAAACGTTGCCCTAACAGCTGAGATTGGGTGCACTCACCAGGTCACGCCTTGACACGATCGCGGAAGGAGGCGGCGCCTCGCCGTTCAAAGCCCAGCCCCACGTCGTCCCGAGCAAGTCTGTGTCGTCGCCGTCGCCTCCGTCGCCTCCATCGAGGATATCGTCAGCGGACGAGGACGAACCCGAGGTGCTATCCCGGTCGTCCTCTCCTTCGTGGTGGTGGTGCGGGTCGTCGGGTAAGGAGGCCTTCATTGTCTCGCCGACGGTATCCCAGTTCTTCCTGATGCGGTCTGCGTCCTTGTTCTTCGCCTTCTTCAGGTTGCGCTTCCTGTGTCGCGCGACGCGTTTCCGCACCCGGTGGAACTTGCGGTCCCACTTCGCCTGGCCCTCGATGTACCGCATCGCGGGACCCTCTTTGATGTACCCGGTCTCGGAGAGCGGCATAGTGCACGCCGGCAGCTGGTCCGCCGGCTCGAGGCCGCGCACGTTACCGCTGAAGTCGACGCGTTGTCTGATCATGTTCCCGTCCGCGAAGGGCTGGCGTTAGCTACGAGGGGTAGGATGGAAGCTTACGTTCGGTCCGGCGTAGATGCCTGGCCAGCCACAGGTGCCCGGCTTGTACCTGTGTGACTTGTCCTTCGTCTTGTTCTCGCCGGGACTGTCGTCGGTCGACGACGGCCAGAGCAAAGTGGACATGCGCGAGAATCGTGTGCTCTGCTTCTTCTCCTCGATCTTGACTTGGCGCAGTCGATCGGTGATCACAGCCGGCGACGGCATCTGCGTGTCGTCTGCGGCATTGCTCAGTTCCTGCGACAGGCCGGACTGCGGCGTCTCGACCAACGGCTTGCTCGTGATCTTCGTCTCCTTCACCGTTCTCGTCTTTGGCCCGTCTGGGCCTGTGGGCGCACCCGGCTCGACATACGTCACTGTGTCTGTTGTCATCGTCTCCTGAGCTCCGCGTCCCGGCGTCATCGTGCCCGGCGTACCTGCCGGTGTGGATTCTTCGCTGGGCAGCGCACCCGGCGCTCGCGGCGTGACGTAGCGACAGAAGGTGGCGATGGAGCGGTATGCGCCCCGAGCAGGCTTCGTCATACTGAACAGTGTCAGGTCGTGGCCGACTCCGTCGAAGACCTGTAGGTGCACCTCGGTCGGCTTGTGCTTCTCCTCGATACCCTTCATTGACGGGAGAAGGTCGCGGACGTCGTCGCGGAGGGGATACTCGTCTGGGCGTGCAGCTTTGTGGGCACTGACGTTAGCTGACAAAACGAGTCCGACAGCTTACCAGTAGATGATCTCGTCGCGGAGAACCTCATCGTCGCCGGCCAGGATGTACAGCGGAGGAAGGCCACCGAGGTAGCCGAGGATGGGACTGATCCAGGGGTGGCACAGCTGTCCGTTCGTACAGTACAGCTGGATCTGAGTGTCGACCACGACAGGTTCCTTGTAGACGTTCATCTGGATGCCGCGACCGACCTGCGCGAGGGTCGAGTTCTCAGCACCCATGCTCCTCGGCTCCAGGTGCCAGAAGTTCTCGCTCGGGTTGATGCACATCTGGTTCGCTGGTCCAGTGTCGCTGGCCTTCCCTTCCTTCTTCTCTTTCTCCTTCTCTGCGAACAGCTCGCGCAGCTTACCACTCGCTTCGGGGTCGCTGGTGTGGATCGACTTTCTTCGCACCGCCTTGTGCGTGCTGAAGAGACCACCGTCGCTCTCACTGTCGTGCTCGTGGTGTGGATGCCGCATCTTGTGGACCGTCTCCTTCACCTTGATGGCGATGTTGTTCTGCATCTCCGCCGTGAGCTGTGGCGGAGGCGGAGGCCATAGTGACGATGGTTTCTGAGGTCAGCTTCGGGTCTACATCCAGGCAGCTGTGAACACACATGAATAAAACTGTATGCAGGGACCACATCCTGGCGGTCAGCTCGGAGGACAGTCGCAAAGCTCTTACTGTGTTGGTGTTCTCCAGAATACTGGGGAAACTGTGCGTCAAGTCCGACCACTTCATGTCAGCGTGCTCCCCAGGCCGAGGCTCACCGGGCTGATTAGCACTGCTCCTGCGGGAAGCTCCAATCCCGGGGTGTCGCGGAGGATCTGCAATAAAGCGAAGGTCAGGCCGCCGCCCGCCGAGTCTCCAGCGATGATAATCTCCTTCGGGTTGACCGGCCGATGGGGAGCATCCTTCGGCGGATTGACCAAGTACAGGTAGGCCGCAAGGATATCTTGGATAGCACAGGGGAACGGGTACTGTGGCGCTTCTGCGCAAGGTCAGCTAGGGAGGTACCTCCTGATAGCTCGGCGTCTGCTCTCACTTCGGTAATTAACCGCGAAGCATCGACCGTGCATTTTGCGCGCAAAGCGCCAAATAGTGTAGCGGTGGGTGTTGATGGATCCCCAGTAGTAGGCCCCGCCGTGGACTAACGTCAGCACTTGATCAGCACTGAAAATCACTATACAGCATGCACCGCAGCTTGTCCATTTCAGGGATGACTGTAGTGCTGTCAGCGTCTCCTCTGTGAACGGCAACTGATATACCCACAACCGGAGTCGAGTTCGTCCTCCCCTTCGGGCACCGCGTGCGCTTCCTTCTCGGCCGCTTTCTTGGGCGAGGCTCCTCCTCGCTTTGATTCCTGGCGCATTTGGTGCTTGTACCGCTTCTGTTCCCTCTCGGATCGCCTGTACTCGTCCTTCATGACGATCCACTCTGCTTCCACGCCATGACCAGCTCGCACTTGCCACCACTTGGTGCCTCCGGCGATTTTGTAGGCCATCTCCTCGCCGCCTAACGCCTCGATCAGGTAGTCGGCAGACTGGCTCAGGCTCTGTTGCGGGATGAGCAGCCTGTGTACCGCTACCCACGGCGGGGCGGGCGTACGGGTCGCTCCAAACTTCTGCAATGAGGCACATGTGTGACTGCGTGTCAGACTCCAGCACATTCACAGGACTGCTCACTCGTTCGCGATGTTGAGGAAGGTCTCCTTGGTCAGCATGTCACCGGGGAAGAGCTAACCTTTCCAATCTCGAATGCTGAAGTTAGCTTGATCGTCATCCGTCACAGCTCACCTTCGTCATACATGAGGTCTTCTGACCCGGCTGTCCGTTTGCCCTCAGCGTCTCGCTTCTTCGGGGTGAGGTAGTGCTCGAGGAAGGTCGCAAAGACAAGCGGGCCCGCTGAACTGTCAGCTGTGGAGCATGATCGGTGACTAACCCATGGCGATGACCTGAGGTGCGAGTCCGTCCGGCATGGTGGCCGAACGAGCTTGTTGATGTGGTCTGACGAGTTGAGTTGTTGGTGTAGAGAAGAGAAAGGGAGATATGAGAGGGACAGGGTTCCGTCGTAAATACAGGAATGGCAAGATAACCCGAAACAGGAGGCACCTGAGTGGACTGTCTGCCTCTACCACCTCGCTTCTAGCGCTCTGTCGCTCCGCTCGCTCGGTGACGTCTGCTTCCCATCTACATCGAGACTTCTCGGCCATCTCCCGGTCCGGGGTCTCCGCATCACCACGTGGCGTACGCATCATCATCATCAGCCACCCTGACGCGCTGCACGCCCGGCTTAGACGATCCAGCTCTCGATCTTCCTTTAGTCAGCTATCTCTCTCGCATCAACAACTTACACATTATGGCCAACCAGTACCAGCTGGCTTTCACACTACACGGCCACTCCTCCGACGTCCGGAACCTCTGCGTTCCGAATACCAAGGAGTCTGTCCTCCTGTCGGCGTCCCGCGATGGCTCGGCGATCGCGTGGGGACCGGGGACAACTTCCAAGGACTGGGACGCCAAGGTCAGAGCCGAGGAGCTCGAAAGGAGATTTGTTAGCTGTGTTACCGCAGTGACGAATGGAGGACAACGTAAGCTCCTTGGTGCTTGTGCTTGACTTGATCTAACATCGCAGGGTACATGGTTACCGGCTCGTCATCAGGCATGCTGTCGAGCTACCCCCTTCCTCCCCTTGAATCTCAGGATGCGACTCTGGACGCCCCGACGCTGGAGCCGCAGCACACCGTCATCGAGCACCGCAAGAACCTCTGCTGCATCGACGCCAGCGCCAACGGCCTCCTCGTTTCTGGGAGCTGGGACAACACCGCGATCGTGTGGAGGGACTTCAAGAAGGCTGTTCACATCGAGGGCCATCAACAGGCTGTCTGGGCTGTTCGCTTTGTCGGGGAAGACAGAGTACTCACTGGTGAGTTTACGCTTGGGTGTTCAACTAACATGCAGCTTCCGCGGACAAGACGATCGTTCTGCATTCTATCGACGTCGCCGCTGGCAAGTCGAAGCCGCTG
Organism: Trichosporon faecale; assembly: GCA_039545375.1. NCBI lineage: Eukaryota > Fungi > Basidiomycota > Tremellomycetes > Trichosporonales > Trichosporonaceae > Trichosporon > Trichosporon faecale. Next base: position 1,302,564 of record BCLU01000029.1, read on the forward strand.
CAGAAGTATTCCGGGCACACCGACTGTGTCCGTGGTCTGAGTTTGACGCCGGACGGAAAGGGATTCTGGAGCTGTGGTAACGACGGTCTCGTCAACCTCTACTCCTTCGACGACCCGTCGCCGATCCGGACGTTATCGGGCCACACCTCGTTCGTGTACTCGGTGACGGCCTTCCCCGACGGCTCCGGCGCCATCAGTTCCGGCGAGGACGGCACTCTCCGCGTGTGGTCGAGTGAGCTGAATTCTTTCGGTAGACGTAGAGCTGACTCCCAGCGTCCGAACTGGTTCAGACTATTCCCCACCCGTCGCTGTCTCTGTGGTCGACCGCTATTGCTCCCATCCCCGGCTCATCCAGCTATTACATCATCTCTTCCTCCGCCGACTCGAGCATCCGGTTCTTCAGCAATGAGGAGCAGTTCATGGCTCCGCAGAAGGACAGGGAAGACTGGGATCACGAGGTCGCTCAGCGCAAGCTCGACAAGTGAGTTTCCTGCATGCAGCGAAACTGACACTCAGGAGCCAGGTCGGTGATGTCAAGCGATCGGACCTTCCCGGCATGGAGGCGCTTGGACGACCAGGTGAGTTAGTCTGCAGTTGACGTAGCTAACTCTCAGGCAAGAAGGACGGGCAGGTCATCATGATCAAGAACAACGACAACGTTGAGGCGTACCAGTGGTCCGAGGCGAACACGACGTGGCAGCAGATCGGGCAGGTCGTCGATGCCATCGGCTCTGGTCGGAAGCAGCTGTACGACGGGCAGGAGTACGACTACGTCTTCGACGTGGACATCCAGGACGGTGTGCCGCCGCTGAAGCTGCCGTACAACGTGACGGAGAACCCGTGGACGGCGGCGCAGCGCTTCCTCGACAAGAACGAGCTGCCGTCGGGATACGCGGAGCAGGTCGTCGACTTCATCCAGAAGAACACCGGCGGCGTGCAGCTCGGCACGGGTGGCGGCGGCGATGCCTACGCTGACCCGCTGACCGGTGGGTCGCGGTACACCGGCGCCTCGACCGGTGGCGGCAACCAGTCCTGGGGCGGTGACCCATACACCGGCGGCGGCGCGTACTCGACGCAATCCGCGCAGCCGTCCGTCCGCGTTCTCCCCGTCAGGACGTACCTGTCGTTCAAGAAGATCAACCCGCAGGCTGCGCTCGGCAAGGTGAACGAGTTCAACGAGGCGATCAAGGCGTCCTCGCCTGACCTCGCGCTGGGCGCGGACGCCGAGGCGTCGCTGAAGGCTGTCGTCGACATTCTGACTGCGGACCAGCCAGCGAATAAAGAGAAGTGGAACCCCGCCGCGCTCCTCTCCGCCGCGGTCAAGTGGCCCGAGGACAAGCGCTTCCCTGGTAAGTTGGTGTTGTCTGCTAGAACTGACATCAGTGATCGACCTGCTGCGTGCCGTTGCGCTCCTCTCGCCCGCCCTCGGCTCGACGCCCGCGACCCCGATTGACCTCCTGCAGGCGGCCGGCTGGGGCGAGCCGTTCAACGCGAGCAAGCCGCGCGCGACGAACCAGCTCCTCTCGATGCGTGCGCTTGCCAATCTCTTCAACACGGCGCAGGGTCGCGCCGTGATGGCCGCCGCGGGACAGGCGGGCGTGCTGACCGAGCTGCGCAAGGGGCGCAAGTGGGCCGAGGTCGGCACCGCGAAGCAGCCGCTGGCGACTGTGGCTCTGAAGTAAGTTTCTGCTTTCTCGACGGTTAACTAACCCCAGCTACTCGATCCTCGCCCTCGACGGCGGACTCAAGGACGCCTCCGGCCTGCTCGCGCTGATCAACACTGTGAGCTATATCCTTGCCTTGCATTCAGCTGACCACAGATCCTCGACAACGAGACGGCAGACAGCGAGACGATCTACCGCGCCGGCGTCGCGCTGGGCAACCTTGTAAGCTGTCAGCCGTCGATTGGTAGCTAACAACAGCTCTCGTCCCCGGCCACCGGCTCGCTGCCCGTCGGCGACGTGCAAAACGCGAAGAGCCTGCTGACCGCCCGTGCCGGCGCGCTGAACGAGAAGCGCCTGACCGACCTGGCTCTCGAGGTTGGGCAGCTGGCGGCGTAGCTTTCGGTCCACATAGAAGAGAAGTAGTTCAGTCACATAGAAGAAGTCAAAGAATAGAAGTCTCGAGAAAACAGGTACACATGCATAAGTACATCTAGTGGCGTCTCAGCGCCGGGAGAATCTATGAACAGGAACAGGCTGGGAGGCTTCTCGACCAGCTTTTAGCGTACTGCGCCTAGATAGCGCCAGCAGCGACGGCGGCGTGGGCCGAGCGCTCCATCCCCGTCGTGTTGCCCTTGGCCGTAAGCGAGTCGAGGGGGTTGAACTGGTCGGTGCTGTTCTCGTACTCCCACATGTCGAGCGCGACCTGGCAGGACTCGCGAACAACGACAGGCGCGTCAGACTTAACGGCCCACTCGCGCAGGATGGCCAGCACCCCGCCCTCGGGCAGCGGCTCGTCGTCCTTGCTCATATCTGCGTCCGTGCCATCGGAGGCAATACCACCGAGCGCCTCAGCGGCCTCGTGGCGCACCATGTCCTCCTCCCTGTCGTCGCGGAGGACCTTGAGGAGACTTGGAATAGAGTGCGGGCTGCAAAGCTGGCCGAAGATGTACGCAATCTCGTGTCTGAACAGAGCGCTCGAGTCCCCGAATCCCTCCGCGAGGGCGCAGACGGCGTCGCGCGACGCGCCGCCGTAGTCGCGCAGCCCGAACATGGCGCGGTAGCGTTTGAACAGCGGCTGGGACTCGTCGAGCAGGACGGCCTTGAGCTCTTCCACCGGCTTCTTCTCGCTGGACGGAGCCGGGTCGATCGTAGGGTAGTCCGGGTTCGGGATGCGTGCCAGGCCCTCGGGCGTGTGGTCGTACTCGATCTTGTCGACTGCGATCTCGCACGTCTCACGAACTTCGCGCGCGGGATCCTGGAGGTGGGAGCGGAGACAGGCCAGGGAGGACTCGTCGCTGATCGCGCCGAGAGCCTCGGCAGCCTCGTGCCGCACCATCGCGCAGTGCTTGCCGTCCGGGTTGTTGAGGACGTTCTCGAGGATCGGGACTGCCGTCGAGGACTTGAGCTGGCCCAGGACGTACGCCAGCTCGTGCTTCAGGAGGGGCGAGGGGTCCTCGAGGCCTGGGCGTTAGCTTGTTGCGCGCCGAAGCTGATGAAGGCGTAGTAGATAGAGCGCTCCAGCTTAGATCCCAAGCCCTCCGCAACCAGAGATGGTGTGGACAATGGCCTAGCCGCCGTTGATGGAACTCACCCTCAGCAATGATCCGGATCACCTCGTCCCCGCCCACAGCCTTGAGCATGAACAGGGCGCGGAAGCGCTCGTGCAGCTCCGTCTTGCCGCTCGTGTTGAGGAGCGTGGCGCGCAGCGCCGCCATCTGCTCGGGCGTAACCTGGACCGACATTTTGATGGTGAGTGTGGTTTATCAGATAACGAGCAAGCCGCAATGTCGCGTTGGCTCTGGATCTGTTGACACCCCCACTCGACATGGTCCGGGGGTTGCAAAATTCGGCTGGGGACCGTGGGAGACTTGGCAACGACCCTTCGGGTGGCAAAACCCGAGCTCTGGTCGGCCGGTCCAAAGTGGAGGCCGCCAGAGCTTCATTGCGGGCTATGTGCAAGTGGTGAAGTTAAAACCTCACCAACGGCTCATCGTTGACTGACGTGCGGAAAGCGCAGAGAGCGTTTTGAGGAACTGAGGGAGGGGGCCTCCGCGATGGGGGGACAGACCACACACCTACTCTCCTGGATTTCTCCGCTCAGTGGAGCCAGAGATGCGATCGAGGCCGAGGCGCTCGGCGCAACAATGCTCATCGCAAGCCACCACATCGCGCAGGCCAGCTCATATGTCGCAGGCATATGGTGTGGCTTGATCGATACTTTGCCATCGTCGTCTATCACAGCTCATGTCCGCTCATATGGGCGCCACGGTTCCAATATCCCGGGTTCTGACGGAGCTGCTTCGGCGGCATTGTTTGCGGCGATGGCTTCCATTGTCTGCGGCATTCTTATCTCGTCATGAGACGGCGATCGGGACCTGGCCAACGTCTCGCGCGATCGCTGCCTCAGCACCCTCAACTGCTCCGCTCACGTTATCCCCTGCCCACTTGCCACTACGGCCTCATTCTCGCCGCTCGCTGTGCCCACACACTCGCGCCTGCGGCGCTCGTGACCGTAAGCATCATAGTAATACATCGATTAACACAAAGTATAGACGGAGGTATATAAAGACACGTCGGCTTTGTACGAGACGAGATACCTGGCCCTGGGCGGGCTACCAAAAGAATGTATGGACAGTGGAAGAGAGCGGAGGGGAAATTAGTTGTCGCTGTACTCGACGTCCTTGAGAAGGCCGCCGCGGTCGTTGCGCTCGATCGCACGCATCGAGCGTCCGTACCAGCCCTCGGTCTTGCCGCGGATCGCGTTGTAGACGGGCGGGCCAGGCTCGTGCGAGCTGAGGTCGTCGTCGTGGTGGAGGGCGGCCTTGTCGAGGATCGCAGTCGGCGAGGACATGGAGTCGAACTCGGTCGTGCTGTTGGGCGAGACGCTGTCGGGGCCGGAACCGGGCTGGAAGCGCCCGCCGCTCGTCTCGACGTGCAGGCCGCGAGAAAGCTTGGACATGCGCGAGTTCTTCCACTTCTTGCCCTCGGTCGGAATCATGTTGATGCTGTCGAAGGGGTTCGTGATCTTCTTGTCATCGGCCTCGTCGAGCTCGGCAGCAACGTCAGAGGCGACGTAGGGATACAGGCGAGCGAGGTCGCCCTGCGTGCCGCGGCAGAACTCCTGCACGCCGTGCGCGCGGAGGAGCATCGTCTGCGACTTCGTGAACAGGCTGTAAGGCGTGTATACGAAGGGGGCAGGAGGCTTGTCAGACTCGGAGCGGCCGGACTTGACACCAGGAGCCTGGACACCGGAGGCGCGAGACTGAACGGGCGTCATGCGGGCCTCGGGGGCGCCGAGCACGACCTCGAGCATGATCATCTGCGCGGGGACCTTGTCGTCCTGGTCGGAGGTCGGCAGGTCAAGGATCTCGGGCGAGAGGCGGGCAATGTTCTGCAGGTCGGGCCAGCAGCGGAGCGCGGTGGTCAGAGCCTCGATGGCGACAGCGATGGCCGCCTGGAATTCGTACAGCGCCTCGTCGAGAGACATGGTGGAGCCGTTGTCGGACGCCTCGGCTTCCTGCACAGCGTCGTTGCACTTTTGGAGCACCTCGGCCATGCTGAGGTTGGCGCATTCCCGCACGAAAGTGCGCATTGAGGGCGACAACGGGTAGCCAACGTCAGGGAGACGGTAGGCGGGGATCTGGTGACGGGCGAAGTTGTAGACGAGGACATCGAGGCCGGAGTCACCAGCGGGGCGGACACCGAAGAGACCAAGGTAGGCACCACCGGTCTGGACGACGGGGCGGGTACCACGCTTGGCGTAGGTCTTACAGGCGGACAGGAAGACGTCCATCTCCTGCTTCGAGACACCCATGTTGTCGGCGAGCGTCTTGGAGAAGAAGCGGGTCTCAGTGAGACGGTAACCACGGGCGAGGTACGAGTCGATGTTGTCAGAGGAGACGCCGACAGCCTTGTCGCCAGAGGGCGTGTCGTGGGAGGCGGGGGCGCCGCTGCCGATCGTACGCACGATGAACAGCATGACACCCTCCGAGTTGTGCAGGTTCAGGGTGATACCGTGAATGGACGACTCATCGTCCGAACGGATCGGGTTACCCTTCTCATCGACACCCTTGTCGCGGTTGTCCTTCTCACGGGTGCCAGTCGTAAGCACACGGTCAAACATGACACCGAGCGACTCGATCGACAGGTCGAGCTGATGGGCGAGGAGAACACAGGCCTCGACGAAACGCGATCGGAACAGAAGCTGTTCCCAAGCGCTGCGGTTCATCGAGCGGTCGGATGTAGGCGGGGCCTCGGTCTTCTTGCCACGGGTCGTGATCTCGCGGAGGATGCGGGGAACGAAGGGCGTGATGACGGGCCAGTTGAACGAGAGCTGGTACAGCCACTGGAAGGTGGGGCGGCGGGGGTCCAGCTCACCGAGGACGCGAGCAAGCTCAGCGTCCGTCTGGATGATCTGCATGGGGATCGTACCGTCGTGACGCACGAGGAGCTTGCCGGTCTCATCGAAGGCGGCGGAGGCGACGACAATGTGACGGGCACGGTTACGAATGTCACGACGGATGAGCCAGTCGATGATGGAGATGGCAACGGAAAGCAGAATGATGCACGCGCACATGACGGAAATGGCCACCGTCAGACGGATCGACTGCCTGTCGTCCGTGGCGATCGCATTGTAGTCGACGCCCTGCTTGATGTAGTAGCTCGCGCCGCCGACACCGAGGTAGTGCATACCACACACGGCGGCGGCAAGGAAGATGGCACAGAGACCACGCTTCCAGAACGAGTCCTGCCACTGCTCACGGAGTCGGAAGAAGAGACCGAACGCGACGGTGGCGGCAACACAGGCGAGGATCAGCGCGAACACGACCGTCACGGCGGTGTAACTGACGTCGAGGTAGGGGAGTTTGAAGGCGGCGGAGTAGTGCATGAGACCGACTGAGACAGGGTCAGCATTGTGCGCACGGAACCATGCGGTCGCTTGCGATTCGAATTGCAGGGAAGACACTCACTGGTGAGACCAACAATGACACCAGAGATGAGACCACGCCACCAGATGAATTCCGCCTCCGAAGCAAGGAACCAGAACGCAAACGAGGTCGCAATCAGAGGAATAAACAATGACATGACAGTCATTCCAGCCGAGAACTGCATGTACCATTGTACTCCGTTCTTCTCGGGCGTCGCCTGGAGTCGGATCGAAATCATGGAGACGAAGTGCATTCCCCATACCGCAACGGCAGAGAAACAGACGGCGGCAAGGAGCAGAAGAATCAGGTTTCGGAAACCGCGGGGCGATGTGCGGCGGCCAAGGACGAGGAGGGTCGCATACGAGCCGAGGATGGACACAAAGATGGACGCGACAAGGACGCCGGCTTCGGGGCGGATGGGGACGGCGCGTCGGTTGTCGGCGTACCACTCCGCGAGCAGGACCTTGTCTGCGGGATGTCAGCTTCATGTGTCTTGCGATAGTGAATTTGGCGGGCGCGGCGTCTTGAGGAACGCAGGGCCCACTGTTGCACCGAGGTCCCGCTGTGTGTGCACCATGTGCTGTCGCACCGCAGTAGCCGCGGCACGAATGCACGTTGGCATGTCCGTACACCATGTCGCGGCCCAAAATGACTCGTGCAGCCCGTCGACATGGAGTACGTTCGTTGCACAAGCGGGCGGCGTCGATATCGGTGCACACACATGGGTAGACCACATGCACAGAGCGCGGAACACTCGTAAGACAGGGATAACGATACTCACCACCCCAGAGGTCTTGAGGAGGCCACTTGGACCACATGACGGGCGATTAAGGAGTCGGCGGCGGCGAACGAGCGTCAAGCTACCGTCGGGTGTGCGAGAGGCGCTTCGGATGTGTAAGTTTTCAGAAATGGGAAAGAGGAGGGATAAGAGATGTAGGTGCCAAGATGAGGGAGGAGATGAGGCGGCGGCGCGATGTGAGGACGGTCGTTGAATGCCCGAGTAGCGCAAGGACAGACAAGGTTTTGGCTTGTGCACGGCAGAGCTAGCGGGGGTGAAGGTGGGTGAGGGTTGCGGCTGGCTCTGGGTGTTGGCGATGGAGCAAAGGAGAAGAGAGGGAGTTGGCTGGCGCAGCACAGACGGTGGCCGCTACAAGTGACTACCGCCGTGAGTCGTGATCTGGGGTGCGGGGTCCGTGCTGTGTCGCTCTCAGAAACGAGGGAGGCGCTTTGGACAGAATTTGGACAAACGCCGTACAGCCGTGTCGAATTGATCGTTCGCTGGAACTGGGATTGACGCCGAGATCCGAGTTTGTGCTGAATTGCGGTCGGGTCGTCGGGGGGAGATGTCGGGGGGTGCGAGGAGTCGAGAGTTCTCTCAACTTACCAAGCAGATAAGAAAGGCGTGAGTGTGGATAGAGATGTGGAGAGATGAGACGAGACGACGATGGGATGAGAGTCTCGATCCAGCAGCAGTAGGACTGACTGGACTGACTGGGAGGACTGACTGGCGGCGTCGTGCAGGTCAGCTGGGAGAGTCAGAGTGCCTGGTGCCAGGCCTGGCTCAGCTGCTGGGCACTCTGGGCTGGGTAGTGCAGTAGAAAAAGCGAGGCAGGGCAAGGCTACAGGCGACAGGGCGCACGAGATAGGGCTCTGGCAGAACTAACCATTCCAAGCCCCTTACGCTGAGCACTCCCTCGATCGGGCATGAAACCCGAGGAACGCGAGCGGCGGAGGGGCATCCAGACCTCCCCCTTGGCCGTAGGAGCTGCATACACCGCACCCCTGACACCCTGACAGGGTCCCTGGAAGCCCTCCCCGTGTGCCTTCCCTTGCCCTGTCCTCCCTGCGCATTCCTGCTCTGCACCCTGGCATCGAATGTGTGTTCCGTTACTGACTGGATTCCATCGAACGCCTGTACGCCTGCTGGCATGACGAGCAAAGCCAGCAAGGCCTTTGTGCAACGCTGCCTGTTCGGACAAGCACAGATTAACAGCGGCTACACTCCCGCACCAGCCGCCATGGCCCCGCCCAGGCCAGGTCTCTTCACCAGCCGCGCGCCTCAGATCGCTAGATTAAAAGCCCCGCTAATCGCTCAAGCCGGTTAGACCCTCCCGCGCCGCGCACTGGAACGCACTGGGACGGCACTTAGAGTCACCTGGATCGCGAATCGCTCATCTGCTAATCGCACGCGAGGTCAACGGCATGAGCGGCATGAGCGGCGCGATGACGCGCAGTCCGCAGACAGACGCACTTGATGCGCGCAGAGTCAGACCCGGCCCAGAGCAGTGGAGAGCCGACGAGGCGGCGAAAACGAACAGTGGGCCAGTGGGACACGAACGCAGCGTGGTCCGTGTCGCAGATGAGCATTCAGACGTACGTTATCGGCAACCGAGATGAAAGAATCGATCGGGGCAGATTGTGTCCGCGGGCCGTGGGCCTGGCCGGCCAGCCGGCAGGCAACACCAGGCAGCCAGGCAGCTGGTAGACCATGTTGGCCATGCTGCATGTTACCAGAGTCATGCAGAAGTCCCCGCAATGTCCTTTGATGCCTGCTTGATGCTTCTTCGGGAGCTCAGAAGCCATGATGCACACCGACGACGCCCCCGAAAGGTTCCATGGGTAGATTGCCGTAGGTTATAGCGGTTTGCGATCACTTGGCATCATGGCGTCAGTTGGACAATGTTCTGCCGGTCTGGCCACGGGCGTTCCGTGCGCCAGGCGCCTCTGGTTGTGCGTGTGCGCCGCGCAAGGGTGCGCTCGCGCGGCCTTTGCGACGACGCAGATCGATTACGGATTGCTTAATTGCTGTTTATCTGTTTGGAAGTCTTGGAGCAGTCTTGGATCTTTGGAGCAACCTTGGATCCTTGGATCTCTGGAGCGTCCATGGCCCCTTGCAATGACGATCCGTCAGTGTGCCAGAAGAGCGAGTTTGGGGCCGCACCTCCGACACAACTGACACGGCGCAGCCGGTGCGACACTCGAGACATGAGACACGCTCGATTGCTCGGCTCCCACCCTTGCTCCGTGTATTGGGGTGGCTGACGACTCCGTCTCACTCGCCGCGGCGCCGGTGCGGCGAAGAAACGATGCGCATGTGGCAATGGAGTGTGGCGTGACCGTGCTGCATGCATGTTAAGCGGAGTCGTAGGAGGTGCGGAGCTCGGTGTCTCCGGGAGGTTAGTGCACAGCAGCTAGCGGCGTCGTGCTCTGTGCACGTTCGAGCGCCACCTCGCAGCGTGCTCCGGGAGAAGCTATGGAAAGCATTCAGTACGCAGAGGTACGCGCTCTCGCTAGGTCTGCCGGTGGTGCCGGACGGGATGAATGCCTTCAAATGTCGTACTTGCTGCGTCGTAAGCCAGCGTTACCTGGCACTTGCTTTCGTCAGCGGATTTGGACGGACACACACTCCAAGGCCCTGGGCAGGGGTGCTGCCTTCCATCAAAATTACTGCAGAGTGCAAAGTTCAAGCCTCACTGTAGTGTCCTCTTGCTATGGCTACGCAACGGTGGGTACACAGAGGAGAGGGGCTATAATATGCAAGTGGCCAACGTGCCTGCCAAAGAAGAGTGCGTACGTGCCGTCATCCTGCGACTGGCAGTCCCTTGCGGCCCTGGGCGCTCGGCGAACCAAAGCCCTGGGCCGGCTCCTCACCGGCCAACACCACCTTCAGAAGCGCGCGCTTACACCAGTCTATGCCCGGAGTAACCCTCCCTTATCTGGTCTGGCCTGGGCGTTGGCCGACGTATGGATCGGCCGGGCGGTTTTGGAACACAATCCTGACGCTTTCGCGGTGAGTCCTTTCATTACCCCACTCGATCCCTCGGCGTCCCTCGTGGCCGAACGTCCCTCGATCCACTCGTCTGATATAGCGAGGATCTTCCTCTTGCTTTGACGACCAGGATGTACCCAGGACACAAGATGAGTGGGATCAACGTGCCCCGTTCCTTGCCTGTCCTGGCGCCGTCATGTTGGAGTCTCGGCGACGGCTGCGGAGTGGCAGTGGGCTCTGCGCAACGTCAGGCGGCCATCTGCGAGCTGGAAATCGTACACCCATCGCACACGCACCGCACGTCGTACTTCACTTTTTCGCCGCGAGACACATCAGCGTTGTGAGACACCTCACCAAGTGGTTCCGCATATTTTTGCGCAATTCAGCGGAAGAACCATTCCCACCGGCCCAGGTCCGCTTTCAAAGAAAGTACGCCGCCGCGGATTACAGACATGTGCTATTGCCCCCGGTCAGCACCCGGTCAGCACCCGGGCTACAATTGACAGTCTCCTAGCCTTTCACGAGAAGTGGACGTTCCAGCTGCCTTTTGGCGCCGGAACGAGGGCCGTGGAAGTCGCAGAGGGAGTAACGTTTGGCACACTTGGAGAACACAGGCACAACAGCGAGGCACACAAAGGCACGCTTACGACCGCAAGCCCCTGGCGTTTCTTCCGCATGGCGAACTTTATTTTGCTTGCGAGAGCGTATTCCTCGAGCCACTCGCCGCTGACAAGCTCCAAGATGCTCAGACATGCTCCGACCTGTGAGCTTACTCGCCCTTTCAAGCACCCCCTCGTCATACTTCCCCTCCATTTGGATATTGCCCGAAACGTCTGACGCCAGACGTACGCACAGGCAAAGCCCGGTTCGCCCGAAACACCGGCCGAGGACCGGTTGATCCAGACAAATTCTGTGTCTCCAAAGAGCAACAACCGGATTTTTTGGCTCTAGCTTCGCCGATTGGGACTAATGTGTGCCGATCATTCTTGGGACGAATGAGAACTGGAGCGTCATGGTGTTGTTCGCCGCGCGAGGACCGGCAGCCTGGAGACGCTTATGAAGGTACACCCGTGGGCACTTGTCGACCGAGCTGATACTCTTGCTGCTCAACTGCCAATGCTTTCGCGAGGGCGAGCTCAGGCAATCGCAAGCTCACGCAATCGAAGGACAGTCACCGCGCGTACGCGCGGTGTGGTGCACGTACTTCAGCTCGACCATGTGCTCCTTCTCCCGTAGCCACAGCTTCCGAACGCCACACCCAAACCTCGTTTGCGCTGGCTATTGCACGGACACAGAACAACCCAGCACTGCCAGCAATTCTCCCCGCGGAAGTATTGGGCCAACATGCAGCGTACGACGCAGCGGCACTTTCGACACAGCAATGCGGTAGCACTAGTAACTGGACCTCGCGGGGACTAAGATAAGATTTGGGTACAGCTCAGGCACGTGAATGCATCACGCTGCTCAATGCTTCAATTGGGAGGGACGCCCGGTGCGCGGACGGAACGGAGGGCCGGGGGGACCTGACGGACCGAGTGCTACCAGCGAGCAGCGAGTGGCCAGGAGCGACAGTGAGTGATCTACAGATAGACCGAAAGGAACGAGCGTTATGCCCCCCCTTCGTTGACCCTTCATGGTGCCCCCTCGGGGTGCCCTCGGGGTCGTCAATTGCTCAATGGTGGTGACGCACTGAGCGCGGAAAGTCAATCCGGATCTGGCATTCGACGGACCTCGTCGATCCTGGTCTAGTGCTCGACGAGCACGCGACGCGCGCACAGCTTCAACCAGTGTTTCGTACAGCAGGTGCTGGGTAGGCGGACAGAGCGAAGGTGTCGCGATACGAGCACATGCACAGCTGCGGGTGCTCCAACGTCGGAGCGGCATGGACCTGGGCACCGGGAGGAACCGGTCAGGCCTGGCCGCTCCGAGAGACACGCTCAGCCAGGTTGTGCAGTGCAGACTTGACGAAGGTGCAAGATACGCGTCGTTACGTACGGTTCCAGCCTCACATCACGCCCGCCTGACTCTCTCAATGCCGCCCTTCTTCGCCGCCCGTCACCCGTCTTCTTTACCCTCAGCGCGTCGGGTGCATTCTTCAGCTTCGGTCACCCCTGGCCAGACCGGCGCGTTCCTGCTCCCTTCTTCAGCACTTCTGGGTAATGCAGACATACTGGGAGGTTCTGGAACCACAGCCCGGTGTTGCATCGCGTCAGCACACCGTAATGGCGCCGTCTCCCGCGGTGCACCCGACACTTCCCCTGGGAAGGCGCCTGAATTGTTCCAAACCCAAAGCCGGATGCGAGGATGTCAGTATGCATATTCTGCTTCCTCTTCCCGTCTCGCCGCTTTGCGGAGATGCATAAGAAAGCCCAGTTGCACTGCACCCCGCTGCGTCAGTTGTGTGGCATTTCTCCACATTGCAGCGATTTCAGGTTGTGATGATGAGTTGGTTGACGGCAGAGGATACGGCTAAACCTCCATATCAATACCTGCCTGACATGCTGATGAGCGACAGAATTGCGGCTGACATCTCTGGCTGGCGGGGCTGAAAGGGTGTTCTGGCTGACGCACAGGAGGCGCCTATAGCGAACGGATTGTCGTCAGCGACCAACGCCACAAGGGTGGTGGTGGCAGGATCGTCTGGCTGGTGGGATGCACTGACGCCGGCTGCGCCAACAGCAGCAGCCACACATGGCCGACATGGCGGACTTCCAGGACTGACACTCAGTGCCCGGAACAGAGACGCAGGACGGCCGTGCTTAGCTGACGCCGAGGATTGACACCCAGGAGCATCATCTAGGATATGGATCACCGCCCAGGGCCGGCGCTCAGGATACCAACATTGGTGAATGGCCCACCGCTCGGCGAACTCCACCCGCAGTCCCGTGCCACATGCTGCAGCGCGCAGCGCTACAATGGTCTCCGCGCCGTCCGCGCCGTCCGCGCCATCGTGCCGCGGCACCACCCTCGGCATGCGCGAAGTCCGCGGTCGGCCGCTGCGGCGCACGTCCTCGCGCAGGGGCGCTCGGCGTCTAGTCGCTCACCGCTCACTGGTCAGCCCCCTACCTGACCAGCCCAGGGCACAGGTAAGCCTACGCGCAGACCGCACCCACTCCCCACACATGACCTTCCAAGGGCTATGTCGTTGGCTCGCTCCGATGGCGCCAGCGAGCCCGCTGACTGGTGTCAGACATACACGCCAGTCAAACCGAGGTGCGCGCTTACTCGATGCAGCTGTCCTGACGAGAATCCGGCAATTCCGGTGGAGCGCTAGCCAGAGCGATGAATTGCGCCGGCCCGGCGCGATGAGTGCGCGCCGAGTGGGTCCGTCAATGATGAAAGGCGCAGGCAGGCGCAGTCTCAAGGCCGAATCGACTTGGTTAGACTGGTGACTCTAGACATGGAGCCAGTGCTCACTGACATTGCAGCATACCGCAGAGCAGCGAGAGGACAGATGCGACGACCGTCGGTGGCCAGCCACCAACCGACAGCTCTGGCGATAACGGTGAAACTTCATCGAATGCTCCAGTGGGCCCAACAATGGTCCAACGGGCAGATCTCAGACAGGTTTTACTTGGATAAAAGAAGTGAGACTCGGCGAACGCCGGAGTCGTACGCTGTTCCATACCTGTTCCAGGCGTTCCAGGCGTTCCAGACAGCGTCGTACGCAGCCTCGACAGTCACCTGAGCAGGTACTTGATCAGTTGCCCAGCGGCCCGGCATCTCTGGCTCATAGAAGCCGGCCGTTCGGTGTGACTGGTTCACCCAGCGAGCTCCCTGCCGAGAGAGCTGCCCGTGCCGGTAATCTGGGTCTGTCGGATGACACCGAGGGGCTCATCCATTGTGCCACTGGTTCCGACATCATTTTGGACACCTTCCGTGTCGTAACGTCAGCACGTCAGCTCCACCAGTTCGGTGCGCTTCGATCGCGATCCCGGGACATACCCGCAGGATTGCAAGATGTTGGAATGAATCGAACGCGGACATGCCGGAACATGGCACGTTCGCGGGTAGTCGTGTCTTCCGAGTACTGGAGCGAAGCGAGCGAGGAACAACCTGCGGGTGGTATTGTGTGCATTCCCGCTCATACGCGATTCCGCACCGACCGACCTTCCGGTTCGACATCACGCTGCCTTGCGTGAACCAGAGATCAGGTGAGTGCAAAAGTTGGACGCCACCGTAACGGCTGCATAAGCCACCTTCCAGACAACTGCAGGTGCGCACTTCTCAGGTTACTGCCTTCCAGAACGAAGTGAGTCGCCAGCATCCGTATCGAAGCATTGCTCTGCATTCAGATCCGCCCACTGAATCCATGAAATGCTCCGGCGTCCGGCTTCCGGTCTCCGATGAACGGCTTGCGTCAGTTTGTGCTTTGCCCGGTGTGCGGCGCATCCGGCAGTTAATTCATTAGTTTCCAGAGTCCCGTTTCCTCTTTCCGAGAAGACCTTCCTGGCTCGTTCGCTTGCAACTTGGCCATTCCCATTTTGGCCGTCCTGGGATCTAGGCGACATCCCGCGCAAGCCAGGCTCGCTTTCGGTACTCGATCGCTACCGTAGAGCCCTGGGCGGCCTGAACATGAGCCCAGCAGGCCGCAGAGAGCGGGCTCGAGTGGCGTCGGTGGCTGCAGGAGTGAGGGTGTTCCATATCCGCCGTCTTCCTGCCCGACCAGCGCGGATGTACCAAACCCTCCTCAACTTTTGCGATACACGGAGACCACAGGGAACTCCGCCATTCAGACCGCCCACGGTATCACATCGAGGGTGTCCCAGCATAGAATCGTAGGCGGCATCTCGAGCTCGGAGGTTGCCTTGGCTAGATTCGATGTTTCCCACGGTAGCCAGTTGCCACTGACCTCCACTCCCACGTGACAGATCTGACCGATATGACGAACGGCGCAGAAAGTTCAGCTGTCTACCAGCAGCAGCTGACCTCATGCAACACTTAGCGCACTGATGCTGTCCCCAACGATACGAGCGGCGCCGCGGCGTCTCGGCGCGTCCCGGAGATTCCTCTCGGTCAAGGCCAACACGCTAGTGTATCCGACGCCAGAGGCTGTGGAGACCTGGCTTGGGACGGTGAAGAAGGACGCCGTGCTGCTGTACTCGCTGAGCGCGAATTTGGGCGGATGGCAGAGCTATCTCCCCATGGTGCAGGGCTATGAGAGTGAGTATCCTTCAAACTGCCCATCCTGTACAACTATGTTGAGGTCCGACACAGCTGACAGTCAGGTGTCGGCAGCTTCCATCACTCGACGCTTCCTTCGCTCTCTCTCGCGGCCTTCGAGCGCGATGTGAGGTCGGAGGCCGGCGCATTCTACACCCCTCTTAGTGGACGAGGCCACGCCGAGGTTGGACGCTGGCATCGTGTCGGCACGGATTGGGGCGCCGACAAGTCTGGCTCGGAGGTCGGCAGTCTCGAGGCGATGCTGGCACAGAAGGGCTGGAACGGTGTTTGGGACGGTTCGGGTGTCGCCCAGGGTTCCTCCCCTTCTGGCACACCCTCATCACCCGGCCAGCCCAACGGAGGCTACAAGGACGAGCTGAACGTCGACGCGGCGACGTCAGCGGTGCTCTGCCTGACGGACGCGAACCCCGGACCTGTGCTTGCGCGCCTGTCACAGCGGTTGATTCGGACGGTAGGACTTGTCAGCGCTCCGACGCCTTTCGTCACGGGCTCGGCGCACACGCTCTGGCTCAACAAGGACAAGTTTGAGAAGGGTACTGTCGGTGTGCAGCTGCGGAGCAGGCCGCAGGTCGCTGTGCGCTACGGGACGCAGGCGCTGGGTGCGCCGATGATGGTTAATTCGTGAGTGCACCCATCTCCTCTGTGGGATAGGACGAGCTACGTCGTTATTCATGCAAGCTAATTCCAGTGCCCGAGGCAACCTTTTGCTCTCGTTTAAGGGCGCCTCCTCGAACCCAACGCAGACGCTCATCGGCCTCCTGCAAGAGCGGGACCACGGCAAGCCGCGCACAGGACTGGAGAAGGACGAGGACTTCTGGCTCGAGATCAGCGACCCGCACAGCGACGCCATTCGCGTCGTCCGCATCCTCTCAGGCGACCCGAGCCGTGGTGCTCTCTCTCTCGACACGGATATCCCGCTGAACGAGGGCCAGATGGTCACGTTCCAGCAGCGCTCTTCGAAGGCGCAGGAACCCCAGGCGCCCCTTACTGGAGCTACTATTCGCTTTGGAGCACTCGAGAAGAAGGATACGTACGAGGCTCCGCCGCCTGAGATGGGCGAGGGACAGACGAAGGGGTTCCTCGCTTGCTCCGAGGAGGGATTCGTTCTCGGACGAGACGTCTGCACAGTGCCGGGAGCGGCTGTGACCTGCGGGTGGTAGTCAGAGGAAGCTCGCCAGACAGAGTGCAGCAGCTGTAAGAGTATCGACGATAGGATGGAAGGCACTAGGTCGCAGACTCTAGAAATATGCATACAACAGGTAGATCAACACACACTAGTCGCCGAGCTTCTCGCGGATCCGCTCCACGACGTCGAGGTACGCCTCAGTAGCCGGCGAGTCGGGGAACGCGTCGAGGTAGCTCTCTCCCTTATCACAGAGCTGGCCGATGCGGGGATCGAGGGGAATGCGTCCGAGGAGCTCGAGCCCGAGCTCCTTGCACATCGCCTCAGCACCACCTGACGTCAGCTACAGTTCGCACGGCACGTAGCTTTCGAAATAGACTCACCGGTGGTCGGGCGGAAGATCTGGCTCTCGCCCTTACAGTTCGGGCAAACGAATCCGGACATGTTTTCCACCACGCCGATGATGGGGATGCCGACCTTGTTGCAGAAGTCGATCTCCTTGCGCACGTCCTGGAGCGCGACCTCCTGCGGTGTTGTCACGAGCACGGCGCCGTCGATGCCACCCTGCTTGAAGTACTCGACGATGCTGAGGTGCTCGTCTGACGTGCCCGGCGGCGTATCGACGACGAGGTAGTCGAGGTCGCCCCACGAGACGTCCTTCAGGAACTGCTTGATGAGGCCGTTCTTCTTCGGTCCGCGCCAGATCACGGCGTCAGAGGCGGAGGGAAGGAGGAAACCGATCGACATGACGGCAAGGTTCTCGGCGGCGTAGGCCGGCTCCCAACCCGAAGCACTCGTGCGAATCTGAGCACCCTCGAGGCCGGTGAGGAGAGGGATAGACGGTCCACAGATGTCAACGTCCATGATCCCCGTCTCGAGCTCCGTGTCCGCCGCCAGCGCCCAGCCGAGCGCAGCAGTGAACGTCGACTTGCCGACGCCGCCCTTGCCGGACAGCACGAGGATCTTCTTGCCGACGTGCGAGAGTCGCTCAGCGATGAGGGGGATGTCGGGGTCTGGTGGCGGGGGACCGGCAGCACACACGGCCTGGTTCGGACATCCCTCGCACGCATCAACCTTGCCCGCCTGTTCCGACGATGGGCCCTGGTCGTCAGCTATGAAGTCGTGTGTGAGCTTACGGGACAGTGTTCCGGGGCGTCCTCAGGCGCGTCGGCCGGCTTCTCTGTCGACTTCTCATTCTTCGGGGGTTCCTGCACCGATAGCGAGGACATGCCGTTCTGCACGCCGCTCATTGTTGGATAATGTGGACAAAGTTGGAACGACGAAGTCTGAAGGCGAGATTGATCAGCAGCCCGCATATGCCAGTGGCGGCCAGGCACGCAATCTCGACTCGCCGCAGGCTGAGCGGCGACGGGACCAGAATTCGTGATCTGCGCCGAACTTCGAGAAATGCTCGAGCTCACTGTCTGATAGCAGCGGAGCTCCGAAGGCAGAGTGGTATAGTACAATGCATATGTGTACTGTGCAGCCCAAGACTATGCTAGCCATACTGATGCTTGCGATGCTAAATGCTAATTTGATTTGCGCCTACGCCTTCCCTCTTTCCGATCAACAATGCCATCCTCCGCTCTCTGAACGTCAGTTAACGGCTAGCGCAGTAAACTTACAAAAGCGTTTCCTCCAGCCGCCCGCGAGGTACACCTTGGCCTGCATCTTGATGCCGATCCAGACCTGGCGCCACCACTCCTCCACCCAGGCGAGCATGCGGTCGCGGTTTCCGACCTGCCAGTCGCGGTAGAACTGGGCGAGCACCGCTTCCCGCTTTGCGAGGTCCTCAGGCGTCGGCGGGTCAGATGGGTTCAGCGCAGCTAAACGCGCGTCTCGCTGAGCCTCGAAAGCGAGGTTCGTCGTCGCCTGGAGTCAGCTGAAGCGCTCACCTGGGCAGCTCGAGGACGCTTCGTCGCAAAGCTCGTTGCACACGATCCACCAAGTCACAGCAGCCCGGGCGGAACCGGCAATGACCCCCGCACGCTGAGAGATAGACTCACCCAGAAGCGGTGGTTCTCCATGTCGACACGCTCCTTGTGCATCTTGGTCGACATCTCCAACTCGTACAGCCGCTGCTCGGACGGCTTGAGCATCGGGAACTCAGTCGCCGAGTACGGCGAGTTGCTCGGCTTGTACAGTGGCGTCGCGTAGATGATCGGGCGGATGTTCGACAGCGGGTCAGGCCTGGGGTCAGCTATCTGCCCAGGACATCCCTATCTGGGCGACCGCGGGCTGCGCTGCGTCTTCCTTGTCCGCTCTTGAATGATGGCAGCTCCCGCTTTCAACGGAGGTCTGAATAGTGCCAATACTCACGGAGCAACGAGATCCACCTCACCGGGCTGATACCGCTTGCGTGCCTTCGGGGCGCTCGCTGCGGCGGCGGCGTCCTCCGCGACCTGGAGTAATCGCCTGCTCGGTCTCAGCATGGTTTGTTGATGAGGGCGGATCGACAAATCGAAATGTCGGTTCACCTCAGCAGCGTCCACCTCCGAACGGGCGAGCGTGGGAGACTTGACCTCCACCCAACATGTGCACCTTCGTATGTGCTCTGTATGCTCTGTAACTGCGATGTGCCCAGTAGTCGTCAAAGAGTGTTCATAAGGTAGGTCCTGGGTAGAATACAACAAGCAAAACTGTCTATGTGATGGAGCTATTCTTCGGCGGGAACAGCGCCCTTCGCCGGGGTGGGAGGGTTGAGGTAATTGTCCCAGAAGGCCTTTGACGAGTTCGTGGGTCCCGCAAAGTCCCTCATGTTCTGCAATCTTAAGACGAGGTCGTAGATTTCGAGATTTCGGAAGGCTGTCTGTCAGCTACAGATCCAAGAATTCAGCTTTTCCCTGCCTCCTTTGCCTTGTGAACAGACAAGACTTAGGACGGAGGGAGGACCCGAAGCCTGTGACGAGGGCTTCGGCGCACTCACGCTCAAGGATCGGCGGATCAATCGACTTCCAGCCCTTGACCTTCGTCGCATTCGTCTCCGCAACTGACTCTCGGAGACGGGACGCAAACGGCCCCCGCGCAAAGAAAATCGCCTGCATGTCTGGTTCCCTGTTGTCTGTTTGTCAGCTAGCAATACCACGCGTCGAGCTCACCGAATCCATGACACCCCTTCACCATCTTGTTACCGCGCTCATAGCGTTCGTACTCCTCCTGCCAAGTCAGCTGATCCAGTCCTTTCTGAAGCTGGCCACGCCTGAGAGGAAACGAGGTCACTCGCTCCTCTGACTGCACTGGCGACTCACATGATCCGTGATGATCCACCCCAGGTCTGGGACGAGGTACACCGGCGCGATCCGGGGCCCATGACTAAAGTGCCATCGCTCCGGCATGGTCTGGGGCGTGTAGGCCGTGAAATTCATCCGCTTCTCCCCCGTGCTCGCCGCCTTCAGCCTCTCCATCACCGGCGCAATGTCCTCGTCGGAGCCGAAGTGGAGGCCGAAAGACGGCCAGCCGTCCTTGTGCTTGATCATGGCAAAGTCCTTCTCGAGCACGTCGTCGAGGAAGATGATCTTCTTCTTGCTGAGGCCGGTCATACCGTGATCAGAGAGCACGATCAGGTCCACGATGTGCGTCAGGTTCCTGGTCTCGATCTCGTTCACCACGTCCCCGATGAAGCTGTCTACGACCTTCAGTGCTGACTCGACGTCAGAGGATTCGGGTCCGCCTCGGTGCCCAGCCTGGTCTACCTCGGGCATGTAGTTGAAGATCAACGAGGGGGCGTCCTCATGCGGCATGTCGAAGTAGTGCCGGAGCGTGTCGAGTTTCTCTTGCGGACTGACTTTCTGAGCGTCAGTTACACGAACGAACATGCCAACTCACCTTGTACTGCACGAAGAAGCTCGGCGACGTGCCTGCGCTAACTGTCGGTGGTCCGGGCCTGCCATGTCAGCTATCTTCAAACTCCGTCATATCTTCAAACTCCGTCAAGCTCACCACATGATGTTGGCCGCCTTTCGTCCCGCCTTCTCCGCGACGGCCCACAGCGGCTCGCCGCCCCACCACCGTCCCTCGAGCGAACTGGGGTGGTTGAAGTGGAACTCCTCGTCGATCTCCTTGGCCCAGAAGTCGTTCGCGACAATACCGTGCGACTCAGGGTACAGGCCGGTCATAAGGCTCCAGTGGTTCGGGAAGGTGAGAGAGGGGAAGCACGGCTGCATGCTCTCTGCCCTCACCCCCTTCTCCTTCCCCAGCGCCAGGATGTTCGGCACGAGGTGCGACTTGTCCATCAGATAGGCTGGCTTAAACCCGTCGAGCGAGACTACGAGCGTCGTCGGGTAGAACGAATGCGTCCCGTTGCTCAGCAGCGGGCGACTGCGCGCAACCTTCTCCTCGTGCCGGTGGAAGGCGACGATGAGGATGAGCACCACGAACGGGACGGCGAGGACGAGGACGTGTGGTCTTGGCAGCTGCGTGTTAGGATTGATCAGGCGGCGGGGGAGGGGCCGTGGTCGGCGGGGCAGTATGCGCCTCATAGTGTGTGTCAAAGGAGTGTGGATATGTGATTGAGCGAACTCTAAAGCTCTCGTGACGAGTGAGGACGGAGTGGGACAGGGAAGCGAGCAAGCAGTCATTGAGAGTCAGGACACACCTTGTAACCGCCAACGACGATGCCGCCTGGCCGCAATGACCGCGCCTGCCGGACATTGCGCAGGAGCGTCGCGTGCTCGGACGTCTCGTCGTTGTCTGCGTCCTCGACGTCGAACTGGGTTCGCCTTGGTGGCGGGGATAACTGTGACGGTGATCGGCGGTCCATGGCGAACGCTGCGAGCATGAGTCGGCTGTACGAGCGAACTGAGTCAAGCCGATACAGCTGGTCGCGAAGATGTAGACAGGAGAAGTGATGGCGACTACCAGAACGTGGCTTGCAGTTATCAGCGCCGCACACACACCGCAAGCGAACCGACATGGCCTAATCAGGTCCCGCAGCCTTGGTTTCACGTTGCACCCAGCACGCGTCATGGACATCGCGGATATCACCGGCCCTACCCCCATGGACACCCTGCCGAGACTTCGTAGGCACGCAGTGTCAACAACGTTGTTTCATTCTCACCACTTACTCATTTCTTGCTGATCTCAGCATCGCTGGCCATCGGCGACAAAATGGTCCTCCGATCACTGCGACCGGCACGGACGCCGACCGCGCCCGTGCTCCTAGCTGCGCTTGCAGCGCTCGCCCTCGCGGGCACCGTCGCGGCGTCTACTGGAGACAGGCTCGAGGTCTTCCGCACCTGCGCGTCCAACTGTGAAGCCGAGCCGTGCTCCCTCTCCCTCCCGCTCCGGCTACTGGGCTGGTCCTGCGCCTCGAACTGCGCGTACCGGTGCTCGCACGAGGTTACGAACCTCTCCGACTCGGGGCAGTTAGGCTACCACCAGTTCTTCGGCAAGTGGGCCTTCTGGCGGATGTTCGGGGTGCAGGAGCCCTTCTCGGTGCTCTTCTCCCTGGGCAACCTCTGGGTACACTGGAAGGGCTTGAAGATGCTCGAGAAGCGGATCCCGGATAGTAACGGGTTGAAGCCGTGGTTGAAGGCTGCGGCGTGGATCCAGATGAATACCTGGCTCTGGAGCTCCGTGTTCCACACGAGGGGTGAGTACAAATGTGGTCGGGACAGGAGGTCAGCGCTTGTTTTTCCGCTGGCCTCGACGTTCTGCCCCTTATCCAGCATGACACCGGATAGATCCAGCTGGCCACACGGAGAGAGAGCTGACAGCAGACGTCCCCTGGACTGAGAAACTGGACTACTTCTCCGCCATGATCACCGTCGCCTTCATGCTACTCTACGCGATCCTACGGATCTTCAACATCCAGACCCCCTCCTCGTCCTCCTCGAAACCCCTCCTGCGCGCTCTCTTCAGCGTGCTCATCGGCGGTTTGGTCCTGTCTCACTTCATCTACGTGACCTCCCTCCCCCGCTTCCCTTACGGGTACCACGTCGGCGTCGCCATGGTCCTTGGCTCCATCGGGAATCTGCTCTGGATCCTCTGGAGCCTGAGCTTCGTCATCAAGTTCCCCACTATCTCGGTAGGAGGGAAGAAGATCGGGTGGCCGTGGCCTTATGGCCCTAACTGGAATCCGCATAAGAGCAAGCGGCCCAAGGGCGCTTTCACGCCGGCGATCCTCACGTTGCTGACGACGGCGGCGATGAGTCTGGAACTGCTCGACTTCCCGCCCATCCTGAGGGCTATTGATGCGCATTCGCTCTGGCACCTTGCGACTATTCCGCTCAGTATGGCGTGGTGGGATTTCCTTATCAGAGATACGAACGACCTCCAGGCGTTGACGGGGACGCCGCTGAGTGGGAGTCCCAAGTTCTAGGACGACTTACACCCCATAGACTCTGCAGTTTAGGATGGATCAGTAGAACTTTAGTAGACAAATTCAGCTGTAACAGATAGAATGCTCGAGTCCGTCGACTCCGTGCAACTGCGTCAGACAAGGCCTTATTACGTAGCGGATTCATACGGCCGCTCTAAGCTGCGTGCCGGTCGCTAGGATCTAGAGGTATATTTGCTTATCGCGGGAGGGTAAGAGGATAGGAGGATGAGAGGGTAGAGGAAGGTTCGAAGAAAAGAATAGGAGGAAGAGAGACGGCCCGCCATGCAGGCCGCCCCGGCGTGCAGACCCCTGCACTCGCTGGCACTCAGATCATCCACCACCATTCCGCCGTCTACGCCGTGCAGCCTGCCTGGTTCAGGTCACAGAAACCAGAGACCAACACGCTGCGCGCACTTCGCTCGCGTCGCTAACCGGCCTGCAGGCCAGCTCGCTCCGCTCCCAGGCCTTGCAGCCCTTACTGGGCCTTCTTGGCACCGTTGACCTTCTTCGCGCCGCCCTTGTAGGTCTTGCGGTAGAACGAGATGAAGAGGAACAGGTACGAGGTGAGGATGGCGCAGCCGAAGGTAGCGGCCGACTCGGCACCGGCGCAGTCGCGGACCCAGGGGAGGTTGATGCCCCACTTGGTGAAGAAGTGGTTGGTCGTGCAGAAGTAGACGATGAAGAGGTCGATGATGAACTGCGTGATCTGCATCGTCGTGAGATACTTCTTCCACCAGATCTTGCGGCCGCCGGCGGTGGCCCAGTAGTAGTAGTACATCAGGACGTGGACGAGCAGGTTGAGGCCGATGACGACCCACTGGACCGAGGTCTCGCCGTTGAGCTGGGTGTAGCAGAGGACGGCGGTGGCAGAGTGGTGGAAGACGTGGAGGAACGCTGGGCGTTAGCGAAGCTGCTCGTTGCGCGCTCTTTGCATTCCCAGCGCCCGGACTGCCGGTCCCAACGCCAATAATCACTACTCACCGAGAGGCTTCTTCTTGAGGACCAGGAACACAGTGTCGATGAGCTCAACGTACTTGATCCAGTAGTTGATCATGTAGTACGAGACGAGAGTCTTGGTGAACGAGCCGTGGTTGCAGATGCACCAGTAGAAGCCGTGCTTGATGTAGAGGGGGATGCTATCCTGTCAGCCAAGATCCATCAATTGGCGCCGCCACGTCAGCCGAACTCACACCTCCTCAAGGATGAGGGCGAGCAGAAGACCCGATCCAGTCGTCAGGATGAGGTTGTGGATCTGGAAGGGGATCTTGAGCTTGAAGGGCTCACGGCCGCTGTACAGTTGTCAGCATTTGTTTACGCGTTTGCCGGGGGGTGGAGTGAATGGCCTTAAAGTGGAGCGATGCCGACACCCATTCCACGAGAAATCCAAACTTTTTGTTCCAAGCTCGGTCTCCGCTGGAAAGTTCGCGCGGCGCGTCAAGAGCTCCACGGAGCTCCCATATGATGGTGCCAACGCTTCCGGCAATGGCTGACACAGTTTGACGCGTGCGGACGCGTTGCTTGGGTCCCCGCTGTGAAACAGCAGGAAGACACAAGCCGGTGCCATTGTTTACTTGGATGATGCCATCATCCGGCGCATCACTGATTCCGCCGATTCCACTACTCACCGCATGAGCTCGCGGCCACCAAAGATGACGATGAAGTAGGTCGCAATGGCAACGACGACCTCCTTGTTGGTCGAGAGAGGCGTGGCGCCGCGGATCCACTGGTAGTACTCGGCAGAGGGCTTGGGGAGGTCGAGCGAGTTCCAGATGGACCGGATGGCGGTGATGAGCGGCCCGTGGCCGGGGGAGGGGAGAGAAACCATTGCGAAGGAGTGAGCGGTTCCGCTGCTGGGAGGAGGGTCTGCGAGAAGAAGAGAAGAGGGAGGTTGGAGAGAAAGAGAAGTCGGTGATGAGCCTCGTCGAAATAAGGAGGAAAGGCAGGCTGGGAGGACTGGACGGAGCGCGGGGTCTGGAGACCGCGTCTAAGCGCTAGTGGTGGAAAATATGCTCCCGTGGTTCGTGGGTTTGTAGATCCGTCATGCTGTCAAAATCACAGCCGGATGTTTTGATTAGCGGGATCAAACGGCTGATTACAATTGAGGTAAGCCATGAGGACGGGGCAGGGGCAGGTGAATGCATGCGGTAGGACGCAGGGCTCCCGGACCGTCCGGCACGCTTTGGCTTGTCTGATGCGCCATTCGATTGTTGACGGCCCTTCCGGCCCTGGTTCCAGGCGCTCCAGGCTGCGGCCTCTGTGCATGACAGGACGATGTGACCGGCACACCGGTACACCGACAGGGAAGGGCAAGGGAGAGCCGTCAAGCCGCGTAGGGCGGGCCAAGGGCTCCGGTCAGATGTCCGAGTAACATGCTCGAAAAAAAATCCAGCCTCTGCCTCTCTGGCTGATCACACCGCCCCGTACCTGGCACACGGCGGATCAGGTCATCGTGGGAATGCAATGCCGATTCGCTAATCGGCCGCCAGCACTCTACCCACCCACCGTACTCATCGTCATCGATAACCACAGACGGCCGGTTAACTGCGGGGAAGACCACTGTCGAAAGGAAGATCAAGCTCGGCCCTGCGACTGCTCCTTGCTCTCTTCCTTTCCTGTCCTGCCCGTTTAACACCCTCCCTACCCGACAACCCCGACCATGGACATGTCATGGACGTTCAACATGGACGTTCAAGACATGAGCACCGCCGCTGACATGAGCGACTTCAACGGCCCCGGCCAAGTCGACATGAGCGGCCCCGGCCTTGGCCCGAACGCCCCGGTCGACCCCTACGCCGCCCTCGAGCGGCCAGGCGTCCCAGACGGTGTCTTCCGAATCTTGCTCGTCGTCGCCGGGGCTGCCTCTGGCGCCTCGATTATGGAGCTCATCGCGGCTCTGTCCAAAGTGAGTGGGCCCCACTGACTGGTGTCTTCCTCCACTTCCGATCGATCGTTATCCGAAGCCTAGTCCTGTCTTGGACCATCGAGCTTGCGATAGCGTGTGCAGTTGGCCCGTTGGACTGTCCAGCCCCTGCGGGGCAACTGTAAACTACGGCTCCATGTCCAGTCTGTTGCGGATATCAACACCTGCCGCGGCGCCTAGTTGCTCCGGCATGTGCCTGCTTATCAGCCGCGGCATCGATGGCTACAACCGGCAGTCGTTATGGTGCTTCTCCTAGCCCCATGTGCTTCGCGCACTGCCTTCCCTCCCCAATGTTTACAACCTTCCCCACAGCCGGAGGTACTGATTGCCGTACTGACGCCAGGACCCGTCGATGGATGTACAGCTGGTCGCGAGCCGGGAAGGGTTGAAGCACGTCTCGCAGACGGATGTCGACGCGAGGCTCGCCGAGTGCCCCAGCAGCGGACCGAGAGGTATCAAACGGGTATGGACTGGCGACGATGACGATTCCGAAGAGGTACGCTGAGTGACGGATTCGGCATCTGACCACAGTGGACCGACTCGCAACTTCCACTCCCATCGCGCCTCGTGCAGTGGGCCGACATGCTCCTCCTCGCTCCTTGCTCTGCCTCACTTCTGGCTTCTCTTTCAGTCGGGGCGTGCGACACGCTGCCCCTGAGGCTCCTCCGCTCCATCGCGCCGAACAAGCCGGTGCTGATCTATCCCTCGATGCCGGCGGACATGTTCGCGAACGCTTGGACGAAGCGGCACATTGAGGCGGCCAAGCAGGCGGGGTACGTCGTCGTCGGCCCGCAGTGCCGCGACGATACGCGCGGCCGCATGACCGACTGGCAGGATATCGTGATCAGCGTGCAGGACATGGCGACCTTCTTCAACATGCGGCAGCAGCAGGCGCACCTGGCCAAGCTGGCCGAGGACGCCGTCGCAGTCGCGGAAGACACCGAAACCGGCAGTGGGCCTTCCTCTGCGCACGCGACTCGGGAATCTTCGCCCGGAGGTTCGCGCAAGCGGAGCAGGGAAGGACCCTCCATACCGGCCGTGTTCCAGGGTTTCGCGCCGCTGTGGCACGAGAGCGCGCCGGAGCGCTTTGACCGAGGCTTCGACCCGGGCCAGATACACTGGCAGAACCTCGCGCCGATAGCTACGGGCCGCACGACGGGGTTGGGAAGGCGGGAAATCGACTTGACGATGCCCAGCTGGGAGTCGGACAAGCAAAGGCAACAGCAGGAGAACAAGGACGCGAGCACGCCGTCGCTTTACCCGATCATCCCCTTCAAGGAGAAGTGGTGGGTGTGAGGTTCTCAGGCGCTGAGGCGTTGAAGGAGAACAACACAACTCAGACCACAAGTCACACAGCACGGTGAACAGGGTCGCCTGCTCGGCGGAGCGATAAGACTCCGCACCGCTGAACGGTTCCCGGCGACCGACGGGGATCGCGGGACCGGCCACGAGATCTGGCCTGCGAGTCTAATCATCAAGGCCCAGTGCCCAGTGACTGCCATGACATGCCAAGGCAGCCCTACCGGATGGCAACACAGCGTCCCGCAGTTGGCACCACACGCTGCGAAAGAGCGACGCGTACCTGCGCCCAAGCCATACACTAGCACCACTCAAGCAGATGCATAGCGCCCCGCGCATATCGCGCCCATGTGATGTGCCCCACGCCCGATCGGTGCACTGGAAGGGCAGACGGACATGCCAAGAGCCTGTTACCGCAGCACACCAGATCCCCACAGCCCACAGCCTTCATTGCGCCCAGCCTTAGTCACTCACGGCAGACAATACCGTCCACGACCTTAAGTCTTTGTTCAGCGCCGCTGGTCGAGGCTCTGGGCTTGCCGAAAATACTGCGTGCAGGCCCTCGAGCTCTCAGGTATCCGATCAGGGGCCTGTTGAGGGATGGCACAGCGTGGCTCCGCTCAGGCTGTGCCGAAGGCGGACGAGCAAGGGCGCAGCGTGTATTCCGTGCCGCAGATGGGACGCGACGGGGCGTAGTCAGATCTACCTTGGATGCGAGGGGTGCGCCGGCACGCTGCGTGCTGCGTTCCGAAGCACTGCAAGGAGCAGCTCCAGCACATATAAACCTCGATCTGTGGATCTGGAGATCCTCCTTTGCTTCGTCTCACACTCACACACCGACTGGCACTTGACCTGGCTTCTGACCCATTGTTCACCCCTCACACTTTCACCGTCTCCTCTCTCGACTCTCGATCAACTCGATTCTCCACTTCGCCATCTCAACTTTGTCTTCTTACGAGTGAAGAAGTAGCGACAATGCGTCACGGCCCCTCGGCACTCGCGCTGCTCCTCCTGCGTGAGTACCCCTTCACTCCCCACCTGTCCCCGCCGACTCCTTCGCACCCATTCCTTCACATTCCTTTCCACTTCTTCCATCACGTCCAAACCTCTCCACGTTATCCGCAGCTATGGCTTTGGAAACGTTGAGCTAAGAAACGTTGAGCTAACCCGCAGTCGGTGCCACGGCGCTCTATGTTCTCGCCACGATCGGCACGCCCGTGAACAAGTCCTGGGACCTGATCAGTGTGAAGCTGCAACCCGACGCGGCGCAGTACGCGCAGGAGATCGAGCAGCTCAACGTCAAGGCGCGCGGGGGCGAGACTATTGTGCAGATTGGCGTGCTGGGGATTTGTTATCAGTTTGAGTGAGTCCAGCCAGCTGCAGCCGCGGAGCGGGTGTAGCGACGGCGGTGTGTGCGAACTCGGTGCGGATTGTCGGGGCGGACGAGGGGACGTGGGAGAGGGTGAAACGGACAGCAGAGGGCGAAGGAGTGTGCACAGCAGCGTCCGCCCGCGAGGTAGGCACACTGCGGACAACCGCGTCAGTGGTGAGGAGAGAGCACACTCCGCCACGCCAACACCTTATTCCCGTCTTCCCCAGCTTAAGTGCCGTCTGAGTCCTAGCTAACACCAGCCCCTCGATCGCGAAGAACTGCACCGAACCCGCCCTCGGCTACCCCTTCCCCGACCTCCCCAGCATCAGCGTCGACAAGCCAAACGCGTACCGCGCCCTCTCTATTGCGCTGGTTCTGAACCCTCTCGCTGGTGGTTTGGCGGGTATTGCGGCCGTGCTCTGGTTGCTGGGCTGGGTTCTGCGTATTCGTCTCATTGCAGTGGTACGGTATAGCTGGCATGGGAGCGAAGGTTAGCTAAAGCAGCAGCTCGCGTTACTCTCCATCGTGCTCGCCAAGTTTGCGGCTGTCACCGCGTTCGGTGTCAACCTCGCCATCGTCCTGGTACGTTGCCCCAATGCCCCCTTCCCCTCTCACAGCTACCATATCCAAACCACTCCAGCTGGGGAGAAACGTGCCAAAGCTGACAACAGGTCCTCCGTGGCAGGATCTGGGACGTGTCAGAGGGCGCTCTGAGCGGGCACATAGGCACGCTGTTCTGGTTCTCTGTCGGCGGATGTGTAAGTCTAGCTTTTTTGGGCAGTTCGCAAAGCTGATAGAGCAGGGGTGCGCCGTCTTCGCGTTCCTGTGCGCTGTGCAGGGGACTCGCGGGTCGAATGCCAAGAGTAGGGGAACTTACTAGCCACCAATGCCCTCTGAGCCGCCAGTGCTGCCGTCGCTGGACTCCCTGTCGTCGTTGTCATCTTTGGCTTCGTTGATGCAGCCTGAACCGGCTGCGGAGCAGGCGGCCGGAAAGCAGACGTGAGGGGGAGATGGGGCGAAGGGCAAGGAGAGACAAGGAGGGCTGAAGGGGTGGCTAGCAGATGAAGACGGATGGACTCTGTACCAAGTAGCACTGATGACGGACTCGATGACACCGACCTAATGCAGACGATATGCAGCTATGATACATGTACACTCTCCCTACCTAATCCCCCCGTTACTCCTAAGATGATGCAATGTGCGAGTACTCCGAACAGACTATGTCCTAAATCTACCGCTTAACGGGCTTGACAGGTTTCTTCTTCTTCATGAACAGCACGCTCTCAAGGTTCTGCGGTTTCCTCGGCTTGACAGGCAACGGCCTCGGCGGGGCAGCTGTGCCAGGCGGAGTCGACGTTCCCGCGCGCTGCTCCATCGGCGAAGCAGTTCGCGGAGCAGGCGACGCAGTCCTCGGCGTGCTAACCCCCGGCGCAGGCGAAGCCCTCGGCGAGCCGCGGGGCGAGTTGACAGGCGAGTCTCCGAAGAGGTCATCGTCGTCCTCGACCTTCACCCGCTTCCCACTGCGCTCTCCGTTCCGCTCCGTCTTGACAGGCCGGTCGTCCCGCTCCCGTGCCCGTTTCGAAGACGAGGTAGAGCTAGACCCGAGCGGCTTAAAGTCCGAGATCGCATTGAGCACTCTCGATTTGGGCTCGAAGAAACTCGTCGGCTTGCTTGGCTCGGGCTCCTCTCGCCGCTTGCCCTTGCCTTTCTCCTCGGGCTCTCTCGGCGGTCGTGGCGCTCGAGACCCGAGTGTGAACCGCTCGCCGGGGGTCTCGATCTTATCCGGCACGATGTGGGAGGGGAGCTCCGTCCGCCGTTCCATAGGCAGAGGTACGCGCGGCCTCGGGATCCGCGGGCCCTGCGCGACCTTAGCGCGCCCCGCGTACGGATTCGAGAACATCGCCTGCTCGACCTCCTCGGCGACCTGGTTGCGCGGCGTGCGCACGACTGGTGGGCCGCTGAACCGTCCGCTGGCCTTGGTCAGAGCTAAGCGGGCGCGATTGCTTTCGGCGCGTGCCTTCGCTAGGGCCTTGTTACCGCCACTCTGCGCGTACGTTGAGGCAGCACTTGCCCCCCGCCGAGCACCGGAGAGGGAATAAGAGCCACCACCGCCCCAGGACGACCAGCCCGATTTCTTCTTCTGCGGCGCGACGAAGCCCTCCATCACGACAACCTTCTTGCTGGCGCGCTGCGCGTCGAGTTCCTTGTATCGCGCCGCTACGCGCTCCATCGCTTGTTCTTTCCTCTCCTCAGACTCCTGTACCGCTTTCTGTTTGTCAGCTAGACGACGGGGACAACAAGCTTACGTGGTACATCCGCCTCCAGCCTGAGGAGCGATGCCGTCCGTTCCGGACACGGCACGCTTCGTAGAAGATGGGGTACTCCTCGATCACGAAGACTTCCCACAGCCAGTCCGTGTCTGGCTTGATATGCTGTAGCATTAGCTCGCTGAGCGATACCGTAGCTTACCTCCGACGCCGCCTCGACCTCAGCCAGCTGCTCCCGCGGCAGCTGGTCCAGCAGCTCGGCGCAGAGCCCATACTCGAGTCCGCCGATGTCCCAAATCCTAGGCGCATTGGCGAGAATAACTGCCGTCAGCTGACTCGCAGGTGCACGTAGCTCCTCATTGTCAAGAGGACAATAGGTCGTGGAAGTACGTACCGGACACGGCCAGATTACGCAGCGATGGCACGCCCCGCTTCGGCGGCGGGGGCACAGTCGTCTTCCTCGCGCGGAGTTCATCGAGTCGTCTACTAGCGTTGAACTTCTCCTTTCTTGAGTCCTGTCCGCTCGAAATCGGTTTCGGCTTCGCGGGCTTCACCGCCGGCTTCGAGGGACCATCGCCGGTGGAGGACGGGGTGGCAACGGGTTTCCGCTCGTCGACATAGAGCGGGTCGGGCTCGTCGCCGAAGAGGTCGTCGAGGTCGTCTTCGTACTCTTCCTCGTACTCGAGCGAGTGCATTGGCGCCATCGGTGATGTGGAGGAAGGAACAATGACCGCTGCCTCCTTTTGTAGTCGAGAACATTGAAGGACCTCCACCGGCAGGTGACACTGTCATCGCGAATCACGCCTGGTTGGGATTAGAGACGTGTTCAAATATCTTCTGCTCCCGCTAATGGAATGCTAATCAGAAGCGTGAGTGCCTGATCGAGCCGTGCCAGGGGCCTCCGATCAGATCCAGCGGCACAGGACCATCAAGCGCGACGGTCGAGCGCGACAAGTGTGCGAAAATGAGTACATGTGCATAGGGATATAACGATGAACGATGGAGACCAAGAGTGAGATGAAGGCGTAGCGATATTTACATGACTGGCGTTAGTTCGGGACGGCTCAATAGCAACTCACCAGTACAGCACCCGGCGTCCTCGACGGGGGCGTAGGGGTCCTCTCCCTTCTGGAGTGGTCCCCAGACCGAGGCAATCTGATGTCAGCTCAAACGTTTAACGCGACCAGCTGTGGACGTACAAGAGGATCACGCGTCTCGCGGCAGTAGGTGATGAGCCTGGGGTCAGTTCGACCAGTGGGAGAGCGACTCACGAGAGAGAGGCGACCGAGACCATGGCCCGTGGGCGGGCGAGCTCCTCGCGCAACCTCGCGTTGTTCTCGAGCAAGCGCCTCAGCTTGAGCTCGTTCATCGTCACCTTGCCGCGGGCCGAGATGGTCGACATGGCGAGATCTGGTGCTGATGGATGAGGAGAGAGGACAAAGGACGCCGTCGCTGGTCGAAAGGGAGGTTGGGAGGGAAGGGAACCGGTGAGATTAGATTAAGTGCCGGGTGAATATTACGAGAAGCTAAAGGGTGCCGAATGTGGGCCGTGGGGTGATCGGGACGAGGAATTGGTGGCGAATGCGTGAGCGTGTAGCGAGAGTGGGAGTCGTTGGCGATTTACTTTTGTGCAAGTGAAGAAGTAAGAGTGATGGTACAATGCAGCAATGCAACGCGAGCAAAGAGTCAGCCTTGGCTGGCGTATCGGCCGCGGTCGGTGGCCTTGGTCTACATCCTGTCCGCCTTTCTGCCTCCTTTACGCCCCCTCCTGCACGCCCGGCGGTCTCTTAGGAGTCTCCTTGTCTCCCGATGGGTCTCAGAGCTGATCCTGCTTCAGTTGCAGAGGGGAAGGGGGATGAGAGCCGCCGGGCGGCCGAGGAAGACGCCACCTGGCCAAAGCACAGCGCCCGACGCCACCACTCCGAACCCTTTCTTCGTCGGCAACCTCCTCGCCAGCTCGGGGCTCTAGGGTGCCGGGAGCTGGGGCCTCTTCGAGAATGCTTACAATACTGCTGACCATCGCTCTCGGCTTTGGTACTCTCTGACTGGTCCAGAAGCCGCTACGCTGCATCGCACCCCGTTACGAAGCTTGCTGTTTCGGTATCTGAGCAACGGCCGGCCTTGGAGGAGCCCCTGGGTGATCATGGGCTTGTTCCTGCATACCGACGCCCGTTGCGCCTTCGACCTCCACGGTATGCGGTTGGAATCAATCCCCGATGCTGGCATCGGGAGCTCCGTGGCATCACTCGGGCTCGCCAGCACCGACGACGACGACGACGACGCCTTGTTGTCATTCATGTCATGATACATCGTGTATTACTGGAGAAGAGCAGCCCAAGGAGCGCTCTGGTAGATAGCCTTATACCTGAGGAGGGTATTCGCAGTGAGAGCGTCGGTATCCTTCGCCATGCGGAACAAGCCAAACGCGACGACAGCAACAACACCGCCGACAAGAGTGTAGATCGGCTTGAGCGTGCGGCTCAGCCTGCGCTCCTTGATCTCCTCTGGCTCGTTGAAAGTAACGGCCTTCAGCTTCGGCTTGACGCCGACGAGCCGCTTGATCCAAGACACGACCTGCATGCCCCCGATCAGCGCGTGGTAAACTCCGAAGGCGGTGAGGGCGAGATATCCCGCCGTCATCCATGGCCTCGTGCGGGCGGCGTAACCCGCGAACTCGTAGCCGAACTCGGACGGCGACATGGCGTTGATTGGCGCAGCGGCCTCGGCGGGCAGAACACGGTGAAGCCAGAGATGCGGCAGGACAAGGGGGATGAGAGCCCAACCAGCCTTCGACTGGTTCGAGACCCGCGCTCGTCCTTTCGTCTTGTACGTGATGAACGCGCGGCGCGCAGCGCCGGACAGAATGTGGATCGCCAGCGGAGCGTAGATCAACCCGGTCTCGAGAGGGAGGTAGAGCTCTCGTCCAAGGATCTGTCTGTCAGCTTTCCCGAGGAAGAGACAGCTGGATAACCCACCATGACATTGTCGGCTGCGTCAAGACCACCAAACGCAGCCGCGATCGGGGCAGCAAGGTGCGCCGTGAAGAAGACGCCGAAGACGGCTGCGCTTGCGTTCTGCGTGTTCGTGAGCACACGGAGGATCGACGTGTTCGGGAGGCTGGGGCCGGCGTCGGCGGACCCGCGCCGTGATGGCGGTCTGAAGTTGCCGCTCATGCTTGGTATCAATGCCGGGGTTGCGATGAGCTAACGAAGCGTTGAGGTCGTCGAGAAGCACGCACCGACCAACCAGAAGAGGTGGGAATGGTCATCTCGAGCTTCGAGCGGGGAGTGAGTTGCGGAGTCTCCACAGTACGCACGTGGCTTGCCGATCTGGAATATTTTCCCACTCAGCGGTGTGGTGGAGGGACGGACGCGGAGGCTGGCCGCTGGTGAATGAGCTACCCCTGTTGTGCGTCATGCTAATTCTATCCGTCACACACTTGACAACCACCCCCACGTCGACGAGATGAGCGCGGAACCCAAGACCGGCGGCGACGACCTGGACGACGGGCTCGAGCTTGACCCCTCGCTGATGGCGAGCGACGACGAAGGCGCCGACCTCGGCGAGGACGAGGGCGCCTACCTGTCCGACGAGGAGGAGGCGCCCGAGCCCGTCAGCAAGAAGCGCAAGGCGCAGGACTCCGCCGAGCCCGTGTCGGACGAACAGGCCAAGAAGGACGCGAAGAAGAGACGGAGAGAAAAAGACAAGGCGAGGAAGGCCGCCAAGGTGGGTCAATGTCACCAGCTGGGCTCATAGGCCTCCGAGGCGAGTAGCGAGGCGCGGCTTCCCAGCCTGCGACTGGTGGCTGGATGCTGACGATCAGCGAGCAGCCGAGTACACTGAGCCGGCCGACCCGTCAACTCTCTCCACCGAGGAGTTCGCGCAGACGCTCCTGGCTTCTTTGCGCTCAACCTTCCCCGCCGGCACGGCGATGGAGATTGAGGACAAGGCCATTCCTAGTAAGCTACCGGCAGCCTTTCCTGAAGCTGACAGACAGCGAAGCACCTGCTTCCCCCTCTGATGGCTGTCGACGGCGAGGGAAGTGACCCGCTGAAGGCGCGCCTGACTGACGGTGAGTCGCTACTGACCAGCTTTTGGAACAGCTCAGTAGCTGACCATCAGCGCTCCGCAACGCGCCCAAGAAGCCGACAATGGGCACGCCGCGTGTGCTCATCCTCTCTTTGTCTGGTATTCGGTGCGCGGACGTCGTGCGCGCGGTGAGGGACGTGCCCCGGCCAGGCGGCGAGATTGCCAAGGTGTGTCTACCAGGCCAGCTATACCATCCGCGACAAGCTAACCCCAGCTCTTCGCGAAGCACTTCAAGGTCGCCGACCAGGTCAAATTCCTGGGCAAGACGCGTGTCGCGATCGCGGTCGGCACGCCGGCTCGCGTTGCCAAGCTGCTCGAGGAGGGCGCGCTCAAGATCACGCCGCAGACTGTCGTCATTCTCGACATCGGGCATCGGGATGCCAGTGAGTAACCGTGGCTCGCATGCAGCTGGCCGGGATATGATGGATGCAGAGCTGACCTCCACAGAGAACCGCACGATGCTCTCGCTCCCCGAGGTTCGCGACGAGTTCTGGAAGAGCCTCCTCGCGAACAAGGCGCGCCGCGCTCTTCTCGACGGTGGCGCGCACTTCGCCGCGGTGTAATCCGCCTACCTGCCTATACCCTGCACACTCATCATAACAGCATTTTAATGGGCATGCGCAACCAGCCCTAGACCACATGTATTTCACTTCATCAATAAGCAATCGCCACGCTTGGCCCCGGGCCGCAAGCTGCAACTACGGGCATATCTAGTTTACAAAAGTACAGTGTCTGTTGGGTTCGGCTGTGTGTATGGTCGTGCGGAGAGCCGCTGCGCGATACACTAACTATAAGAAGAGGATAGAAATCAAAAAAGGTGACACGATGGTGAAGAGATGCTCCAAACGGGGGCAGAGAGTGGACTGAGCCGCTAGAACAGATCCTCGTCGTCCGCCTCTGGCGGGTCCTCGACGACACCGCGTAACAGGCCAGCCGCGTAGCTTGGGCGCGGCTTGAAGCTCTGCCTGCGCTTCGTCGAGATAGGGCGGGACTTGAACGGGTCCGACTGCGTCACTGGCGGCCTGACTCCGTTCGCAAGGGCGCCGAGCGCTGGCCGGCCGAAGCCGCGGCCCCCGCCGGAGGCTGGCGTCGGCGTAGCGGCGTAGCGGGAGTGGCCACCGGGGCGTACGCGAGAGGAATTGGACCGCGTCGCCGACGGCTGCGCTATGCGCGAGCGCTTCAGGGTGCTGCCATTTCCGCCTGGCGGACACGGGGTTGGGGCGTCGCGCTTCCGCGTCGTGTTAGACACGGTGCGCATCGTGCCGCTGAAATCGCGGCGGGCGGACTGCGCAGGAGTGGCCCTAACACTCGCTGGCCTGGAGGCAAAGCCATTCTTGGCTTGTCTCTTCTCCTCTTTGGCGACTTCCTTCTGGATCTTCGCGTCGATGCTGTCGAGGACGCGGTTGCCGAGCGCCAGGAACGGCCGGCTGTTCTTCTCCTCCCACACTGGCAGCGCCGCTTTCAGATACTCCTCGATCTTCGGCTTGAGCTTCTCGACACGCCTGCGCAACCTCCCCTCCTCCAGCATCACCTTGGGTTTCTTGAACCTGTCCTTGTCTCCCTCAATCTTCCGCAGCTCCTTCTCGTCCGCCTCCAGCTGCGTCCAGTCCTTCACCTTCGCCAATATGCCGCTCTTAGCGCCGATCTCGGCCCGCAGCCGTGCGGCCTCGTCCTCGTGCTCCTTCAGAAGTTCCTCCGAGTACTCGTCATCGATACCAGCCCCGAAACTCATCTTCTCGTCCTCGCTGAGAAGAAGTTTATCTTGCAGCGTAGAAATCTCCTCGCGAACCTTTGCGACTAAGGAGGAGAGGGACATCTTGCGCTTTTCCAGCATGCGAGCAAGCTCCTCCTCGTACTCATCGTCAGCTGACGCCCCCCGTTGTTCGAGTTTTAACCTACTGCTTGAATGGTGCTCTCACCGCTACCCCGGTTGTTTTCAATGAAGTCATCAATTTCCTCTTGTGGGATTTCAAGGCGCTGCCAGAGCGGCTCAACCTCCTCGTAGAGCTCTTGAACGCGTGTGTCTCTGGCTTCCTTCTCGTCGACCCAGAGCGCCAGCAGCTGATCTGCCCAGTTCAAGAGGCCGATGTCAGGCTCAACACCCTCCATACCCTCGATATCTGGCGCCTCCGCATCGTCCTCTCCTTGCCACGCCTCGTTGACATCCAAGATGGATGCGAGCAGGCTGGTATACCGCTCGAATGCGCCAGGCGTCTCTTCCATGTCGGATGGTGGCATGATTTGTTCCGGAAACTCGTCCAGGGGGCCTTTCGGCAGGGGCGGCAGGTCGAGCTCCGAGGCATACCAGATCAGGTCGCGGAAGATGAGCTCCAGTCTCTCCGTCCGGGCGTCCTGTGTTCGTTAGAGATAAGGTTTCGGGAGCTTGCCAAACAAGCTGCGATTTCGCACTCACCCGTTCAGCTAACGCTTCTGAGAGAGCCTTCTCTAGCGATTCCATGACGTCCTCGCCGACGTCCAGCCATGTCTGGGGTTGTGGTGGCGCCTCGGGCTGCGGAGTCGTATTCCGTGCCGAGTGACGCTTGTTCACGTTCGTGGTGGGTGCGGTCATGAGCGGTGCGGTAGTGATGGTTGGAGGGATGGTCGCACGTCGCGAAACCGCCCGAGCTGGCACAGCCAAGCTGTCTGGGATCTTCTTCAGAGGGGCAGGAGGTTCGTACGGCGGTCCCAGAAGAAGCGATAGGCTGTTGAGTGTCGTCATCATCTCTTCGACCTTGGCGAGCCGATCGTCGTACACCTGGTGCGTCAGATCTTGACCATTCGTGTTCGCTCACCTTCTCCAGCTCCTCGGTCTGGCAGACCAGACGCTCGTACTGCGCCGGTAGGGACTAATTGTCAGACGTCCTCCATAAATCCATGTCTCCATAGCACTCACAGAGACCACCATTGTTTCCCGCCGCTCCTCTGCAAGCGCACTCCTTCCTCGGTCTCCGACCGCCCGCGCTATACTGTGGATGGCTCGCTTCCCATTATTAATCTTTTCTTCCCACGACGCGACTTCGTCTTCACGAGAGCGAACAACAGATTGAATGGCGAGGCGGACGGCAGCATCGATTCGGGCCGTGTCCTCTGCGAGAGCATCGGCCGGTAACGCTAGCTGGGCGTGGAGAGACTGGAGTATTGGTATCTGTTCGGCGATGTACGTCGAGACGTCCATGATGGTTGCTCGCTGGGTAGTTGACAAGATACCGATGATGTCGTCAATGTCGTTGTTGTGTCGGGAAGTTGGAAGCTGGTGTTGGGATTTGTTTGGGTGTGTCGTATTTGGCTCCAGACCGTGAGATGATCTTGACGGGGGGTGTTGTTGTTGTTTACAAGTTGGCTTGCCGCCCATTTGCTTCCGCGAAGTCACGCGCGTGGAGCGCGTGGCTCCTTATTGGATACCCCCTTGTAGCTCGGCGGAGCTCCCTGGTCGTGATGATGATGTACCGTGGCTTGCGGATTGGGGGAGTTGCTTCTGCATCCACTCGCCTCTGTTCTTCTTCTCCACCGGTCCACAAGTAGCGTTGTCTCCTAGTCGAACACGCATTTAAACCCGACGCTCTCGTTGGTCGTTCGATCCCAATCCCCAAATAGGATTTTCTCGCCACCGCATACTTCTAAGTAACGTTCGGAAGCCGCGTTATTCGTTGCTCCACACCACCACCGCTTGCTCCCAACATGTCGAAACGTACTTCAACGTCGGTCAAGGCTGAGGCCACCATTGCGCCCGTGTCTCCCATGACTGAGGAGAAGCGCAAGGCGCTCCAGCAGTACAAGGATGACGACGGACACTTCTCGCTCGTCCGGTGAGTGTCTCATGCCGCGCATCGTCAGTGGCGTCGGGGTCGGATTGCCGACTGCGAAATTGCTCCGCATCCTGGCATGCATCTCCTGGTCGGTCGAGTTGCTGACGTAGCAGCAATTTCCGTCTTGCGGACCTGATCACGATCATGAACGGTGTGTGTGGCACATTGTCGATCATCTTATCAGCGCGCTACTTGCTCGAGAGCTCGAACCTGCCCCCGCCTCTGTCCCAGGACGCAACCCGTACTCTCTACACCGCCATCATCCTCCCTATGCTCGGCTTCGGCTTTGACGCTCTCGATGGTAAGGTGGCGCGATGGATGGGCGGTGGTTCGATGCTTGGCCAGGAGATGGACTCGCTCGCCGATCTCATCTCGTTCGGTGTCGCCCCCGCCACCCTCGGCTACGTTATGGGACTTCGCACTCCCCTCGACGTTGTTTGTCTTCTTCTGTTTGTTTCTTGCGGTCTTGCCCGTCTTGCCCGGTTCAACGCCACGGTCGCTCTGATCCCTGCCGACGCTTCCGGCAAGTCCAAGTACTTCGAGGGTATCCCGATCCCGTCGTCGCTCGGTCTGGACGCCATGATGGCTTACTTTGTCCACTCTGGCTGGTTCGCCATGGGCTCCCACGGCGACCTGCCTTTTGGTACCATCGAGCTCATTGCCGGAAACAAGGACTCCACCATTCACATCTTGTCGATTATCTTTGCCGGTTGGGCCGCCGCCATGGTGTCGAAGACCCTGAGGGTGAGTCGTCGTGCGGTTTGTGTGACTGACGTCAGGTTCCCAAGTTGTAAGAGGCGAGTTTTGACTGTGCGACGCCAGCGATGCAGACCATGCTTCTGGCGTACGTTCAAGTCGTGCGAGCCTGTGTCACATTCTACAAGCGCACAGGTCCCAACACATCTGGCCCTCATCGGCTACGATGGCTTATTGTCGTAAACAAACCATACCCTTGAATAATAGCAACAACTCGGCACTTTACACGCAGCTACTCCGATGCATCGATTCATTATAGACTTTTCCGATCCCACGCGAGACTCAAGACGTTCACTGCCTACCCGACTTGCCCTTCCCAGGAGGCTTCCCCGAACCCCTCCCAGGCCTCTCCTTGCCCGGCCGCTCCTTACCGTTGCCATGGCCCCCATTGCCGTGGCCGTTGTCCTCATGGTCCTCTCCATCCTCAGACTCCCAGAAAGGTCAGCCGTCCACAGTTCTCGTCCATCCTTCGCTTACTGCCAGAACCAAGTGCACTTGCTGCCCCAGACGAGCGCCCTGTCGACCTTCGGGCAGTTGCGGACCTCGCCGCCGCCGATGGCCTTGACGTTGGTGTTCTGCTGGTTGGCGTTCTGAGAGTAAGAGTTCCAGCCCATGCTCTGGCCGTGGATGAACTTGGTCCAGATGTCGGCGACCTCGTTGGCCTTGACGTCAGTATTGGCGTTGAAGGGCAACTTACGAAACCAGCGGCGTTGTTGTTGTCGTGACCAAAGGCAAGAGGGATGTCGTTCTTGCGTCAGCGCTCAGCTCTCCACGAGACTCACTCCATGGCAGACCTTGTCGTCGCAGAAAGTGCTTCCCGTTGTCTGGCTGTAGAGGAAAGGAGCACCCTTGGTAAACTCGGCAACGAACGCCTGTCCTCCTTTCTTCGCCCAGCTCGAGGCGACAGTACGGCCGGAGCAGCGGAAGAGTCCGTCGGTGAAAGCCCGTGAAGCCGTGACACGAGTGGTATCAGTGTCCGTGGGATCGGTCCAGTAGTCCAGGGGCAGCTTAATGTCGTATCCGTTGGCACATCGACCAGCCATCATGTCATTAAACTCCTGCTTGCTCCCCCAGATGGAAGCATAAGGCAGATCTTGGAGACTGGGGGTCTTCTTATATCCACTGATGAAGTACGCTGCCTCGTCCTTAGTGGATGAGAGGAAAAGAGGCATGTTCTGCGGGTTGGCAACGAGCTGGCCCTTGCCTGAAACGAGAGCGGCAACCGGGTCGCTGGTGATCGACGCGGTGCCGTATACGGGATTCAGGAACTCCTCGGGAGCGTCCATCCAGCCGTCCCAGCGCAGCGATCCCAGGTGGGCATTGGAGGCGCTAAGGAAGATCGAAACGTCGGCGGTCTTGAGCTCAGAGTAGCTCTTGCCATTGAGCGAGTCGGAACCGTAGACCTCGTTGCGGATAGCTTGGTATTTAGTCACCTTCGACAGGCCGGCACCGTTGGGGTCGGACTGGAGCATAGAGCGGTGGAAGAGGCCTGAAGCGCTGGGCATGGACCACAGGGTACGGACCATCAGGGCACCGCTGGAGTGGCCGCCGAGAGTGACGGCGTTCTTGTTGCCCTTGGACCCGATGTTGTCCTTAATGGACTTGAGGGCGAGGACAACATCGCGGAGGGCGAGGTTAGGGTCGCTGGCCGCGGGGCTGCCGGCGGGAGGCAGCAGGCCGAACATGCCCAGACGGTACTGAGGCACGAAGACGACTTGGCCCTTGGCAGCGAGGGCGGAGCCGTCAATCCCAGGCATGTTCGCGCCGCCGAAGCGGAAGCTGCCACCGTGCAGCCAGGTGAAGATAGGCGTGCTGGCATCGGCATTCTGCGGCACATACGCCAGCATGTGGAGACAGTCCTCGCTCTGGGGAACGTCGCCCGTGAAGTAAGTGCCGCCGGACTGGGGGCACGCAGGCGGGAGGCCGGAGCCGTTGGTAGGCCTTAGGCGTCAGCGAGGTCCTCATCGGTGTGGAGTACTCACGAAGCGGTAGCCTGAGACTCGCCCCAGCGCTCAGCGGAGCCGTACTTGATGTTGTAGCGACAGACGTTGTTGTCGCCGAGGTGGCCGTCGATCGTGACACCGCCCCACTGCAGCTTGCACGCCGGAGCGGGGGCAGCGCTGATCGCCTGAAGCACGCCGAGGAGGCCAAGGAGGTGGGTGATGCCGAGAGCCATCGTGACACAAGCGATTGTAGCGCGAGTGTGAGGAGGGGGTGGTTTGGTTCTCTGCATCGCCCCGACCGCGCCTTATATGCACGATCAACTCGAGCTGGTGCGAACATGTTTGCGCTCGCTCGACGTGAACAAAGAAGTCAAACATGTCGACCCACGACAACTCGCACACGAATTGATTGCTGCTCGTCCGCCTGATGTCTCGGCGACATCGTGTGCGGAGCCTCGCCGAACTCCTGTTCTGTTACAGAATCCAATCAAATTATCTGGGGTCGCCCCCTTTGTCGACCTCGACTCGGGCAGCCATCACCCGCCGGGGGCACGAGGAGCGATCTGAGGTCTGGCATCAGCAGCCACAGTTCCCATGGAGTTCACTCAGAGGCGCTCGGTGAATGCTACTGCATTCGTGCCAGTGAAACGTCAATGAGGAAGAGGACGAGCGCCGGAAAGTCGGTTAGCACAATCTCGGCGTTGTAGGCGTGCCTGGCTCGCCACAACCACGCGACCTCCCCACGTGGCCTCCACCGACTGCCGCAGAGAATTTCGAGATTCCTGATCCACCCCAGTCGAGATTGTTGTTGACCCTCGACTGTACCAACCCTCCGGACGCACGCACCATGCCCAAGGACACGAGCAAGCCGGGGAAGGCCCTTAACAACAAAAAGGCTACCGCTAAGCCCTCCAAACCCGCCAACAAGGCGGTCAAGGCTCCCGTAGCGAACAAGCCTGCCCAGCCTTCGCAGGACAGCGGCGCGAAGGTGAGTCCTGCTCGTGAGGCTGCTATTGTTCACAGCCGCGACTGGGGCCGACCATCATCAGCTGACAACATCAGGCTAGGAGGAAGAGGAGGCAGCCGAAGCAGCCCGCGAAGCCGGTGCAGGAATACCACTCGTCGTCGGAGGATGAAGCTCCTCAGCCGGAACCGTCATCGGACGAGCCGCCGTCAGACACCGAGTCGACCGCTTCCTCTGCCTCTGCGACCCGGAGACAGAGGAAGAAGCTGAAGAACCAGCTTCTGAAGGCTTCTGGCGGCGCGGCGGCTACCAGCGCCCCCGCGGCCAAGCCGACCGCTGCCATCCCTGCACCCAAGCCCAGCCCCGCCCCCACTCCTGCTGCCTCGAACCCTGCCTCCAAGACGAAGTCACGACGTGAGCGGCGGAAGAAGGGCAAGGTTTTCCTTGAGGACAAGTCTGCACTTCTGTCTCTGATGGACAACGTTACGGACAAGAAGAACGCGATCATCAGCGACAAGCTGGCTGCCGAGAAGCAGCGCGCTAAGGAGGACAAGGCCCGCGAGGAGAGCAAGACGAAGAAGAAGGCGTCCAAGAAGCAGGAGGACAAGCGGAAGGCCCTCGTAAGTGTTCGCCTCTCCGTGTGAAGCTCACCATTGCAGGATGCCGCCAAGGCCGCTATCATCGTCCGGGATCGGGAGAAGAGGAGGCGAAGGAAAGGAAAGTCGACGCCTGAGGAGAAGCCCGTCGTCAAGAAGAAAACTGTTGGCTTCGCTTAGTGTCGTTTCTTTCTTGGATCTCTGTCTCTCGATACCCTCAAGTCACACTGTATGCATCATCTCATCAGCATCCGAACGCTTGCAAGCGACTCGACTCGAGCAGCATTGTCTGCGACGACGATCGAATCTGATCAAGTCGTGAACCGCCCAACGACTCGCATTGTCTGTTCACTCGGGATATCCTTTCAACTTGAGAACGAATGAGTGTACTCCGCAGCTGCGCCTTCCCCTGGTCAACTGCAACCCAGCACCGCACTTGGCTGACTTGTGTACCGGGTGCGCAATCCTTCGGTAAGGTGGTGCCGCGCCAGACATGCAGCAGCGGTTTTCATCACAAGTCGCGCTTACCCTTCGTCTGATGAGTACCAATTGCAGGCTGTCGGTCGAGTACTTTGGCCGGACGCTCCGGTATGAGAACAACCATCTGCTAGCACTGCATTTTGAATGTCTAAACTGTGCTAGGTTGTTCGCCACAGCCCTGCTTGTGAAGTATTGTTCTGCTTGGAGACCTTAGCACTGACGTTATTGTGGAGCTCACCATCGCTACCACCGACGCAGCGCTCACTGGCGCGTACATAAGGCAGACTTGCAATGTATTCTAGGCGACTGAAAGCTCGGTACCATGTCTGACATCAGCGACTACCAAGGACCCGACGAGCGTGCTGCTTCACCGGCCGCTGAAGCGACCTCCCCCAGCCAGTTGGAAACCATTCGAAATCCTCAGGCTTTCGAACCCGGCGAGGATAACCCTTTCCTCGACATGCCGGAACATCCCAGTTCCAGCAGTCGGTCGACTTTAAACGCCCCGCCGAAGAGCAACGGTCGACCTGGCCCGGGTGACACT
This sequence comes from Trichosporon faecale, assembly GCA_039545375.1. NCBI lineage: Eukaryota > Fungi > Basidiomycota > Tremellomycetes > Trichosporonales > Trichosporonaceae > Trichosporon > Trichosporon faecale. The sequence continues at coordinate 1,346,587 of BCLU01000029.1, forward strand.
GCAAATCTCGAGACTTCTTTCTCCAAGAACGACAGCTCAAGGCGTCCACCCTCACCCAGCAGTGCTGGCTCTTCCGGCAGCCGGTTCGACAGCTCTGAGCTCGATGTTCAACCGAATCGCGAGCGCGGTCACGAACACACCACCGATGAAGCCGCCGAGGAGCCTGTCGATCAGGCCACCGACGAGCTCACCATCCAGCCGACCGCCCAGGCCCCCACTGACCCGCCCGAACAGCTCTCCAACGAAACCGGCGACGAGGTTACAGACCAGCCCACATCCGAGGCTCAGATGAACCAAACACCCAAAGCCAAGCCTGACCCTGGAAAAAGGAGGACTGGTGGCGAACGACGGCAGGACAACTCTTCATCACCACCAGGCACTATCAGCGTGGTGATTGCCGCAGATGACACTGTTCTTCTCTGTCGGCCCGAGCGCATCATGGTCGCTTTGTAAGTCAATGCGTGTTGGTCTGAACTAACGCCAGTCCCGTGACATGGCGCAAGAATGCTGGTGAAGGGAATGTATTGCTTCCCGATCGCAAGATTCATCTCTCGAGGAAGTTCATGACTGTTGAGACCTTCAAAATGGTGTTGCACCTGGCGCTGGGCTTGAAGCATAAGGCAATGGCGCCGCTGCTGAGCCACTCATGGCGAACGTGGCGGTATCTCTTGCTCAATGTGCTCGAGTTCCTCAGCTACGAGGACTCCGTCACCGGGCTTGCCAACCTCCAGGCTTACATCGCGGAGGCAGCGCTCAGCCGTTGCATGAGCCTCGACAGCGCCCTCATGGCTGCTTGCCTCATGAACAGCCCGACGCTCGTCGAGAGCTTGATCTGGCAATCCGGGCAGTTCTTCTGGGCACCCATTGAGGGCAAGACGGATAGGGGCCCAGCACAGCGCGCGCTATTCCTGGTGTCCGCCGCACCGAAGGAGTTCGCCGAAGCCTTGCCGTTCCAATATTACTGGTCGCTTAACTACGTCGCCCAATTCGCGCACCCTGTGGAGGAGCCCCGGAGGTTCGCCGAGGAGTTCTGGAGCGCCTTGCTCCAGTTCTGGGATGATGACAACTCCAGCACGTCTATGACTCTAGAAGTTGAACCCGAATCGTCGGATTCTGAGTCTGATGAGTCCGTAGCAAATGACAGCCTAGAGGCGAAGCTGCACTGCTTTCCAAAGCTGATCTGCGCAAAACCCGTCCCCGAGCCAACCGTGGACTTGAGGCCGCCCCTCAGCCGCTACGAGACGGTGCTGGGACCCACTGTCATGTCCCAGGGCTTGGAGTTCCTGGTCATGCCGAACGTTGGCTCGAAACTCCAGCAAACCCCACCGTTCCTGCAAGAAGTAGGAGGGCTTGGGCGTAGGAACGCTGGAGTGCAGACAACGATGACGCAGCCTAACCGCAGGGAAAAGGAGGAGAAGCAAGCCGAAGGAGACCATGACCTACCTCCCGAAGCAGAGGATGTGGACCAGTTGGACCCGTCTAACGACTCGCTATCTCCGCAGCCCAGAAGACGGTCAAGGGGGCAGGGTGGGAGAACGAAGAGGCTGCATGAGGAGACCGACGAAGAGCCAGAGAACGGCGACCCGAGTAGCGATGGCGATGAGTACAAGGATGAGGGCCGCAGCAACAAACGGAAAAGGGAGACCACGGCCGCCCCGGAAGGGAGTCGGCGATCCGGCCGATTGCGGGCAAAGGCTGAAACCGCCTCATCGGCTCCTGCGCCCGAAGCTCCACCAGCGCCGCCTCAGCGAGGAGCCAACGCTCAATCCAAGGCATCGACAACGAAGTCGGCCAGCAGCCGGAAGCGAAAAGCGGCTGAGTCGGAGCCGCCAGAAGAGGGCGGATCTTCCCCGCCGAAGCAGCGGAAGAAGAACGCCCCGAAGGCAGTGGCAGCCCCTAAGGCCACGATACGTAGAGGAAGGAAGTAGAGTTCCACCTTTTCAACGTTGTACTACCTTGTAGAACCGCATTGCCGGTGCACAGATGGATTTGGCTTCGCGATTGTGCTGTAATGAATGGCCTGGCCTGCCTCGACATCTCAAAACGACACTGGCATTGATATGCCGATCGGTGAATTTGGTAGCCGACACCAAATCTACAACAGCTCCTTCGATCTTCATCCTGCCGGTCGCTATCCCAGCAGCTACACCGCCCACACCATCATCTAGACGTACGACTTCGAAGTTGGACAATCAACATACCGAACGTGAAGCCTTTAGCTCTTCCTTCACCAGACGACGAACGACCTACCACGCCCACGGCTTTTCGTTTCGATACCATGACGAGCACTTTATGATGGCCTCACATGGGAGGGAGTTGATCTCAGAAAATGATCCTCAAACTGCAATGGGGGTCTGGGGCGTTGCAAGGATCTGTCAAGCGCGCGCCCCCTGACTCCACCATCATGCACGTCACTCTTCCTGCACCGTCCTTGCTCGATTCGCACCATCCTTCATCTCATGCCGGAACCCAAAACCCCCGCCAACGAATCCGTGAAGAACGACGAGAAGTGGCAGTCCGGCGACGTCGGGTTGATCTCCTCTGACAGCGTGCGCTTTGTTGTTCCTTCCAGTCTGCTGGCGTGGTCCAGGTGAGTTGGGAGACTGTGACTTGACTGACACTCAGTCCTGTGTTCTCGGATATGCTCGCTCTTCCCGCTCCCAACACGGAAGGCACGGAGTTGTGCCTTCCTGACTCCCAGTTCGAAGATTCGTCTACGATCCGTCTATTCTTGGAACTGATGTCGGCGACTCGCAACTTCAACATTTATCAGTCGCTTACCGGAAGCTTCGCGAGTACTTCCCGCCAGCTTGGCAGGCTTGTGCACTTCATGGACAAGTACAACTCCGAAAGGGGCATGGCACTGCTGAGGCTTTCGTGCACCGAAGCCATTCTGCTCGAATACGCCCAGCCCCCGTTACTGTTCCTCCTCGCCAGCGTCATGAATGATTTGACCTTGTGCTTTAGGATCATCAAAACATACTCGAGTTGGACTTGGAACGATCCCGACCGTTCCAAGTTGCTGGGGCCACAGCCGACCTCGGCGTCGAAATCTCCTCCGGTGTTTCTCGCCTCACACGCTTCTTTGACCTACGCCTGCAGCGTACCTTTCCAGTATTACTGGGCCCTACTTCGAGCCTCAGTGTACTTCGATCCGAAGGGGGAGAACGAGAAGTTCGCGCACAAGTTCGTCGAGATCGTCCAGGCCGTCTTTCAGCAAGGTACAGGTATGTTCAGTCCGCGGATGGTATCTGACGTTACATAGAATGTCCTGATTATGGTGGATCGTTTCCAAGCATCGTGGCTGAGCCGAATCTCGAAGGTTACACGAAACCGAAGGATTCCGAACCTGCAGGTGGAACACCCGCCGCTGCCAGTTAATCAAGCCGAAGCCAGAACTCGTGGGGCGATAAGTTCGTCCTCGCCTCACCCGTCAATCCGTCCTGTAGACTACAGTGTGCGTGTCGTGTGAATGAAGCTTTGTGGTGTATGAGTCGCCTTACTCCTGTCCCCTTACCAACCCTACTAGTCGCACTGTCGTCAGAACGTCAGTCGAGGTCCGTTCTCGTCGCACACAACCCTGCCGATCCAATGATTGTCGTGAACAGCAGCGCATGCACCCAAAGCCACCTTTCCATGCTGGCAATCTTTCATGCTCTCACTCATGCTCATAACCCACCTTTCGCCTACGTCTCCGCCAACTGACGCAGCATGGTCAAGACGGACTCAGGAGGTGACGAGTCCGTCGCCGAGTTCACGGACGACAAGGTCTGGGTCAACTGCGACGTCTGCCTCGTCTCTGCCGACGGCGTACGATTCCGCGTGCAGAGCTACATTCTAGCCTGGGCCAGGTATGAAAGGAAGTTACCACAGCTAACCTCCAGTCCTGTGTTTGCAGACATGCTAGGTCTTCCCAAGGCCGAGGCAGCAAAGGAGCTCCAATTGACCGACGTGCGGATCGAGGACGCCGACACACTGCGCCTCTTCCTTGTGCTGGTGTCGCCCTGCGAATTCGACCTGCGCTCGTTCTTCAAAGGGAGATGGAAGGATGTCTCCCGTCAGCTGAATCGCCTCGTCACTTTCCTCGACAAGTACAACTCAGAGGTTGGCGTGAGGATGCTCAGGCTCTACAGTGCTGAAATGGTCCTCCGCCAAACTGACGACGTTCCGCCATGCGAGTTCCAAGTCATATTCGCCTGTATGACAAAAGACCTGGGACTGTGTGCTCAGCTCATCGAGAGGTACTGCACCAGGGTCTGGAAGGAGAAGAAGCTGGATGGGCCTCTAGGTCCTCATACCCCCGCTACATTCTTCGAGGTCCATATGGCAGCGTTCGACTTCATCTCTTCGCTTCCGGTTCCTTACGTGTGGGCGCTGGGTCGAGCGTCTGTCGTCGCAAAGCCAAGCCAGGGGATGGAGAAGTTTCGTGATAAGTTTGTGGACCTCGTCAAGATGATTCTGGATAAGGACGAAGGTAAGTCGCGTCCAGGCCAGAAGCGGGATTGCAGGATTGCTGTCATCATTCTGAACGCTCGCTGACTCCAGACAACCCCTTCCCTCCGATCATCGCCAAGCCACACATGGCAGGCTACAAGGCCCCCGCGAAGAAAGCCGAGGGCTCCGAGCCCGCGCAGGCCGCGCCATAGCCTGCTGTAGCCCGCTGGAGCCCGCTGATGGCCGCTGATAAGGCAGATAGCAGCGATAGCGGCGTTGGGTCTGATTGGGCCCCAGACTCTGTCCAATTTCGGCCCCACCCTCTCCATTCCCCCCTCCATCAACCAACCAATCGTGACTGGCGCCACCCCGTGGTTCTCTCCCTCCTCCATACCCCTTCTCCAGCTCTCCCTCCCCTTCGCGCATACGATGCAGCTTCCCGTTGGTGCTCCAGAATGCAATCCCCTATCCACCCCGTACCCGTATCTACGAGCAGTCCAGGCCAATCACTCGTCTCCACACTGACCCCTCAACACCAATGGGCGAGCAACGATAAGTCCGGCAGCGTTCGGCACATCTCGAACGCTCGCCTCGTCCCTTGGCTATGTGAGCTCCAAGTCCGGGGCAATTTTCCGAACCGGGAGCCCAATAGTGGATATCAGATTGCCGAGCGCCACAGCTCAGAGGGTTGGCTTCTGGCGTGGACTGGCGCAATCTTAGGCGTGCGGGACACACTTCGACACAGGAGCTAGGGCCCGAGCATAGCGTCCATGCACGCTATGAGATCTGGCCTCTATCGAGGCTAAGATAGTGAGGAGGGGCGAGCGTATCGTCCTCGATAGCGAGGAGGGGACTAAGGCTGGCCTGAAAGCATATATGAGCAACGCTGGGGAGGGAGGCCTGCTCGTCCGACCTTGACTCGAGTTTGTGTTCGAAAGTGAGCGATCGAGATCCGCGCGTTTGGAAGAACGCATTCAGTCGGGCCCGGGTAATCTCCATTGACATAAGAACTTAAGGAGGCGTAAGTCATGCGCAATTGGCAGGGTAGGCGACGGCCGATGCCCAGCCAAGCCAACGCCAGAACCGCAGCTCTTCAGGCTCTGCAGGTGTTTACGCCAACCAGCAGCACAGCAGGAACAGCGATCCGAGTTGTTGCGCAGAGCATGAAACGCACACTTTGCACTTAGGCTTGCACAACGGCTTGTCGACGCGCGAGAAGGATGACTGAGCACGACACACTTGACGTCATCTTGTAGTACCTTCCATCATGGCGTAGGCGCGCGTTCGCGTGCCTTGTCAGCATGGTCTGGCCAGTCAGTGCCGCTGTAAGCTCAGCTTCAGCCGCCGGGGACCTTGCCCAGGAACCGTTGCCCTGGGATTGGGTGGAGGGTGCACGCAGATCGGTACGGATTCGCCGTGCCGTGCCCAGCTAGGTAAGCTGAGCTGGAGGTTGAGCTGCGCACTGCCGCACACACAGGTGGCCACTCAGCGCTCAGTGGCCGGGCACCAGCCGCCCAGCCGCCCAGTCGCCCAGCTTACTGCCCTGCTCCCCACTTGCGTCGCTTTAAATAACGTGACGACATCTCCCCTCCCACCACCTTCTACCTTCCCCTCTCCACCACCCATCCACCACACAATGTCGCAGCAGCCCCAGTCCCGCGTCGCCCCTGACGTCCACCCCGCCGGCGGCGGTGTCGTCTCCAACGAGGAGCGTGAGTACAAAGGCATCCAGCCATGTCCTTCCCCCAACCCCGAAGACGAGATAAGCGGCCCGTGCGATGTGGCTTCCCCGGCCGGCGATCCACCACCCCGATCCACCGGTCCACTTCGCTGGAGCGATCCACCCGGTTCGGCTGTCATCCACAGAGCTCGAGAAGTGCAGGAGGGGACGGAGCGAGGAAGGCGACGACACGGAGGTCCGAACCAGCATGCGCAGGCTCCGGCCAGACAGGGCGTAAGCACCCAACTCGACGGGCACGTGCCGTGCTAGTGCCAGCGCAACACACGGCTAAGGCGGTTCCAACGCCCCAGGCTTCATCCTCGGTTGCTCGCTGCTGTTCTGGATCGCTCTGCTCGACGTCTGCACCTTCACTTCCGTCGTCCCACCTACTATCCTCTTCGGCCTAATCAACTCCGGCGATCGGCCTCGCGCCTTCCCTGCACACGCCATGTCGGCTGCGCTTTGTCGGCTACCTTTCATCGCTTGCCTCGCCTTGGGCCGCTTATCACTTTCACTCGGGTCGATCCATTGATGCGCTCGTGCTTGATCCGATCCTTGTGCTTGCTCGGGGGCCACTCCACTCTAGTCTTTTCGAGGGCCACTCAACACCCCGCATTCCTCTTGCTCCATGCTAACGAACCAGAGGCCGCCACCTTCCCCGGCTCGGGCTCGACCGCCAACGAGTCTGTCTCGCAGAAGGTCAAGGCCGCCGCCGAGAACATCAAGAAGAAGCTCGGCAACGTGACCTACGACAACGCCGACGACACGGGCAACGACCACCGCGTCGACATGTACCCCCAGGGCCACCGTTCTGCTTCGCGCTCGCGCGACCGCTCCGCCCAGGGCCGCCAGACGCGCCAGGGCCTCGCCGACCCCGACGACTACCGCGTCGACACTGAGCGCGTCGGCCGCTCCACCGCCCCCTCGGGCCTCAGGAACGAGAGCCACAACGAGCACCACCACTCGCACCACCACGGCGAGACTGGCGAGCTCGCTGGCGGCCAGACCGTCGGCGGCCAGAGCCACCACCACCGCGGTTAAGCATACGTAGTAATGGAATGGAACGCAGGAGCGATAGCAGTCACATCTTGGGTCGATTACGGGCTGATTACGATACACAGGGAGGGACACTACTGAACGATACTACTGACACTGAAACGCCAGGACAAAGAGCTGACGTTCGCCGGGCGAGCTCGTGGGCAGCACAACGCAAGCGAGAATCACGCCAAAACAGAGTCACAGAACCAAGCAACGTCGCTGCGCAAAGGAAAGTCAAGAACAGAAACGACAGCACGACAGAGCGACACGGACGCCCGCGCAAATGAGTGGGGCACGGGCGCATGGCGCATGTCGCACGGGAGGACGAGCGGGAGCGGCAAGGGCAGCACAGACCATCGCACCCTGCGGTCCGAGCGTGAGCCCAGCCTCGCGCTTAGGCGATGGCGGGGCCCTTGCCGTCGCCGTACTCGGTCGGCGCGGTACGGTACGAGGCAGGCGGGCGGAGGCCGTCGGGCGTGGTCGGTGGCGAACCGTCGGAGGGCGTAGGTGGGGTGAGCTTGACGTTCGACCCGCAGTCGGAGCGGAGCACGGCTGTGTCGCTCTTGTCGCTGTCCTGGTCCGAGTTGTCGATCTTCTCGAGCGTGTGCAGCTGCTGCCGGCCCATAGCGCTCTGCATGCGGTTCAAGCCTGGACGGGGGAGCTCGACGCGCTGCGTGTTAGTTCTCAGAGAGGAGAGCGAGGGAACTTACCGTCTCGTACGTCTCCGTCTCGACGTCGACATGCACTGTTGCGCCGGCCTTGCTCTGCTGCTGGAGGGTTTCGCCCTGGTGTCAGTTGAAGGGCGACACACATCAACTTACGCCCGCAGTGAAGTCCATCGTCATGTTGCGGGTCGAGAAGCTCTCGCGCGCGTTGAGCGAGTAGAACAGCCCGACCGTGTACAGCTTGTTCTGGATCGACATGAGGGCGCCGCAGAACGGGCTTGTCGGGACGATCACTGGGATTTAGCTAAAGGTGGTCGCTTAGCTGCCGACTCACGGTACGCGGTCATGTACATGATGGCGAGGATGAGGGGCGGGACCTGGCTCTCGAGCGTGAGGCGGATGAGGCGGGTGATGATCTGGCGTCAGCTTTTTGCCCCGCAAGAAAAGCTCACGCGATCAGTGTGGACCCAGCCGGTACGGCTCGTGATGAGGCCATACAAGATGGCGACCGTGATGATGAGGTCCGCGAGCATGCTGGAGACACACCACAGGAGGATCGCTGTCGTCAGTATGCTAGGATGGGCTATTCCCGCCTTGTGCGAGCTCACTGAGGCGCGTCTTGCCAGTGTCGCCCGCCGACTGCAGCCGGCCGAAGATGGTCAGCGTGCCTGCGCTGGCCCCGAAGCCGAGCAGGATCAGACCCTAAGTTGTCAGCTGCGGCACACGGATTCCCAGCGGGGTTGCCGGGGTTGGGCCTGGGGTCGGGCCGGGGGAAGGTGGTGAACTCACAATAACAGAACCGAGGATGAACCAGTTGCACCGCATCAGGCGGAAGGCGCGGTACGCAAAGAAGAACTGCGTCAGGCCAGCTGTGACAGCTGGGAACGTCAGCTTCGACACCGATGGCGCTTTCGGCTCACAGTCGAAGAATGGAAACCACACCCTGCCCGTCAGTCACGCCCAGCAATGGTCACTCACAGCCAGGTCGGCGTGCCGCCGAAGGGGAGGTAGGTGCCGAAGCCGCGAACGAACTGTGTGTGAGCTACGGAGGCAGGAAGTGAGTTTGGCAGACGGGCCGCCGGGTGAGACTCGAAGACGAGTTGTACGTACGACGACATGGCCGAAGTGCCACAGGTAACCTGGCTGTCAGTCTGGCATCCGGGGCGCAGATTGTAGCTCACCAGTCGTGAAGAGGGCGAAGAAGGATACGGCGACGACGATCATCTTGATCCACCAGCGGTCCGAGTAGTGCACGGTCCAGTACCGGTACGACTGCATGAAGAAGACGGCGCTGTGGTCAGCTTGCTCCCGAACCGTACGGTCGCTGTGGCTGGCTGACGGAGAGCATCGTTTGCGAGACGAAGGATGTAGGACTGCGGCGAGACTGCCGCTGTACCGCCGGGCCGTTTGAGGCCGAAAGTGAAGCAGCACTCACCACAAGAAGGTATCGATCAAGATGACCGACATGAACGACCCGAGCACGAAGTCCTTGATTGGGCGGAGACGGGCCGCGATCTGCTCCTCTGTCGCGGGGGGGTTGAAGCGCGGAGCCATGGCTGTCGGGGTGAGGAAGTGGTGTAAGGAGGGTGAAAGCAGCGAAGGCCGACGACTTGAGGTGGTACGATCTTGCTCGCTGTTGAGCGGGAGTGAGTGGGCGACGAGGCGAGGTGGGTGAGGTGGTGAGGTGGGCAGGTGGTGGGCGATGGGCCTACTTGAGGGTTGGAGATGGATTGACGATGTGAGAAGGAAGGCGGGCGAAGGCGCGCCTCGCTGTCCAGTCGAGAAGTTTAAGTCGGGGCTGTTGGGTAGAACCTGTAAGTGAGACTCGCGGAGGAAGGCAGAACAGGCGAGGCGGGGGAGGCTGGGGAGCCGAGGACGGTTGCGCTGCAACACGGGCGATCGGCGCACTGCGATGTCGTTGTCAGACTGTAGGATCTGACATCCAATATCTGAAACGTGCTCGAACAGCGCCAATTCACCCGTCCATCAGAACGCCAAAGGCAGCCTGGAACGTCCGGTTCTTCGACGCTTGCCGCATGCCGCTCGTCGTCCCCTGGGTGTAGTGTACGATGTGACACGACAGCGCGCCTCTCGCTCAGATGTCCAACTCAGTCGCCGAGGCTGAGTCCGATCGCCACAGTACCACAATCGTTTCAAGCGTTTCGGGCGTCGTCTCAGTTCAGTCACCGTCAGTCATCAGTCATCCGCCAGCTTGCCAGCCTGCAGCCCGTCTTCCTTCTTCGACAGATCCCAAGCATAATAACATTCCTCCTTATCAGAGATCTGGTCACAGCGCGGGGACCAGCCGTCGTCTTCGTCACCGTCTCAGGTTTGGCCTTCGCGGCTTGTCGCCTCTCCCAGTCGCTAAGACGTGTGCGCTTTCTCCCGATTCATGCCGCTCTGCATCCTGTTCAAACCAGGACGGGGCAGCTCGATGCGCTGCGTCTCAGTCCAGCCGCGTGCCAAGAGAACTTACTGTTTCGTAAGTCTCCGTCTCGACGTCGACATGCACGGTCCCCGGGATCGGGGAGCCCTCCTTGCTTTGCCGCTCAGCATAGGCATCGTCGGGATGGTGCTGCCGTCAGCTGAAGCTCCTCGGCAAGTTTGCAAGCTCACACTACCGCTGAAGTCCAGAGTGATGTTGCGAGCCGCGAATGTGTCGCGCGAGTTGAGGGAGTAGAATAGGCCAACGGTGTAGAACTTGTTTTGGATCGCCATGAGCGCGCTGCAGAACAGGCTCCCGGGGGCGATCACTGCGATGTCAGCTCCGGGACCGATCCTACCCCCTCAGCTGTAACTTACGGAACCCGGCCGTGTACATTACGGCGAGGATGAGGGGCGGGAGCTGGCTCTCGAGCGTGAGGCGCATGAGCCGCGTGATGATCTGATGTCAGCTTTCCCGAGAAATGGCCGATGAGCTGCAAGTCACGCTCACCCGGTCAGTGTGCACCCATCCCGTGCGGCTGGTGATAAGGCCGTACAGAATTGCGACGGTGATGATGAGGTCGGCGAGCATGCTCGACACGGACCAGACGAGGATCGCTGATGTCAGCCACGCAGACCTTCGCGGCAGCAGACTCACTGGGTCTGGCTTTGCTCGCATCGCGCGAGGACTGCATCCTGCCAAACGTGGCCTTGGTGCCCACGCTCGCGCCGAAACCGACCAGAATGAGGCACTGCCATATCAGCAGTTGGCAGGCGATGAGAAGCTGTTAAACTGACGATAATGGAGATGAGGATGAACCAGTTCCGACGCGTCAGGCGGAAGGCGCGGTACGCGAAAAACGACTGGGTGAAGCCGGCCGTCAGCGCTGCAAGGGTCAGCTTGAGATGGCCAATTTCACTTCAGCTTACCATCGAAGAGGGGGAACCAGGGCCTGCATGTTAGTCCCGCCAAAACGAGGGTAGACCAGCTCACATATACGTCGGGTCTCCACCGATGACCGAGAACGTGCCGAAGCCGGACACAAACTGGAGGTAAGCTAAGGCGGGCGATTGATAGAGCTTTGTTGGGCGCATGGATGGCGCCAGGTGGCAACGCACAACGACATGGCTGAAGTGCCACAGATAAGCTACCAGTCAGTTCAGGGGAACGCCGAGACCTCACCGGTAGTGAACAGGGCGAGGAAGGTGATAGCGGTGACGATCATCTTGATCCACCAGCGGTCGGACGAGTGCCTGCTCCAGTATCGTTGCGACTGCATCAGGAAGATGGCGCTGGCGTCAACTAGGGCTCTGATCTTGCCAGCTGTCGTTGTTCATGCCGAGTGAGTCCAAAGCTCATCGGCATTCAACGAGCCAGTCCGCCGTCAACAATGGGGAGCTCACCACAGGAATGTGTCTATGATGACCATGGCCATGATGCACCCGAGCGCAAAGTCCTTGGTGGGCTTCATGCGCGCTGCAATCTCCTCCTCCGTCATCGGCCCGGAGTCGCGGGGTACGAGCGGCATGGTGATTGAATGGTTCAGAGGATAAAGCTAGAAAGAACAGCGAGGGTCAAGTTCGATGGTGCCGACTGTCGGTGAGAGATCGAGTGTTCTGAGCGAGTTGATGACGGTGGGAAGGTGAGGCGAGTACAAGGTGAAGAACGTTAATGGAGAAGGGGAGAGAAGCCAGGAGAGGCTATTGAGTGGGCACTCGCCGTTGTGCAGCGCGCGGCTTAAGAACGAGCCGTGACTCATTCGAGAATCCGACGCGGTGTCGCGGAGGGAGGCGAGGAAGACCGGAGAATGATGAATGAGCATAAGGAAGATGTCTCTGGTTGTCGGTTCCGCGGTTGGACGTCGTCCGCGCCGGTCTGGACCTCGTATCAGATGGTCAGAGAGTCAGTCGGTGTCGAACGGTGAATCAACGCCGCATGCGGCAGGCTCACAAGACAGAGAATGAACTAACCCGTCCCATTCCTTACGCCCAAATCATTGCCTGTTGCTCGCTTGCACCCGAAGTTCGCAGAGTCCCAATGATTAGCATGCCCAATCTATCTGACCCCAGTCGCTAGTGCGCATTACAGGTCGTTCATGATCCCCTCTAGTCCTCGAATTAGTCTGCTGTATGTATCGTGTCGAAAAGAGTGATCGCAGATCTAGGGAAGGCCGTACGCAAGTTCCAGCTCGCGTGCGACGAAGGGCGTCACCGTGCCGGCGACGAGGCCGATGCCGGTGTACACGACGAACTTCGTGAGCACTGTCGTTAGCTTGGTCCAGATCTCGAAGCGGAGAGGAGGACTCACCCTCGGCATCGTAGCGCTTGCGGAGGCTCGCGCGGCGTCCGCGATGGCTATTGCCCGCAACAGGGTCGAAGCGGCGCTTGAGCGTCGCCATGTCCGCGCCCTTCTGGTGGCGGTGGCGCATCTGAACGCTGTCCTCGACATTGAGGGGCGAAGGGCTGCGGCGGCTGCTTGCCTTCACGTCAAGGTTGACGTCTGAGTCGACGTGCGCCAGCTCGCCAAAGGACGGCACGGGGCGGATGGGCGCGTCCGCGCCGCCCTTGTACGTTGTCGCGGGCGCATAGAAGGGGCGGTGGGGCAGCTCGGTGTCGAGCGCCTTGGAGACGGCGCGGAAGATGACGGGGAAGACGCGGAGACACGTCGGCTTGGCGATCAGGCGCCAGACCACAATGGCGACGAGGCCGCAAGCGATCTTGACAATGTTGAAGAAGAGGCCCCACATAATGCCGAGCGACCACACACCCGAACCCTTCGGCAGGGGGAAGTAATGCTCGAGCAGGTGGCCGACTGTGCACCCGAAGATGACCGAGAGGATAGCCACGGCGTCCTCGAAGCAGGGGCAGTCGTCTGGCGTCCGCGGGTGGAAGTGGATCAGCGCCATCGTGAGCGGGAAGCCGAGGTAAATGCTCCACAGGGAGCCGGTTTCAACCCAGTCGAGGATCGCCTTGCCTGCAATCTGGCCGACCCAGCAGAGAATGCCCAGCAGCGTTCCGCCGATTACGTCGACTGAATCATTAGCTCACTTCTCGCTGCCGCTCAGTTACTCACTGCTCGAGTGCATGCCGCAGTAGATGCGGCCGCCGGCGACACTGACGTAGTAGAGGAAGAGCACGAACCAGCCCAGCAGCACCGTGGGCATGCCAAACCACTCGCGCCGCTCCCACATCATCTGGCCCATGAAGAGCGCAATGCTGATCGCGTTCGTCGAGTGCGAAGACGGGAAGCCGTACTCGCGGTGGTGCGTGCTGATCGCTGATGTCAGTTACGGTGGAGCTGGGTTAACTCACACAACCGAGTGACGGGCGGCGCATACGGGCGCGGCGTGCAGGCGACATCCTTGAGCACGCACGAGAAGTAGATGCCGAGTCCGACAACGAAGAGGAGGCTGCCTGTCAGCTCGGGAGTCATGTCCGCAGCTTACATTCTTCCCTCGACGGGGTATCCGAGCCAGAAGAGGACGGGGAGGAACGCGGTGAAGAACGTGTGCGCTGTCATTAGCAGGGGACTTGCCTTCCTCCGGGTCCGTGCCGGCCGGGGCGCGCCGCGATCTGCACCCCGCAAGCGGGCAATCGCAAGCGCAAGCGGTTCGGCGGAGCTACTCACTTCCGAAGATGGCGCTGTAGAAGAAGAACGTGTCGCGCGCCGGCGTGCGGACCCTAGCCTGCCAGCGGGCGATGCGCTCGCTCTCCGGCCCAAGGCGGCGGACACACCAGCGCCGAAACGAGTCTCGCCACGGCGCCAGGCGCTCGGCGTAGACTGCGTCCGGCTGTCGGCCAGCCTCGATCTTGGGCGGCGGCGACGGAGAGCGCTTGCCGGCCTCGACGTCGCCGTTCTTCGCTTTGACCGGGGTGGGCTGCACGATGGTCGGCACCGTTGCGCGCGGGGGGAGTGGGTTCAGGTCGTCGTGCGGTTGCTTCTCCGACAATGTCTCGCCGTTGGCGATGCCGGCGGCAGCACCCCGCTTGCCGGGGCTGGGGTGGAGGCCGTTGCCGTTAGCGTTTGCGGCCATGTCGAGGTCGATGGCCATGTGTGAGTTGACGACGGAGATGTCGGCAGCAGGAAGGAAAAGTACGCCGAGAACAGAGTGGACTGGAGTAGACTTGAGTTGGCCCGATCGATAGAAGCCGGCGAGGCTAGAACAGGGCTAGGTTTGATACGGTGCATGGGCGCCAGAGCCCGCGTTTGTGCGGTGAAGCGCGAAAGCTTGCAAGCTTGTAAGGGCGCCGGTCACTCGAAAACACGAACCACAGGGCGCCGCAGCCACCGTCTTCCTCCCGGCACGCGCCGCAAGCCGCCCAGCCGCAGGTGCCGTGAGGCGCAAGCCGCAGCGCTGCCCGCACGCCGGCCAAGGATCCAAGGATCGCAGGGACGGCTTAAGGTAGGGTCCGGCTAAGCCATAAGGCTAGGCACCCTAATCAAAGCCGGAGAGTGAGACCATGCCCGCGTCAACCTGATCGACCGGCCGGACACAACCAAAGATGCTACGTCAGTGTCAGTCCAGTCCGCACCATCACACCGTATCGACGCTCCTTACCTATACCAAAACATGAGCGCCGTCAAGCCCGCGGAGCCGGCACCGGCGCCAACACTCCTTGACGAGAAACGCGCTTTCGACACGCCGCTCAACACTGAGCTCGACGACAAGCCCTTGGTCCGGGTCACCCCTGCCTGGGAACTCGAGCGCGATGCAGCGGTTCTGAAGGCCGTAGAGGCGCATGACGAGGAAGAGCTGCGGCGTCTCTCCTCCCAGCCTGGCGGATTTGGCTCGCGCAGTGCGCGGCGGGCGGCATGGTATGCTTCCTCTGCACCTCCGAAGCTGACAACAGGCTGGAGCTTCTGCACGTGGACACGCTGGGCGAGAGCAGCCGGGCGCGCGGAAGCACTCCCGATAAGCCCACAGCAGACACAGCAAGCACGGACACGGCCTCCGCCTCTGTCGTTTTCACCCCGCACGCGGACGAGGGGCAGGTTCTGCTGGACACACGGCGCGCGTTCGTCGCGTACCCCCGTGGCGTGTCTGGTGGTTCGAAGGCCGCAATGCAAGAGGACCTGCAGGCTCTGATCTGCTCCGTGCTGCAGCAACATCCACGCCTGTCCTATTTCCAGGGCCTGCACGATATTGCCACAGTGCTCTACCTCACACTGCTGAGGAGCGTGCCGTACCCCGCCCAGCCCTCGGAGGAGGAGAAGCGGGAATGGGACACGCTGACGCAGGCCATGAAGATTGTCTGCCTCTACCGCGTCCGAGACGCTATGGGCGCCGGTCTGGGGCCGATGATGGGCATGCTGCGCTTGCTTAGACGGTTACTGGCCAAGGCGGATCCGGAGCTGTACCGGCTTTCCTCGACGTGAGTGCGGAGGCACTTCGCTGGAGCTGCGTTGAGTTGGTGAGCTGACAGACAGGATCTCCCCCGTCCCGACGCTGCCGTTTTTCGCGCTCTCCTGGATCCTCACCCTCTTCTCGCACGACATCGACACGCTCTCGCCCGTGCAGCGCATCTTCGACTTCCTCATTGCCCGCAACCCAATCAGCGCAATCTACCTCGCTGTTGCTGTAAGCTATCTTATCCGGTCTCAAGCTGACTCCAGATCCTCATGTCCAAGCGCCCGCAACTGCTCAAGTTGATTGCAGCGCATCCCGAAGCGCACGACGACCCCTCGCTCCTCCACCCGCTGTTTGCGAGATTGCCCCCACTGTATCCCGACACGCCGGACCAGCCTACGCCTCCCCCGCTGGCACCGCCGGGATCGAGACCGACGAGGAGTACGAAGCGGAGGGGAGGCAGCCGGAGTGTATCGCGATCACGCTCCCGCTCTCGGCGGCGGAAAGAGAAGCTCACTCCCAGCGAGGAGCAGCCCTCCGCTGGGGAACTCGATGAGAAGGCAGCGATCAAGGAGCAGCTCGACCGCTCCACCACCCTGGCCCCAGACACGCCAGACGAGAAGTCGTCTCTCCTCGACGGCCCGATTCTGGCCGAGCTCGAACCCCGCGCCGAGGCCATCGTCACGGACACATTGACGTGGACGGACGGCGAGCTGCTCGAAACCATGGAGGTGGACGTCGACACGCCCCCCGCTCGAGAAGAAGAGGCCAACCCCTTCTCGCCCCTGATTCTCTCAGAGGTGTTCCAGCTCGCCGACGAGCTGATGGAGAAGTATCCTTTCGACGGACCCGAGGTCAAGGGCCTCGAAGTGCTTGGCCCGGGAAGTGTGGTGCGGACCTTTGACTGGGAGCGAAGTGGGCGGCCTGTTGACTCTGACGCTCCTTCTGTGGATGGCGATGCCGAGAAGGCGGAGAAGGCAGAGGAGACGGACAGCGACAGTGAGGCCTCGAGTGATGGCGTCCGCACGCCCCGGGCGAGGAGAGAACCCTTCACGCACGCCGACGCCGAAGCGTGCATCGACGCCGACGTGATCGTGCCGGGCGGCGACGAACTGGATGACCTGGACGAGGACGTCCCCCCGCCCATTGTCAAGCGAGTTCCCCGCCACTTCCTCAGCACCTTGCTGCCGGGTAAGCTCCGCGTCGGCGTGAGCAACTTCGGCACGGCGCTTGCGCTCGGCATTCTCGTCGTCGGTATTGGCGCCATGGTACTCGGATGGCGGCGGAACAGCGCGTGGGCGCTGTGGTGGGGGCATATCGCGCAGGGATGGATCCGGCGGAGCCAGGTCGGCCGCCTTCTCGCGCTGCTCGGGTAGAATCTGTAGAGGATATACAACTGGGAAGCGTTATGTACAACAGGGCAAATGGTACAGGTTACAGCACTACGGGCTTGCGCTCGTCCTCTGCGTCGATGACGGGCTTGCGGTCTATCGTCTGGCCGACTGCGTGGGTCTTGCGCTTCTTCTTGTTGACGGGCTCGATGCGGGGGCGGCTTGGTCCCGCTTCGGCGGCGGCAGTGTCGCTCTTACGCTTCTTCTTGCCCGCGATACGAGCCGGAGGCTCGACGACACGCGGGGTTGGGATGATGTCCTTCAGCATCAGGACCGGACGCGTCGCGTACTGCGGTCAGCTAAGGGCGGTATGCACTGCAGCATACGGTGATCTGGATCTTGTAGCAGGGGATCGTGCGGTCCGGTACGAGATAGGACAGCGGCATCTGTTCGGCTTGGCCGACGATAGTCCCGCCGCTGGTCGTTAGATTTGGACGACAGGGGAACTCACCCGACGTAGCTGCTGAGCTCGACCTGCGATTAGCGTTGTGCAGGAACAATGCGCACCTTCTTCATCTTCTCGTCGATCGTGCCCTGCGCCGCGGATGTGAGCTCGGGCATGGCCCACTCCTGCATCTCATGGTTCGTCCCGGCCTCCAGGAGCACCTCGATGGTGCCCAGCTGGGTTGCAGTGGCGGAGTCGAGACGGGGTCCGTCCTCGATACGGTTCTGGCGTGAGCATATCGTGGGACCAGCTCACTTACGATCTTGCTGAACGCGAGGTTGCGTTCGCATGTTGATCCCGACACTGCCTCGAAGAAGGTCGCGATGTACGCCGGACCCGCCTCGTAGCTCATCGATAGCACACCGGCGACGTTACGCCCGTCGACTTTGGCTTTCATCTTCCAGTCGAATCGCGGCATGCTGGGCGGCTCGGCAGCGATGGCGAACTCCTGCTTGATTAGCTATGAAGAGCACGTGAGCAGCAGAAATGCGGACCTGACCGTCTTCACACTCGACGTGAACCTTTGCAACGCGCATGCCCGACGTTCCTACGGGGAGATACTCGACCTGGTACTCATCTAAACGTGAGCGCTCTCCCTCAGCTCGCCATACTCAGCCGCCTGCCCAGGGAGTCCTCCAGCCACACCTGCTGTCAGCTTACCGCTCCCTTTCTGTAACTTACCTCCCAGTCCTTCCAGTGGCTGCCAACGAGCTTCATTTTGTTCCTCCAGGTTGAAGTTACACTCCGATGTTTGCTGAGTCTTGAGGGAAGGGGATCAGAGGAAGGCGTGCCCGGCGAGTCGCTTCCTCTCCAGCTGCGATGAGGTTAGGAGGTCAAGCCCGGCGTCGTTGGCGGTGCTTGGGATGCTGTAAGGTAGTAGACGGATCACAGAAAACACGGTGGGGATATGGGGTGTGTGTATGTCGATGAGTATGAGGATGGACAAGATGGAGAAAGTCGTAATGGGTGTTGGGGTGGTTCAGTCTGTCGATCTGCCAGTCGCGCGTGCGGAGGGGCGTCATTCCGCCAGCGCGTCTCGATCGGTGTCAGGGTGCCTGATCTGCATTCCTCATTCGTATCAGCCTTCACTCGCACTATCGAATTGGTTGCGGCAACATTGCCCGCATGATGCTCGTGCCCGTTGCCCGTAGATGCATTTCAGTAATAGCCTACCGCAACAATGGGATTCAGCAACAAATGTCATGTCTGTGCTGTCCACATCGGCATTCCGACTATTGGCATCGGCAACTCCACAAGTTACAACTATTCCTGCGCAACCTGCTACTAAGTCAAAGTACAATGGCGGGCTTCTCGTCTTCAGAGTCAGAGTCCATCAGATTGATGAACACGGGCTTGCGGCCGGTCGTGAGGTCGACCGTGTGGATCTTGCGCTTCTTGCTCGGGGTATCGAGGACCCTGATCTCGTCCTCACCGGATACGGCGGTGGTTTCGAGGCGCCGACGGCTTGGACCCGCCTCTGCACTGACACCGCCAGTACTCTTGCGTTTCTTCGTGTTCTGCTCCTCCTTGACCCTTCTGTCGTCTTTGGTTTTCGAGATTCGAGGAACACAGTGTGCCTTGTGCTTGGCGTGGGGACTCGGAATGATATCCTTTAGCATCAGGACAGGACGTGTCGCATACTGAGGTCAGAAGAGAGTAGGGAAGCGTAGGATAACTCACAGTAAACTGGATCTTGTAACGGGGGATCTTGAGGTCAGGAATCAAACGATACAGCGCCGTGGGCTGCGAACCGCCCACTACGGCTCCACCACTTGCGGTTAGATGCGGTAGACGCCAGCGACTTACCCGACATAGCTGCTGAGTGCAACCTGGAGTCAGCACAATGGATTCAGCACGATGATGTGGTATTCTTACCTTCTTCAACTTCTCATCTATTGTATCGAGTGCAGCTGGCGAGCACGAGGGCATTCCCGACAAGGTACTGAGCTGTCGAGTGCCCCCTTGGAGATCCACTTCGATGGTGCCGAGCTCGGTCGCCTTTTGCGAGTCGAGACGAGGTCCATCCTCGATGCGGTTCTAAGCGTCAGCTCAGCTGGCAAGCTCCCAGCTCACAATCTTGTTGAACGCAAGCTTGCGCTCATACGAGGAGCCCGCCACCACTTCATGAAACGTAGAGACCTTGCCAGCAGTCAGGTCGAAACGGGCATGCGAGCGACCTGAGATCAGGCGTCCGTCCACCTTGGGATTGTTGGACCAGTCAAACTCAGGCAGTCGCCGGGTCGAGGGTCGGACACAGATGCTGAACTCCTGGGACATCAGCTTCAACCTCGACACCACCAACCTGTCCATCTTCGCATTCAACGTGAGCCTTTGAGACACGGGTGCTAGTATTTCCTTCAGGCGTGTGCTGGACCTGATACTCATCTGAATGTCAGTATCTGCACCGTTTCCCACGCACTGAGACGTCTTCCTTCGCTGTCCTCCAGCCAGACCTGTCATCAGCATCTACATGTCCGGAGAGGCCTACCTCCCACTGGCCCCAGTGACTACCGACGAGTCGCATTGTCCAGAAACGTGTTCCCTTGCAGTTGTGACGAGTGTTCCGTGTTGAGATAATGTCGTTTGATGTCTGCCGGCCCCCCGTTTGCGTACGAGCTTGGAGGCCGATAGGTCGATGCCGGGTCGTGAATGCACCTGCCGCGCGAGGATGCCTGGATGGGCTATAGACGTCCAAGACAGCCACGAAGAGGTGAGTAGGGGCAGATGATAAACGTGAGAGAACAAGAGAGTGGAGAGCGCTGGATGTGTGCGATAGCGTCGTCGCGTGAGTCATGTGCCATGCAGGTGGAGGCGCGTGAGCAGGGTCATTCCAATCACGCGTCTAGGTGCGGAAGAGTCGAGGCCGATCTGCCGGTGCCCCCTGTCGTGTCGTGCTGTTTCGAGATTCGAGAGCTTCGTCTAAACTGGCGACATGCAGACACCTTTGGCAATCGTGCTAGACAGCACGTACAGCACCCTATTAGGATGCATCGGTGTAGCTTGATGATGAAGCAAGTGAGAGGGTGAGATCGGCATTCTGGATTCCTGAAATCGGCAACTCAAGATATTCACCCCTCGATTGATTCAGACATTACATGGAGGATTTACAACACAACGACGGGCTTCTCGTCCTCGTCGTCAGAGTCCAGCAGGTTGATGAACACGGGAGGTTTGCGGTCGTTCGTCAGGTCAACTGTATGAATCTTGCGCTTCTTGCTAGGGGTCTCGATCGCTTTGATCTCGTCCTCATTGGGTGTGGAGGTCTTGAGGCTGCGACTGGGCCCAGCCTCGGTGCTCACACCACCAGCACTCTTGCGCTTCTTCGTCTTCTTTTCCTTCTTCACTTTTCTATCCTTCTTCTCCTCCTTAGCATCCTTGATGGGCGACGGCGAACGCTCCGGCTTAGCGCGAGGTCTCGGAATCACGTCCTTGAGCTCCAGGACTGGACGCGTTGCGTACTGACGTTAAAATTGCACTGGCTGATCCAACATACCAAGAACTGGACCTTGTAAGTGGGGATTGTGAAGTCTCGGGTAAGCTGATAAGCATCACCTGCGTAAACGTTGCCAGCGAAAGCACCGCCGCTGAATGTTAGCTGACTCGTCGGACGTTCCCTCACCCAACGTAGCTGCTGAGCGCAACCTGGTGTGAGAAAGAGATCCCTTCGCAGGCTGAACCTCACCTTCTTCAGTTTCTCGTCTACGGTGTCCACGGCGGCTGGGGTGACACAAGGCAGACTTTGACCACTGTATTGTTTCTTGCCACCCTTAAGGAGGACTTCAACAACGCCGAGCTGAGTTGCGGTTTCGGCACCAAGGCGTGGCCCATCTTCGACACGATTCTGTCTGTGAGTAATCGGACAGCTTTGCGCTCACAATCTTGTTGAAGGTGAGCTTGCGCTTGTAGGTGTAGCCGTTCACCTCCTCGCAGAGTGTGGAGATCTTGTGCGACCTGGGCGTCTCCCAGCTGTCAATCATGTATCCTGAAATGCGACGCCCGTCCACAGAGGGTGACATGTGCCAGTCGAACGAAGCCCTCTGAGGCTGCGCGCAGATTCGGAACTCCTTTCTGTCAGCGCAACCCTGGAGCAAAGTGGTCGACGTACCTGGCCATCCTCGCACTCGACGTGAACTTTGGCAACGCGGGTGCCAGTTAACCTTTCGGGGATGTACTGAACTTGATACTCATCTGCTCGTCAGAAACTGGTGCTTGGTTGCGGCGCACTAAGACGCCTTCCCTGGTTATCCTCCAACCACACCTGCCATCAGCTCTGACACCCTACGGCCTGGTAGCTTACCTCCCAGTCCTGCCAGTGACTGCCGACCAGCCTCATATTGCCGATGCTTTGCGGTGTAAGACAGTGCGACGAGTCGGGGGAAGGCGAATTTTGATTTATCAAGCGGGCGTACGAATGTCGCCGAGAGTTTGGATGCCGAGTCGAGCCCCACGCCGGGGTGCTTGGGTGAAAGGATGTGGGGTGGTCGTGTGAGAAGGTGTCGAAGTGGAATGTATGTCCGCCTGAGAAGAAGAGGACAACGGAGAGATGCTGGGGGCGCGAGACTCGTCGTCTTGCAGGTGAGTTCAACTGCTGATCGTGGTGGAGGTGTGGGGGCGCACTCGTCGATCTGCTGAATCAGGACCCGTCGTTCATCCCCATTTCTGTTACGATGAGCGCTTTCTGATGCGGCACCCTAATACCTTCACCGACCACATGAGAGTGTCTACTAACAACATTATCTGACAGTGACACTGAAGGCCGATTGCTTTCCTCGCTCAACTGAAACCCTGCGTCGGTATCGGCATTCTGATAAACCAGACCTCGGTAACTCACATTTCAGAACCCAAGGAGTCGTCGTCTCATTCCAATGTCTTGCTCATTCCAAGTGTGGAGCCATGCAGCGAGCTGAGTAGTGCATTTCCTCAGAAACTTCTACCAAGCATTCTCATCCGGTTCCTTCGGAGTCTTGCCTTCTCTCAAGAGCTCTCCCCTGTCGTGTGCATCTCGCAGCCAAGTCCATCTGCGATCCTGAGCGAGCGTCTTCCACTTCTCCCCAGCGCACCAGACGAGGTCGTTGCCGAGCTTCCTCTCGAACTCGATAACGTCGCGGCCGCACTTGTCGTAGCTGATGCGGTGGAAGCAGTACTGGCCCCAGGTAATGTTGTCGTCGCCCTCGTCGGACTCAGCCCATGCCCGCAGCCCCGGCACCGCCTTGAAGGAGAAGTTGCCGATAGAAGGTGCAAGAGTCGTCAGCGGTGTGTCCGCCTGGACATCCGTCAGGAGACGCACGTCGTCGGGGGTACGTGTGGTCACCTCCTCGTCCCACTTCACGTGCACCATGGTACTACCCCGCTGGCACGTCTCGTCGTCGGCGCCAAGTATCAGTAGCGGGCGGGAACTCGAAGGCGCCCAGTCGTCCTCGACGTAGCCCCAGATCCTCGCGTCTGCGTACCGTCGAGATGCAAGCTGGGCCCAGAGCGTCTCGTCGTTTCCCCCGTTGATGGCACGCTCCCGCCACGCCTCACCCGGCTCTGGACAGTCATCTGAGCCGCATCCAGAGGCTGTCTCGTCCCTGCTCACGGCCTCGTCTCGTGAGCTTCCGGTGTTAGGAGACGACCCGCGGCCCGATTGGTGTCCGCCTTCGTTGGTGGACATGGGTGTTGAGGGTTGAAAGTGCGGGCGATGTTGCGGAAGCAAGATTTGACTGAGGTGCACCATGTGCTGCAACTCTGACTCCCGTTCGCCAAGAGGACGTCGCTCCACATCCTGGCAATCGTTGCCAGGAACGCTCTCCTGACCATATTACTGAAACGCCTCCGACGTCGTTCCTGGCCGCTTGTCGACGACAAAGCGAAGCTGACCCCCGCCCGTACATGGTCAGTTTCACTACAAACCCAGCAACGGCCACTTCCAGCCGCCAAAGGCGGTGCTGTTGAAACGCCTGCGGAACGACGTGCGACCGCACGTCCCCTCATGTCACCTTCAAGCCTACCGACTCCTACGCTTCCCCTGTGACGCCGTCGTGCCCCCGGCGCGCGGTGGCGGCATCTTCCAAGTGAAGGGCTCCCGTCATGTAACATCAAGCCCGCAAACGCCGGCGATCACGATAGTCAAGCGCCATGTCAGTCGTGGAGAGCTCGACACGTCCGTCCCAGCGAAGCCGATCGTCACCGTAGGGGGTTCGTTTTCGGCGAGCCACCATTAGTGTCCGAGATGCTCAAGAGGCTTGAGATTGTGCTGGGAGGGCATGGAGACCCATATTCAACGTTCGCGCGAGGATTGCAAGGCCGAAGAGTGCCTCCAGAGATTCGACTGCAAGTGCCAGGCGATCGCCAACTGGATTGGATGGCACCGCGGCCAGTGCTTCGGCTGAGCACCTGACATTTCGCACCACGAGACTGAGAGCACTGTAGAACCACAGTAGTGCCTGTAGAATGCGAATGCCAGACATATCAGAAGGAAGAAGCAGGGCTATCGCAAGACAGAACCGGAGGGGCACCCGCGATATGACAGCAAGCTAGGCACTATCGGCATTTACCAGCTGAGACAGATAGATCCTCCAAGCTGTCGGTGGAAACCCCGCATGCGTTCACCGACCGCTCTCGAGGGCTGTGCATGCTTCTATCCGCCCATCCCAGCCTCTCTAACGGCTGCATCACAGTGTTCGCCACACCGCATTCAGCAACACGGCGTACTCCTCTTCGCATCGTATCGGTGTCGTATCGGCACAGGTCATCGTGCCTCGTCTCTGGGGCTTACGCCGTCCTCAGTCCCATTCACTCGGAAGCTCAGAAAGCTGTTGCGTAGCTCTCTCCTCTCGCTTCTGCCCTCCGGTTCCGTACTTAACGATGGTGAGGAAGGCCCCGAGGGGATGGATGACTCAGCGTGCCACACGCCACGCAGCCTTCGTCATCATCGGCTGTCGCATCGTGCGCAGCCACCCAGCTGAGGCAGCTAACGCAGCCAACGCAGCTACGCACTGGGAGCAATGAAGCACCGTGGGACCTCCGCGGACCAGAAAGTTACGCGGAATGCGTTCAATTCGCTTACTTGCGGGCCCCACCGTTGGGACCCCAGTGTCCGAGTCCGAAGACCCACCCGCAGAGATACGAACGACCTCGTGCCAGTGCGTTCCGCGTGCCCGCATGGCGCATGCCCCATCCTGACCCAACATCGCCCGACCCACTCTTCATTCTCACGGCTCCAACCCCCTGGCCCAGGTGACCCTTGCGACCCGCCTCCGAAGTCGAGCTAATTCCTCGGGCCCTCGGGGGTTCGGACCTTGCCTCCGAGCGGGCGATCTACAGGGTTGCGGCCCCACCCCACTCCACCTTGCTCCACGCGAGATTAAACGAGGTGCCACTGCCGCTGTCACGATCTCTCATCTTTAATATCTTAAACCAGGTACCAAGCTGCGTGATCACCATCGATTACACTCGATCGGATCGCTCTCCCCGTCTCAGACACCGGATCCGCGCCGATCGACACCATCGACCTCGTATCTCCGGATATGCATTGTTCCGCACCCGCACTGTCCAATTCTTGTTCACGATCACAATCTGCATTCGAAACCTGGGCACGTTCGACGGCTTAGGTACTGGAGTCCGCGAGCTGGCGAACAAACGTGCTCACCAGTCACACAGCTACACTATTAACACCTTCCAGCTGTACTTTTTCACCGGCTCTCGCGAATAATACGAATCTTAAAAACAAAAGAGAAAAACTAAACAAACCTCTGGGCGGTTCCAGTGATATTGATCAAACGTCCTGATAAAACTTGCGTTCCGTCTCAATGCTAGGAGCTTTCCGAGATTAACTTAAACAGGCGCGCTCAGCACGCGTAATGACGCAAGAGTTGCTACACATTCAGACTGTCGACGAGTCGCTGATCCGGGCTGGGGCGAGTCACGCGCATGCGATTATTGTTGTTGCTGCCTCGAGGGCTGAGTGGGAGTTGTTTGCATGTTGGGGATGGCGGGGGGCATGTTGGGAAGGTGGAATGATGATGTGTGGTCAAGGACAGCAGGCGACTTGATATCGAAGCAGAGCTTGGCGGCGTCTAGCTCTACTCCGGCTTCTTGTCGTCTTCGGGGCGGAACGGAACGTTCGATCCGACTGGTGCAGGAGGAACGTCACCCGTTGAGGGGCGAGATCGAGTGTCTTGATGCGGAGATCCCAAGAGTGCAGAGATGGCTGCATACCGGTCAGACAAGGGATCCCAACCATGACACCGTTACTCACCGGTAGGAGGTCCACCATCACTGGAACGAGGGTGCTTGCGCCCATCCGCAGCATTGGCGTCGTCCTCAGCTCGGCGCTTCCGTCCTCCGTCGTACCCCGGGTAGCCAGGGTACGGTCCAGGAGCCTTATACTGGAAGGGAGAGTCACCAGCCTGACCGTTGTACCCGGGAGGGTACGGCTGTGTCGGTGTAGTGCCTGGAGGAACAGACGAGAAAGTCGCCTGGGCTTGAGCCGCAGGTGACTGTTGGCCGTAGTAGTGGCCGCCCTGCTGACCAGGGTAGTAGTAGGATCCAGACGATCCGGGGGGAGGGGGTCCGTAGCCTCCCTGGTCGTGTCCAGGAGGGTAAGGGTGCGAGCCTTCGGCGGGGACGGTTCCCTGGGGGTAGAGGTTGGGGTCCGCTGAGGGGTAAGCCGATTGTGATCCAGGTACAGCGCCATTGGGAGGGTACATGGGCGAGTGAGGAGGAGGACCGTGGGCCGAAGACGGAGGTTCAGACTCCGCGTAGTGACCAACGGTAGCTCCACCAGAGGACAGGGGGCGGTAGGGAGGGGCGACTTGCGCAGAGTCGTCAGAGCCAGACGTACCAGGTGGAGCAGCAGTAGCAGGGCGACCGTGGGCCGATCCAGGAGGTCCTTGCTCATAGTAGGCAGGGTAGGCGTGTTCGATCGTTGCCGACATCGGGCGTCGGCTAGGTCCAGCGTCGTCGCCGTAACCAACAGATCCGGCCGTACCAGGCGGGTGCTGGTCGCTACCAACGCTACCCGGAGCAGCAACGTAGCCAGGGTACTCAACCCAGCTCCCAGAGGTGCGAGGGCGACCGTGGTCGGCAGGCGGCGGGCCCCACTGGTGCGGGGGCTGGTTGTAGCCGGGAGCTCCGTTGCCGGGGTAAGGGTGTCCAGCGGGGGGAATGGCTGCAGCGTTGGGCGGACCTCCTTTGGGTCCACGTTCGCCCCGCGGGCGCTCCACCGCGTTCTTCGGAACCTCGACAACCTCACCACGGCGACGCTGCTCGCGGTTCGCGCGCTGAGAGAGGGTAGCATGGACCTGGGCCAGCTGCGCAAGCATGGCCTCGTTCAGTTGGGTCTGGTCGGCATGGACGGTGGCAGCATGCTGGCGCAGGTTGTCCAGTCGAGAGAAAGCCTTGCCACAGTGGCAAGGGAAGGGGCGCTCGCCTGTGTGCTTGCTGGAGGGTGTCAGTTGCCGTCGAAAACAAAGGAAGGGAAAGCATGGGCCGCTGAGGTGACGACAGCACGAAGGGTGGGGGGTTGGTCAACCACGTCGCACAGAGCCCCTTCCCTCGTGACTGCGTCGCCAGCGCCTCATCCCAGCCTGGTCCTGGACTCACCGAACATGGCGAGCAAGGTGCTCAGAGCGTGTGAACACCTTGTTGCATTCTCCAAAGCCACGGCAGCGGAACATTTTGCCACCGCTGATACCGACGGGGACGATCGGGGCACCATCTGGGGTGTAATCGGCGGTGCCTGGGCGGCTGTTGTTGGGGGAGGTGTTTTCCTGGTTGCTCTGGTTTGGCGGCATGGTGGGATAAGTCTGCTGCTGCTGGGGATAGGGAGCGGAGGAAGGGTTCACAGGGGTGACTGGCGGTGGCAAACCGTGGGATGATCCGGGAGGGGCAACCTCGTGAGGAGTGTAGGGAGAATGAGGAGGGGCGTTCCGGGGGTAAGTCGCACCAGAACCGGCGGAGTGGAGTCGTTGAGGGGAGGGCGCGTCCGGAGGTTGCTGGGTGCCGTGTGCTGAGCTCGGACGGCCGTAGTAGCCTTGGTACGCGCGGTCTTCTGTGGGGGGGTAGGACATGGACGACTGGAAGTGTCTATCAGCGTGAGGGGGCAAGCTCAGCGGTGCCGTAGTAGTGAGAGACATGAACGGACCCCGGTTGGGTTGCTGTCTGCGAGCGGGTTAAAGGAAGGCTCAAGCCTGTTGGTCTGGGGTGGGAAGCTCGATAGTCACCAGAACGAGCGCTCTGCTGGTGCTTGTCGTGTCCACGCAGAAAATGGGGCCGGATGGGCTGGATGCTAGCACATGTCAGCAAAGAATCGGGTGGGCGCGCGCGTACGCTGTTTGTGGAAGGAAGGCAGTGAAACCGAGTGTGTGGAAGAGGGATGAGTAAGGAACGAGCAGAGAGGAACGGCCTGATGTACAGATAGGAGCGATCAGGTCCGCCCCCGTAACTGTCCGCCACTGCGGGGTCTGACCTTGTCCCCGCGAGAGGCGAGCGACCGAGCGAACATGACAAAGACGAAAGAGCCCAGTCCGCGGACCAGAAAGGGGTGGGCAGAAGGCAGATGCTGTGCACTGGTGGAGAGGCGCTGATCCATGGTGATTGTGCGCTTTAGTGAAGTGGGGAAGGCCATGGCCCCCAGCCGCCGCCATCCTCTCACCGCGCACGAAAGCACTGTCCGAGCTCTCAAAGAAGACGTGAACGGCCAAAGGAGCCGCCGCTGACGCGAGTGACCCCAGTGGAAGGTGGATGGCGCGCCGAGGTCCGCTCGAGGTGGTCATGTGTGGTTCCAGATACCGATGCGTCCCGGTCTCAACGGCCTACGCACAGCCTCCGCGTCCAAACACGCAACGGCCAAAGTTAAACTTTCGACGTTCTCGAAATTGGCCCATGTGCGAATTGCAAGTACGCAAGTACCTGGCAATCGCGTATACGGCGGCCATTGAAGACTGGATCGTGGTCTCACAGAAGACCACGGCGAGGTATGATGCAATTTTGGTGGAGGTGGATAGGAACGCGCTTTGGGAATGAGAGGCAACTCACCTGGGAGACGGGCACTAGCGTCGCTTCAGTGCACAGAGGAAGGCGTCAACACTTGTAAGCAAAGCTGCGAGGTGAGATGCGTCTCCTGCGTGGATATGTCAGCACTGGTGGATTGGGGACGACGGTCGGCCGGTAGGTGGAGGGATGGAGGATTGGGGATCCGGTATGTCCGCGAGACCGCAATCTGGGGCAAAGCGGGGTGAAAACAAGGCTCGGGGTACCCAGCGCGTGAGAGCTGACCATGGATGGCGAGTCAGACGCATGCAGCTGGTCACCGGGGAAGACCTGGTCGACGATGTTGAGCGGAGGACGAGCTAGCGCCCCTGAGAATGATATGAAGCAGCCTAAGGACAGGCCCCAGTTACAAGACGAAGATAACAACTCACAAGGAACAGTGTGTTGCACGGAGACACGCTCGCGGTCGTGTTTGCAGGCGAGCTGGTCGGAACGGCAAACAGCACGAGGGAGACGGGGAACAGCGGTTGGTTGCTGTTGAAAGGGTTGAGCACGGGCGGGGTTGTCGGCGGGTGACGACGTCGCGCGTTGCTGAGCGTATGGGTACGGGGGGCTGGGCTGGGCTGGGTGCGAAGGGGCGCGGAGGAAGATGTGTTGTGTGTGGATGCACGCGTCGAGGTCGAGGTGCGCGTCCTGTCAGGGTGGAAGGAAGAGAAAGGAGTAAGAAGAAGATTGGATAGAGTGCGGTGGAAAAGGGAGGAAGAGGTGGTGGTGTCGGATGGAGGACGGATGGATGGAAGGAGGGGATGGGTGGAACGGGTGGAATGGGTGGATGGAGGATATGATGTAGTGTAGGAGTGTTGGGTGCCGGTCACTGGAGTACTGTAAAATTCCGTATGATCACTACACCCTGTCACGCGTCACACGGGCGCTGTAGTGCTATGTCACGGGTCACGGGCGCCCTGTAGTGTCCACCCAGGACCAAAAATCTGCCATTAGGATTTCATTAGTATATGGAGAGCTAGGCATTAGTAATCGATTAGTAAACTTCCTAATGAAAGTCGTGTATGATTATATTGCATGGGTTTTCTGTTTTCTATCTATCTACGAAGCTGCCTCATCGTGTTTGGAGGCCAATACTGTTTCCGTTCTATCTATTAGACAGCCTCATCGTTAATGGAGGCTTGGAGGGAGCCGTCAGGCTCCATAATGAGGCCATGGCGGTCGACATTGAAGATCGCATCGCCGACTGTGTCGATCGGCATCGAAATGTCGTCTTGCTGTTGTTCGATTTCATCCTCGTGGGTCCCGTCGACGTCTGCAGTCTTGATGCCGTCCACTTCGGTGGTCTTCATGCCACTGGAAGCCGTAGTCGACGGCTTGTGCTTCCCCGAGATAGGGAAGAAAGGCTTTGGAGGTGGAGCCGCACGGCTCAGAGTGTCGCTGAACCGTGGGTTCATTGCCTGATAGGCTTTCGCCGCTGCGATGCCAGCCTGTGACAGGCAGTACTCCGCACCGAGGTCCAGGTCGTCGATCTTGCTCTTCCTCCACGCCAGCTGGACAAGGTTGCGCTTGTTGCAGAAGACGTCGTACGTGTGACTGAGCAAGCTCGGCACCTGATCACGCAAGCTCCCGATCTGGGTGAGTGCCTTGAAGCCTTGAATGTCGTTTGGCTCAAGGTTACTCATTGCACGAGCGAACCAGGTGGAGAACCTGCGACTGATCTCGTGTTTGACCAATCGCTGAAGGCCGACGTCCGCTGGTTGGACATCGCCAGTGCAACCTCCAGGCACGAAGCGGATGATGATTTGAGGATACTTCTCCATCAACCACCCCGTGAACTTGGGATCACGGTGGGAGCCCCAGCAGTCGATGTAGAGAATCGCTGGCTGGTGGGCAGGGAGGTTGTCCCGAGCCTTGACTCGCTCAATGTAGGGGACGATCACCTCCTCGACCCACTGGACTGTGGTGTTGTGATCAGACCAGTGGTTGTTCCCACCGTGGCTGAACAGGATGCCCTTGCTGGTCGCTGGAGTACAGTCTCGAGGAAGGCTGCGAGCCGTAGTGCCAGCGAAGACTGCTTGGAAGGGTAAGAAGGTCCCGTCCATGGCCGAAGAGACCATGAGGGTGTAGTACTTCTTATCGTCCAGCCCAGCGATGTCCACCTGCTTGGCACCGGTCGGGTTCCAAGACCTGTTGCCGGTCGGGAAGAGCTCCACTCCCGCCTGGTCGCCGTTGATGACCAGGGAGGGAGGTATCGAGTTGCCTTCCATCGTCAGAACGATGCGATGGATCACCTCTCGACACTGGATTTCCCAGCCCTCCCGCTTTGTGCGGAAGGGTCGAGTTCCCGCACGATAGGACCACCTCAACACTTTCTTGAGGTAGCGGAAGACAAAGGCGTCCGAGGGGAAGGGGCCTGTCAGCAGCTGCGGAGCCTTCTCGGTCACATGCTTGATGATGACTGCACGAGCCACAGCCGAGCACACTGGGACACCGTCAGCTCGGTAGCCACGCAGTTGAGATGCGATGGCTTCGTCGAGCTCAGGGTAGTCCTTGAAGGTGTGCGACCTGGTGACGACTCCAGTGAGGGCACGGTATCGGTCCACACGCTCGATGAAGTCGTCTGACCAAGACTTTCGGTCTGGAGCCAGCCATGTATTGATTGTACTGTGCGCTAGCTTCTCAAAAACCTCAGGAGAGGCAATCTTGAGCTGTTGCGCAATGGCTCTCGTCGACTTCCACCTGACCTTGCGGGCTGCTTCGTCGATGATGTCGAAGTAGCGAACCCAGTTGGTCTTCTTAGCTGATTGGGTGGAGTCTGTCGAGGTTGCTGACACCATAGAAGACGCAGCAGCCAGCGATCGAGCTGACGAGGTGGCTACCAGAGACTGGGCTGCAGCTGCAGCGGCCTCCGCTTCGGCAGCAGCCGTATCAGGAGATCTGGGGTCGAGGCGCAGCTCACGAGTCGTCTCCGACTCGTCACTGGCATCGCCAGAGTCCGTGTCACTGTCCAGGCTGATGGCCTGGGCTGTGCTGCTGCCAGCGTTGGACACGACACGAGTGGGTACAGGGTTCGCCTTGCGCTCACGCTCTCTGCGCTTGCGCTGACGAGCCAGCTCTCGCTTGTGGTCAGCCTTCCGCTTACGTTCTTCCTCGAAGCGAGCTCCGTGGTCTAGCTCACGAAGCTCTTGGAAGCCCGTAGCAGTGTGCTGCTCGTGGTCCTCCTTGGAGACCGCTCTGAAGTAAGCTCGCAGGTCTTTGGGGGGCATGGTAGAGCGCGCTCTAGGGTTGGTTAATAGTTTGTAATACTGCTATTAAAGCACAATACTAATTACTGTATTACTAGCTTAATTGAAAAGCGTAGTAATTGCTTCTAATGCTTAGAGAAAGTCGCAATTAGAAAAGCGTAGTAATTATTTCTAATGCTTAGAGAAGTCGCAATTAGAAATGCGTATTAATAATGCTAATTAAAGTGTAATACAAACGTATTAATAAGTGCACAATTTAATGTTGACTAGTCAACTAATTGATTTGGGTGGAGTGCAGTATACTGCAGTGCACGGGTGAACCAGCTAGGGGGATCAGCAATAGTACCAGGTGGCCAGTCTGATAGTACGGCTTAGCAGGTTACCCCTCCACCCCTATGCCCGGTGCCCTCCTTATATATCTAACTACCCCAGACACCCCGGACTTATTTTCCAAGGTTTTTCCGCGTTTTCGGAAGAACTATATTAGAGTTTATCCACGGTGATAAACGGAGATAAGACTTATCTCCACGGCTCTAAACGGAGTTAAGAGCGATCTCCTCAGTTTCCCACGAGCGCCGCGGAGGTAAACGGACATCACTACAACTCCATTAGTCACGGGGCCCCGGCAGCCTGTAGTTTCCTGTCACGGGTCACGGCGGCCTTGTAGTGGTACCCCTTAAGGTGGGGGCCAGATAACGTGACCGCCGGGTGTAGTGATCATACTGAATTCTACAGTACCTGAGTAGCGTGGTCTGGCTGGACTGGCTGGGCTGGCTGGACTGTAGGCAGCGGGGTGTGTCTGGTTTGAGGATCAAGGTACTAGGCAGGAACTGGCGTGCGGGCGTGCTAGCGTGCTGCCGGCAGGTGCAGGATGCAGGATGCAGGACGCAGGACGCAGGACGCAGGACGCAGGATACACACACAGTCCCAGGTCGCGCAGGTCGCCTGCTCGCCAGATATTGATGTATAGCTTTGGGTTGGCTGGGTCTAGGGTCCAAGGAAATAGGGTACGCAAGGGACCGTGGATGGGCCTAGTGCGATACGACCGACACCTGCGCCGCGTGATGGATGGGATGCGAGCGTCCGAGGGAAGAGAGCTCAGAGGGGATGCGCCAGGAGGGCCAGGAGGGCCAGGAGAGCCAGGAGAGCCAGGAGAGCCAGGAGAGCCAGGAGAGCTAGGAGAGCAAGGGCCGGGCTGGCCAGAACTACCACCGTCCAGGTGCCAGGTGCCAGGAGCCAGGAGAGAAAAGGGGTAGGGGGAGTCGCAGGTGTGTCAGAGGAATCGCGAATGAGCTAATCGATAATCGACCATGCTCCTTAGTCCTTGTCACGATCCGAGATGCGACATGCGAGCGAGCGAGCGACACCCAGAACGAACCGCACACGGCAGAGCACAAAACATCCAATGCATCCCCCCAAGGCCCGACGCAGACAACGCGCCGTGACAACTCTCTCGTACTGCCCCCGTGATGTGACCCGTGAGACCAATCGAGCACGAAAACAGCCGGTCTGGCAAGGCAACAGAGTCGCGAGAGAGTTTGGGGCCAGAGCGGACACGCCCGTGGCCTGTGACCTGACTGTCGGGCTGTCAGCTGGTCAGCACTGCGCAGCACAAGGGGGCATCGAGTCAACAAAAGCCTAGAGCCAAGTCGGTCGATCGGGATGTCTCTCCGGTGCAGTGGCAATGCAGGCCGGAGTGTCGGAGCGCGGAGCGCAGAGCGCAGAGGTCGCATACACAACAGTGCGCAGACGCAGTTCGCAGACGCCAACGCGGACGAGCGGAGCGAGGCGAGGCGAAGGGACGCAAAGCGAGACGAGAGCGAGTGCGCGAGTGCGGCCGCAGAAGCACCGCAACGCACGGGCTTAGCAGGGGCAACAACAGTCAAAAACACGAGGTCGCATCAGCGCGGACAGCCAGAGGGGCGGGGAGGCCGGTAGGACCAGCAGCGAGCAGGGCAGAGGAGGCGAGCTGAGCATGCACTGAACACTGAGACTACTGGGAACCAGGAGACGACGACATCGGTGCATCGACTGAACGACCCGAAAGCAAGCGAGCGAGCGAGAGCACGAGAACCGAGGCCCCGTAGTCTGTCAGCGTCGGTCGCAGGTCACAAGCGCAGGCAACACCTGGCTGGACTGGCTGGCTGGACTGGCCTGTCATATGTCATTGTCATGTCCTGGGTGTCGTGCGGTTCGGACCCCCGCGCCCCGCGTGCCATGCCGTGTTTGCCCCTGTCTATCTTTTCCTGAATGTCTTCTCTTGCCCATCCCTGTTGTACCCTTAACTCATGGCTCATCGGCTCCGTATCTCTCCAGCGTCCATGTTTATCTACGATCCAGGTACAGCCTGTAGCCAGCAGCCTATCCCAGGTGCACCTGAATCCCATCTAAACCGTTTCAATCAGCGCTCACCCAACGCACGAACGGAAGGGCGGCGACTATCCAACAGCCACTGGCCGTTCGAGTGGCCGTTGCTCCACAAACTCAGCTGCTCTCAGCCCCCGATGCGCTGCGCGGGAACAACGTCTGCATTCATTCACCGATGGGGGAGGTGGGAGTGGTGGGAGTTGGGTGGCAAATCGCTTCGGCACTCCACTGCTTGGAGCGCTCTGGCCGGTCCGGTGATGGAGCGAGCTTGACGAGGCGGGGTGATGCAACAATGCGGTAGGCGAAAAGTGACCTCGACAGCAGAGGTCAGAGACCTCGACACAACTCTGTCAAGGCACGGCCACAGAGGAAGCGAGGTCAACGACACGAGCGGAGGGCCACAGTCGCTTGAGAATTGAACAGGGTCGAGGCAGGTCAGGACCTATTTCAGGTACGAACAGGCACCATCACCCACACCGTCAGGGAAGATACCAAGTGTGTCCGTCAGTGACGGTGCCGCATTGGGGAATCCGCCCGCAGGACGAGGGGGAAGGGACGACGAGGGACGGAGGGACAACGAGCTGCATAATGCAACGCGCTATCGCATCAAACTGAAATGAGCGGTCTCGCAGCCGCGATGACCGAGCGCAAGTGGGCGATGACCAGAGTGACGTTCGTCTGCCTTCCAACGGGATCGTCCTCCAACCTGTTCACGGTGAGATCGATGAATAGGCTCCATTACTCATCCGGTAACACAAGACGTTGACATCGTCTCTGAGTCGGAGGAGCTCTGAGCGCCTTCCCCATCCGTGCAGCACTGCCATCCAGCAAGCTCTTGCGCTCTGCAGCACAAGCACAAGCCCACCACCCAGTTCCCGTGTGCGTTCTTCCTTGCACCTGTCAGCGCTTGCCTTGCTCACTGACTCCTTCCTCGTGGCGCCTCTACTCAGGGTCGCCCAGTGTTTCCCACCCACCCACCTGCGAACCTTGGTCATATGACACAAACGATGCAATAGCAAAACAGTATGGCAGCATCTGCTCCCGCGCATCCCTTGCGCCGCAGAGTGCGCAGATGCACGCTCGTTCGCGATTGCACCGGATTGCACCAATCGGGCGATAAATGCCTCATCGTCGGACGACAGTGCGGCTCCAGAGGCGGGCCAGTCGTCTTCCTTGTCCTTCTGGTCGACATCCGGCACGTCCGGTCCGTCCAGCTTGCCCAGTCCAACCGGGAGCGCTTGCGGGCGAACGTGAAGGACGCGAGCGAGAGAGTGTCCCGCCATCAGGCCCTGTGCCCTGCATCCCATTGGGAAGTTACATCCAGCTGATTTCCAACATCGTGCGGTCTCGCCAGGTCGATCCAGACGAGAACGCCTCATGATCTCGTCCTAATCTGGCAGCTGCAGCCGATGCATCCTTGCAGCATTGCCATTCGTGTAGTCGTCACGGTTTCGCACCGCTGAAACGGTGACTAGAATGCAAAGCTCATTAATCACTGCCTCATTTGTCGATTGCACGATCTGGAACGTCCACGCTCAATACCGCCGCCCGTGAAGCACGTTGAAGGGTGCTGTCTTGTCGAGAAGGAAAGGCGCACCGCCTCCATGCGACATCGTAACAGCCGGCTCCAGACTCTCTCCTCAGTCCCATGATCAACAATGGACACTGCTCGCTGCTACGCGACATGAGGCTAAGGTCGCGTCGTGAGTGCGCAAGTAGAAAAGCAGGGGGATTCGTCGCAAGGAAACCCAGCAAACAAAACAAACCCTTTTCAGGAGGTGCCAGTGCCGCCTTGCTGCTGCGGGGTGTGCGGTCGTGCCTCATACCCCGCATACTCCGAATAGCTGTACCGCATTTTGCTCGGCATGGTGCCAGCGCTCCTACGCAGCACTCGGTGCTCTTCTGCGTCTTGTGTGCTGCACAAGGTATTTGCCATGCATTGCCCACGCTGCGCCACGCTGCCGTATCTCTGCGTCTAAACTTACGGAACAGGAGAACAGAGTTGGGACTATGACTCAATCCTCAGTTCCAGGCCAGCATCAACTCCTCACAGACAAGAACGACGCGACGGCCGTGCCTAGCAAGCCTCGTCCGCGTGCTCTCCAGGTCCGAGGTCCGCAGGCCCCAGGTCCGAGGTCCCGAGATCCCCCTGATACTGCTCGTGATCCTCTTGACTCTCAAGCTTGCTGAGTGCTGGAGCTGGAGCACTGGGCTGGAGCCTCATGGTGTACCCGAGTGCAGAGTGGATGCGGCCGCCTGCACCTTCTTTCGGTCCGGCCTGTCGGGTCCCACCAGAGGCTTGCCCCCGTGCCCCGTGCCCCACCGCGACTTCGTCTTCCTTCCGAACGTGCCAGCGTGGAGCGGTCTCAAACAAAAGATCGACACAGCCTGAGCACGCGGGCAGGGAACACAACAACGCGACGCCCCCAGACTGCGACGCGCCTTCCTCCGGGTTCCGACTTTGCTTCGCTCCACGCCTTCCTTCTCTCCGAATGCATCCCATCCCGTAAACCTGTCAAGCCGCAGACTGCGACTCGCAGCTCTGTGGAGCTCGATCAGCGCTTCGCATGTCGAGACGGTTTGGGCGCTGGGCATTGTGCTCAGCACCGCCTCACGCATCATCTGCGACACTCTGCTACCACCCACTGCCCCAGTGTCACACGTCGCGACAAGCTATCCTTAATCCGTCATCGGGGTTCATGATCTCCTGCACTTTCCTGTGTTTCCTATGTATCTGACGCCTTTCTTCCGACCCAACCCCTCACATCGATGATAGCATGGCCGCGTGGCCATCACGCAAGTAGGAAAGGAAGAGTGCAGGACATGCAGCACGGCTTCTCCTTCTCCTTCTCCTCGCGTTTCAGTTGTATCAATTGTACGCCTATGGACTGGGCTGGCTGGACCGATTTCATGACCATGACCCCAAGCAGATCACAGGCTACCACAGGGCACTGTTCGGGCCCTAGCGCAGCGCGACCGCTTTCTTTTCGTCGGGGTTCCCAGGCTCACCCATTCAGCGGATCGGCGTCCCTCAAACACTTGAGACCGGTCTGGACGTCCATGACGGGCACTTGAGGTCCGCCCCGCCGATCCGCTGTTCCGCCGTTGACACCGTTTCGCCTTCCCCCGTCGCCGCACGCCGCCTGCACACCGTCAACCGTCGGTGACCATGTTTTGGCCCCTTGCAATGCACCGCCTGCCTGCTGCGCGGCGCTCATGGGCTTTCCTCCAGCCCTTCTCGCCTTCCCTCCTGTACTTCTGGACTTCCCTGGACCCACGTCCGCACCCCACTGCTCGACAACAGAGCCACATCGCACGCCACGCCCATTTCCTACCTTTCCCATCTTCAGGCTTGCGCGCTTGTGCCGTGCGAGGCTTAACGAGGAACCGTCTGCGCGATTGACTTTCGGTACGTTCCGTACTTCCCGATAAACAACAGCGGTAACGCTCCCGAGCCGGTTGCGGTGCAGCCTTCCCCCGGATAGCCTACCTGCTCCTGCCTTCCTCGTCCTCTGCAAGAGTGGGTGGACCATTCTTGGGTCTGGCGGCGTGCCCGTGTCCCGATGTACCGGATTGTTGCCGGCAGCGCACTGCCCGCATCGGGTCAAACAGGGCACGAAAGGAGGTCACACCAGTGTCGATTGACACGTTGCGGTTGCGTGGCGTGCGTTGTCGACTTCGTAGGGGACGTCGTGCACGACGCGATCGAACTATGGGAACCGCGCGACCATATGCGGTGCGCTGCGTACCATCCAGCCCTGCAGCCCTGCATGATCGGAGATCGAGCCAGGCCCCGGATTGCAAGACGCCAGGATTGCGATAGGGAGCAGGTACGCAGATACCAGCGTCGTGCCAGACAGCTGACAGTGGGATGGCGGGCATCGGTCAACCGTAGCTGTCAGCTGGCACAGGTAGCCGCCGTTCCGTTTCGCCGCTCGCCGCTCGTCGTTCTGCAAGCCGCATCCTGTGCAGTGGCTGCCTCATGTTCCAGCCCGCCAGCGCCTCCCCGGCATCTCGTCATGCAACTCTGCAGTCGTGACACATTGATGATAATGAGGTGCCTGCTCTCGATCCACGCTGCACTGCATGGCTATCTGAAACACTCGATACAATTCAGCTGCAAGGCTAAAAGGCTGATCGCTCGCTGATCCCAGTTGAAAGGCTCAGTTACAATTCGGAGGGCCCCGATTGAGTTGGGTTTCGCTACCCACAAAGACTTCGGCGTGATGGAGCACGAACCGTGGAGCCTGCGTGCGATCGTGCGGGTCTGTTGGATTCGCACAGGCGGCGTACTCCTGCTGACGCACGTCGACGATCGCTGCAACGTGGTACCGCTCGTGGCTGGGACCTGGTGAGATGTCAGAGTTGTCGCAGCGGGGAAGGTCGCGGGCAGAGGAGGACGGACCGAGGCTGCCATGAAGCCAGCCAGCCAGCCAGCTGGGCAGCTCTCGACCCTGGCCAGGCCGTCAGGCCCCAATCTAGGAACAGGCACCCTTTCAGGACGAAACCAGTCTCACGAAACCCAGGACAGCGTCTTCCCCTACGACCGGGTTCCTGGCGGTGCTGGCCACGCGGACACGCCTTGGGTCGTAGTTCGGACTGAACGGCGGGGCCAACGGCGTCAGCAGGCGACGGGGGCGGCGCGGGCGAGCGGGCCTGGCGGGCCTGACGGGCACCAGGGACGGACCTGAACGAGAACCTGAGCGCCTGCGGGCCTGGCGAGGGACTTTCCGGACCTGGCGAGGATCAAACTGTAATCGTAATTGCTTGGGCGATAGCGTCATGCAACCGGCTACCCCGCCGCCGCCGCCCTGGTGATGTAAGCATGACCCCGCATGGCCGCCCTCTCCCC
Source organism: Trichosporon faecale (assembly GCA_039545375.1). NCBI lineage: Eukaryota > Fungi > Basidiomycota > Tremellomycetes > Trichosporonales > Trichosporonaceae > Trichosporon > Trichosporon faecale. The sequence goes on from BCLU01000029.1 coordinate 1,385,496, forward strand.
TCTTCCCCTCTTCTCGCTGCCTCGCTTAGCCCCTGCAGCCGCTCCGTTGGCACGTCCTGCCCAGCCACGGCGCTTTCAGCCTGCTACGAGCAGCCTTTGCAGCACGCAAGCGCTCTTCACGAGCTGGCTCATTCGTTGAATCCCCTTCCCCGCGGTAGAATTGTCAGGTGGGCAAGACAGAAGATCTGGGGACCAGCGAGATGGGCTCGATACGCACCCAATGTCCCGTCTTCCTTCCAAAAACTCAAGTGCGGGGACACTGTTCGGAGCAAGAGATTCTGCCAGTTCCACCTGACTCATGAAACCGCAGGTCACTCAGGCCAGGTCCAGCCGGCTGGGGTACCGGGGTAACTGCAGCGATTGCCACGAGACATCCCTATCGCCTTTCGCCTTTCGCTGCATTCAATGCCACGAGTAACAACTCCGTCCCCTTCTATTGACGGAGCAGCATTCATGAGTCACGGCGCCCACCGCAGCAGTCCGCTGCGCGAACTGGCAGCTGCGGAGAGGTACCGGTCTCGACAGAATCCGACACCCCTTCTCAGCTCGCCTCGCGACATGAATTGCGTGCGTCGTCCTCTGTTGAGTTACCAGTGATCGCGATCACGATCGCCTGTCTCGCCACGCGGCTGCCCTTACTGCCCCGTGGGCCGCGGACGCAACCGCATCCACCGCCCCGTCCCTCGTCGCGACGAGATAGCCGCACTGAGCCGCAGCTTTGTGAGCCTGATACGGCTGTGCGACGTGGACGTGCATCAGCACCTCGGTCCATGCATCGGTTAAAGATAGGCTCGTCGATGCGACCCCGCCGCTCGTTCCGGGTCTCCCGGTGCGATCCCATTACAGCCTTCGATCATGCAAGACGAAGGCTCTTTGCGAGTAGTCTCGGACAATTGTGTGCAGACGAGCAGCCATGCACAATCCAGCATACGGCCACCTGCCTGCATCTCCTACGGCCGTCGGTGCATTCAGCTCGTCCATTACGTTACCTTGCCAGGACAACTGCGAGGAGGCTAGGAGCTGGAAAAGGGCCCCTTAATATTGCGGCATGACGCTGACAGCGCGTTCAGCTACAGCTGCACCTGAGTTCCGGAGTGAGCTATCCTTGGCTAGACTAGCGTCCTCCTGCGACCCCGTTATCTGCAAGATTAAGGGCCTCCCGACAGTCGGATAGCCGGACAGTCTAGACGAAGACGGAAGCGCCCTCATTATTCATGCCATGCATTCAGACGCAAAACAGGGCTCAGCAAGGTGTGGCTCTGCGCTCAACCCAGTAGCTTAGATCGGCGCACTGCAAACGTGTAAACACGACACGCTTCGCGGGTTTTCAAGAGCGCGTAAGAGATTCACGAGAACTACGAGAGCGTGATGGTAACGGTGCGCTTTAGCTGGCGTCGTACTCTGCCCTCGCTGGACCTTGCTGGGGCATGTCCTAATTTCTTAATTAAATCGCCTTACGCTGCCTGCCTGCCCCTCTTTCGCACGCTCCAGGACTCGTGTCCTGATCCAGGACAGGCCCACAGGATCGCCAGCCTTAGCTCTCACTCACCCGTGGACCCGTGGGCCGAAGCCAGGATCGCGCGCGCGTAAAGCAAAGCTTCAAACAAGTGTGACGCGACCTGCTCCGATGGCAGGTCCCAGCTGGCCCCAGGCTGCCCAGCATGCCCCAGGCGGCTCCAAGCTCGCTCCAAACACAAGCTCCATGGGTCCAAAGGACCACAGGAAACAAAGGAAACGGCAGGATCCAGGATCCCGCAGGATCAACAGGGGATCTTCGCATGACAGAATCAATCGCACGACGCGAGGCGAACTGTCGACAGAATGGAGAGCCCGAATCACCCGCGGACCTTTCGCTTGCTTGCTCTCTGTTGTTCCTAAAAAGAGATTCAACAGACCGATAAGGGCCCAAGTCTGCAGGACAAGACATCAGAAACAAACATGCGGGGTCCAAAGGAGGGAGGCTCACGCCACCGTAACACGAGCTCGAGGCAAAGTGTCCGCCTCGGTGTCGGTGCAGCCACTAGCCTGTTTATCTCTGCATTGCGTGGCAGAGTGCGTCTGCGTCGGCCGTCCCTTGCTCCGTCTTATCACCCCTTGGCGCTTCCTTGCGCCGTTCCATGCACCCTCGCATGCGTGCGACGTCGCGTCAGTGGCAAACTTCCGCGGCTGCTGCATGCATTGGGGCGTGTTTGGCCAATCTGGCCAGCCAAGCCAGCGAACTCCGTATTCCGAGCGACTTGTCTGCAGAGGTCGGGATCATGCATCGTTGCGAAGCCTGCCCTCGCGGTGGCACTGCTGTGCGGCCTCGCTACCCGCGGGAGATTTACTCGCTGTCCTGCCTCCCCAGACAACTCATGCATGAGATCTCTCGTACTCAGGATCTCTTTGCAGGATCGCGACGAGCGCCGCTGACAAGATGCAGGCCATGCAGGGAGAAGCAGAGCATTCGACGAAAGCCAAGATCAAGGGCTCGCGCAGGCTAAGACTTTGGGGCGCAGGTACGCACGGCGCATTACGACATGTTCTTGGAAGACGCAGGAAGGCAGAGCGGCGAGCGGACCGGATTTAGGACACTGCTCCTGGACAACTGATCACGGGGCTCACTGCGTCGGGCTCGGTCCGGTCGGGCCGTTTCCTGTTCCCCAGCCAGGTGCCCAGGTCCCCCAAGCCTCGTTCCCTTCCCTCTTCAGGCCCCATCTTCTTTCTTCTGGCGGCGCACACTCCCGCCCTGACGAAGAGATAGAGTGCACTGGCCTCCCGCCCTCTTTCCGCTCTGTGTGCAGAGCACGGGCCAGCTGAAGAAGACGAGCAGCACTGCGGATCGGGATGCGGGCCACTGACGGGCTGCGGGGAAGGGAGGACGAGAGTGGGATTCGGCTCTCGGACAGTGTGCACGACGCGAGACATGCCGAGACCTGCGAGACCGCGCACGACCGAGCAGCGTCGCACTCCGCGCGCCACGCGCCGCCACTCTGGACTCTGGACCGCTCTTCTACGCGCTCACGGGCACACGGGCAGTTCCAACTGAATGACTATGACGAATCCGCGCCCGCTAGCCAGCGCTGGGAACTGGGAACCGAGCGAGATCGTGCTTCGTCCTCCTGCCCCCTTCCACTCTCTGCGCTGCAGCCTTTGACCTCTTCGCCACCCGCCACCTAAAACGATGCCCACTTCGTGGACCGGGCTTAAGCCCGCCCGTATCCCCGCCGCTCTGTACCGCTCTGTGTGCGTGTGCGAAAAAGGCGTAAACAAACACGAAAGCCGAGGCTGCGAGCTGCACAAGACGGTGGGGGGGGGGGGCAAAGGTGCCTGTAGATCCGCCGCTGATTGTACCTGACAAAGTCATTTGTTGTCCTGCTCTCTCACACGCTGCCTCCTCGCTCGCGGACCGCAGCTGCCGTTCCCACTGCAGGCCCGCTGTTCCTGCTGGTTCAGCTGATGCGATGCAGCTAGGCCTGGGCAGATCGCGGCGGTCGGGACCTGGGAACTGGGTCGCAGCTGACCACACCTCGTACGGAAGCGCGAGCGGGAGCGGGGCAAGACGAAAGGAAGGAGGGAAGGACGGACCGACGTTCCGGCGGCGAAGTCATGTCATGTGCTGTTCCGGGAACAGCGCCCCGCTTGCACGTTCGTCCGAATTGCCCGCCGCCTCTTCTGTCGCTTGCGCCCCCGCCTTGCATCTTATTTATGCCAGAGACATCCTCGAGACGAGATCCCCTGCGCGCGAAATGCAAAGCTGGTCTCCGTCACGAAGTCAGGGGATTCTGCGAACTGAAAGGAAGAAAAGAAAGGGAGAACTAGTTATTCCTGACAGACTGCGAGGTCAAGTGACCGCCGCGGCTCCACCAGCGGAGCAAAGTCCGCGCGTCTGTGTGCGTCGGTTGGTTCCCTCAGGCGCTCGCGACTCTGCGATTCCTAGATATCCTGCACTATCGCTGCGGAAATTGCCCAAGCCGCACGAGATATGTTGAACTTGCAGGAGGTGCGTCGCGCGCGTCTCGTCGGATGTACGCTATTCCCAGTCGCTAGCGCCGCGCGCGTGCTCGTCGTGCTCGTCAGGATCGTTAGCGCCATTCACACTGTCCGCAACGACATTGAAACAACTGACATCAGCAAGGAGAGCGACATCAGCTCGGAATCTGGACTGTCGGCACTAACACTAGCGCCATGGCGCTAGGGACTCTGCTCGCTTCGCGGGCCCTAGCGCGTGTGAGCGTTCGACGAGCGTCAGCGGCGTCACGACCTCGCTGCTCCTGACTAACCTACTCCTAGCGAGACAACTAACGTTAGTGTCGTCTCTGATCCTAACATGACCTGCACATCAGTAAATCAGCACATCAGGCACACCCTTCCCCAGATTCTGCTCGCTTAGGACTAACAGAGGCGCTAGTGGCGTTCGAGCTGCCCCACCGGTTAATGATGCGCTGCTGCTGGCTCTGTTGCTCCAGGAAATTTATCTACGAAAGCCGAACTGCGATACTGGCACTCCTTGCGCTCGTTACGGCGCACTGCGGGCACAGGGAGCGGCGCCACGCCGCCTAGCCTAGGAACTATCAAGGCGCCAGGCAGGTACTATCGCTGACGAGGCGCCGGCGAGGTACTATCGGAGCGCTACCGGCGAGCCCCGGTTGCCCCATGGCATTGCAGGAAGTGTGCACGTTGTTGAAAGGAAAGAAGAGAAGAGAAGGGAGAAGGGAATAGGTGGTACACTGGGTGATACATCGCGCTGTTGGACGAGTTTTGCTACGTTTTGTTTGGTGTATGATCTAAAAACCTACGGATGAGAGACAACTGGCAAGAGGCCAAGCTGCGTGCGTTTAGAATAATGCGATTGCAAGAAGAGACCTGTGCGCACGAAACTGCACGTGTGGCCGAACTATGCCTCGGTCACACTTACGCTCGAACCGCACCTGCTCGAGCCCGTTCGTCGCTGTAATGAAGATCATATGAACAACAAGCGGGCACGCAGAGGTGCACCATGCCTTCCTTTCGCGACGACCTGGGAATGGGGTACAGCGAGGCCGAGTTTAGTCGTCGCGAGCACGTTTCCGCGCGCTCTCGTCGCTGTCGGCCGCACGCTTGCCTCCGCGCTTGGCGGCGTCGAGGAACTGCTCGACACCGAAGGGGTCGGCCGCACCGTCGAGGGACACAACGACGTCCTTCTCGAACTGCACAGGGCCGGTGCGCACCTCGGTCGGGTCCGCGCCCTCGAACTTGCCCTTGCCGAGCTGGAAGCGGTCCTTGTCGAGCTCAGCGCGGATGCCCTCCTCCGTGCCGCCACCGAAGGCCTCGTCGTTGCCACCACTGTTCGTCGCGGGACGGTAGATAGCGGCAGCGGCCGAGGAACCAGAGAACAGCGGCTTGTCGTACACGTTGTACGAGTCGTCGCCGCCGAAGCCGGTCGAGAGCGACTCGCGATTGAACAGGCGCGAGTCGAGGAGTGTCTCCTTCGAAGCCGACGGCTTCGCGAGACCGAGAGCGATTTTCTCGGAGATGTCGCGGTTCGCCTCGCGCGCAATGATCTTGGCACGCTGCTCCGAGCCCATGTTCGACATGCGCAGCTCCTTCTCGCGCTCCTTCCTCTTCTCGGCACGCACGGCCTCACGCTCGCGGATGGCGGCCTCGTCCTCGTCAGACTCTGCGTCAGAAGCGTCCGAGGCGTCGCTGTCCGAGTCGCTTCCACTGCCGTATCCTCCAAGACCCATGCCGAGCTTGGCCGGGGCAGCGCCGCCAGCGATGCGGTCGCCGCCAGATCCAGAGGCACCTCCACCTCCGCTCCGCTCCTCGCGAGCACGCTGGGCCATGAGACGCAGGTTCTCCTCCTTCTGAGTCTTCTCCTTCTGCGCGAGCAGCTGCTGCATCTGGGCACGAGCGCGGACCTCCTCACGAGCGTGACGGTCGGCGACGTACAGCGCCTCGGAGAACTTGGCGAAGTTGTCGTTGATGTGCACGTCCTGCAGTCCTCGTCCGTCCGCGGCGAGACGCTTGTCCAGAGGAACCGTGAAACCGTGGTTGTTCTTCCAGTTGGAGATACAGGGCGGGATCATCCAGTCCTTCTGCTCCTGGGCTGTCGGCGCGCGGGGAGGCGAGTGCATGACAGGAGCCGGTGGAGAGCCCGGTCCACGAGGCAGCTTCTTGTGCTTGAAGCGCGCCGGCTCCAGCGGGTCCTCCTGCACTTCAGTCATCTTGATGATACGCTGCTTGCCCTCGGCACCAGCGTTCGCGGGCGTGTAGCGGATGTACGAGGCGTCGTTGTTCGACTTCGGAACGTGCTTGGGCTGAGCGGCCTTGATCTTGCCATTCGTGATCTTCTCAAGGGCGGCCTTCGTCCTCTCAGTCACATCATTAATAGCAGCAGCATCGGGCCGGATCATCGCGCGGTCGTCGTCCGTGAGATCCGTCCTGTTCGCGATCGGAACGAGGTCTTATGTCAGCTACCATTACATCGGCCCACTCACCCTTGAAGCTCGACTGGACACGCGTCCCAGCTGCTCGTCCTTGCTGAGCAATCGCATCATACCTCACATTACCCTCGGCATCGACCTGTAAAGCGACAGTGTTGCCGGCGGAAGGCTATCGTTAGCTAAGACGAAGACTGTTAGCTCACCTTCTTGCGACCCATCTCCAAAGGATACTGCGCGACATGGCACTGAGGTCAGTTATCAACCAACGGTGGTCGACTCACCTCAGGATAAGCTCCTCCGTCTCCAAAATCAGCAGCAGCCTTAGGCTTCCACCCCTTGCGCTTGCCGTACGGGGGGATGTTTGCCGAGGGCGCGGCAGGGAGAAGCGGGGCATCGTCGACCTCCTCCACCGTCGTGTGCACCGGAAGCGGGAGAGCACTGTTGTTAGCTTCTGATGGTAACCTAGCAGCTTACCGAGCAAGAGCGGCCATGATGTTTTGGTTTCGAGCAGTGGTTGCTCCGCCGTGATGTCGAGATTACTGGTCTGGTGAGGCTTGAACAACATGCGCTTCGAGATCCTTGAGTGGCGACTACTTCCACGTGGCGGAGTCTGGCCAATCGCCGGGAGTGGCGGTCCTGCGTACGGTGGCAACTCACACGAAAACAGAGGACGCGTTGGTGGGCCCTGAACATCTTTCTGCCAGGGCTGCAGGGATCCTCATGTGTGTGTGTGTCGTCGAGTTGAACAGCGAGCACCAGTCATGTGAGGACAGCGTTGCTCGCGCCTGATTTCGCTCTCGGCAATGGCTGCAAGCAGGTGACATGGTCAGCTGCCGGTGCTGCTGAAACGCCCACTGCAAGCAGTGCGGCGACTTCCCTCAAAGCTGGACTGTACGCAGGTTGTTCCGCGCCTACGTTTCAGACTGTCGAGCACCGGTCAGCACCGCAAATCATCGGTGAAATACAACAGCCCGCGTGAACATGCGTGCCGCTAGATATTGATAGGAGGTCCACTCGAAACACATCTACCTGTCGCCTGTGCTAAGCCGATGTCTTCTAGCAGGGGCAAGCGGTCATGCATATGGTCTTCACAGCGGTGCGTTGCAACGGGGGGAAGCAGTGCACGACTGATAATCGTCTTGTTAAAGCCGGTCCATAATCTAAGGCACGAGTTCACATATCTGAATTAACTCCCGTGCCACGCAGTGCTACCCGTGGCCCGTGGCCCGCAGCCAGCCCGCGCACACCAGAGACGCCGCAGTCGACAACCAGGTCGATGTGTCGCCAAGATTTCTGCATTTCACTCACTCTCCTCTTAACTCTACCTCGCCCACACTCTTTAAACCCCTCCCTCGCATCCTTCTTCCGCTAAAACGACAGAGCCCGTGCTGGCTGCCTTCGCCGTTCACCATGTTCTTTCTCTCTGCGGCGCTGCCGCTCCTCGCCCTGAGCGCCGCCGCATCCTCATCTCGGCCGCAGCCGCACAAGCGGACCTACGACACTCACTCCTACTACACCATTGAACTTCCGCGATCCTCCACCGAAGAGGCCGCCGCGCTGGCTGCCAGGTCTCTTGGCGTCGAGCTTGTGGAGCGCGTTGGCGAGCTCGATGACCACTGGGTCGTTCGCCGTGCCGGCGGTCTCTCTGTCCGCAGCATGGGACAGGACCCGGTAGAGTCTCGGTTCCACGCCCGACAAGCGCCCGACGTTGCCTCAGTTACCCGCCTCGACACCCGGAAACGTGTGAAGCGCGTTCTTACTCCGGAGCACATGAAGTTGAAACGTGGTCCTCGCAGCTTCAAGAACTGGGACATGCGGGATCAGGGCGACCCCGATGCCCTCGACTTGTTGGAGCTGTTGGAGGAAGACTCCCGAGACACATCCGAGCTCCAGTATCTCCAGAATCAGATGGGCTTCAAGGACCCCATGCTCAATCAGCAATGGCACATTGCCAACCCCCAGAGCAAGGAGTGGGAGCTGAATGTAACGGGTCTGTGGTCGCAGGGAATCACGGGCCGCAATGTGTCTGTGGTGGTTGTCGACGACGGACTCGACCACGATCACGATGACCTCAAGGCCAACTTCTTCGCTGAGGGCTCCTGGGACTTCAACGACCACACGAATCTTCCGACACCTCGACTTCAAGATGACCAGCACGGTACTCGCTGCGCCGGCGAGGTTGCTGCTGGCGTCAACGACGCCTGCGGAGTCGGAGTCGCCTACAATGCCAAGATCGCCGGTGTTCGTATCCTCTCTGGATCGATCACGGATGCCGACGAGGCTGCTGCGCTCAACTTCGAGTACCAGAAGAACGACATCTACTCCTGCTCCTGGGGACCTCCCGACAACGGCAAGAGTATGGAGGCTCCCAACGGTATCATCCTGAAGTCTATTGTCAACGGTGTCCAGAAGGGCCGTGGTGGCAAGGGCTCACTCTTCGTCTTCGCTGCTGGCAACGGTGGTGGCGCTGGCGACCAGTGCAACTTCGACGGATACACGAACTCGATCTTCTCCGTTACCGTTGGTGCCTACGACCACGCCGGAAACCACCCGTACTATTCCGAGATGTGCTCCGCCATGATGATTGTCGCTCCTTCCTCCGGTTCCTTGAACTACATTGTGAGTGTCGCGAAATTTTGCATTGTGTTAACTTTAAGCACACGACCGACCGTGGCAACGGCAAGTGTGCGCACAACCACGGCGGTACTTCCGCAGCTGCCCCTCTTATGGCCGGCGTCTTCGCCCTTGCCCTGGAGGTCCGCCCCGAGCTGGGCTGGCGTGACGTCCAGCATCTTCTCATCCGCAACGCTGTCATGATCAACCCCGACGACGAGGACTGGGACACAACTGCCGCCGGCAGGAAGTACTCTTACAAGTGTATGTGTTTTAATGATGGCTCCGGGTGAAAGCTGACATGTGCAGATGGCTACGGAAAGATTGACGCCGGCCTCTTCGTCGAGGCCTGCCGTGACTGGAAGCTTGTGAAGCCCCAGGCCTGGTTCGACTCTCCCAAGATCAAGCTTCCCTTCACTGAGGCCCCTGCTGTCCCTCCTCCTGCTCCTTCCAACGACCAGGCTGGCGCCGATGGCCGGGTTGTGCGTCGTGACGGCGTTGTTAGCGAGGGTGGCGATGACCAGGACAACAGCTCGGACGACACTCCGTCTAGCACTGTTGATGTCGACGTGCCCGGACCTCAACCCAACGGATCCTTCATCACGAAGGAGGGTGTCTCGAGCTCTTACGAGGTCACCCAGGAGCTGCTCGACAACGAGAACTTCGAGACCCTCGAGCACGTCACTGTTCGCGTCTGGATCGAACACGAGCGTCGCGGTGACGTCGAGGTCATCCTCACATCCCCGAGCGGCAAGGAGTCCGTTCTTGCTCGCCCCCGTCGCTACGACGAGGCTGGAACTGGCTTCAACGGCTGGAAGTTCATGACTCTCAAGCACTGGGAGGAGAACCCTATCGGCAAGTGGACAATCACTGTCAAGGACCAGGGCGGTGCCCGCGGACGCTTCGTCGCCTGGGCTCTTCAGCTCTGGGGTGAGGCCAAGGACGCCAGCATTGCCACCGACTGGTCGCCTGCCAAGGCTGGCGAGATCGACGAGGAGCTCACCGGATCGGAGAACATGCCGAAGCCTAGCAAGCCCAAGCCCACCGATCTCCTTCCTGGCGACCACGGCGAGGTCATCCCCTCGGGCGGCAACAAGCCTTCGAACCTTCCTGGCGAGAACCAGGCCGACGAGGGTGTCTTCGCCGGCATGGACAAGCTTAAGGAGCACCCCGGATGGGTCGGTGGTGCTCTTTTCGTTGTCGTTCTCGCTGCTGTCGGCACTGGTGCCCTGTTCTTCGTGCGCAACCGCCGGCGCCGCGCTCGTCTCGGCCTCGACCGCGCGGCCTACGCCCCCGTCGCTGAGGAGGTTCCGCTTGGCTTCGTTGAGCGCAGCCGCCAGCGTCTGGGCATGGGCCGCGACCGCCGCGCCGAGGAGGCAAAGGAGCTGTACGACGCATTCGGGGACGGCCCCAGCGACGACGACTCTGACGACGAGCGTGCTGCCCTCCGCTACCACGACTCTTTCCTCGAGGACGACGAGCCTCAAGCGTCTGGCAGCGGAACGAGCGGCAAGCTCTCGCACGAGGACAACGCCAGCCCTGACGACGACCAGCCTCCGGCATACCGTGACCGTGAGGATGATGGACCTGGCACGCCGCACGGCGAGAGCGCGGGCTCGAGCTCGAGCTGGCAAGACGCCGCCGACGATGTGCGACGAGACTAACTCGAACCACATTCTCCTCTTGCACTGAACCAATTAGATATGCATCCTGCTGTACCGTTAGAATGTACTCGCAATGGACACTAGATAGGCATCGATGAATTTTTGATACACTATGATACAACAAGCTGCCAAAGCTTCTATTCTCTATTGAGCAGACGACGATGCTGGCTGAGCGGCCGTTGATACTTCTCCCCAGCCGGTGACGCGCTCGCCGCCCGCCCACATGACGTGGCCTTCCATCTTCTCTGTCTCCGGAGCGCCCCCTTGCTGCTGCTCAACCAGCTCTTCCGCAGCCGACTCAACGGGCGCAGGTCGTTCGCGGTTCATCCAGTTCGCCTTCTTCATCGGAACCGAGGTACTGCTCCCGCACTGTAGACACGACGTGACCAGTCGATGCTTGTGCTGTTTAGACGCTGCAAGTCAGCTTGGGCGGCAAACACTAGCTGCGCTTGTTGAGGCGACTCACACTTAATGCGCACGCGCGACGTCATACCAGGAACGAGGACGGTTCCGCACGAGCACAGCGATCGCTTCACGGTCGGGTCACTGGGTATCAGCTGAGGAGCAGTAATTGTGGAGCTCGCGGTCAGACTCACAGCTTGACCTGGTTGTGGACGGTCCACTTGCGCATCGACGTGACCTCTGCGCGGGCGAGGTCGGCGAGCGGCTCCTTCCCCGCCTTCGACCTGCGTTTCCGCGACCGCACCTCGCTTCTCGGACCTTCGGTGCCTCGAGTCCCGGCATCCCCGGCAGCTTCGCTAGTCGGATCGGCAGGCGCTTGACTGGGCCCGGCTTCGCTCGAATGTTGCGCGGGTTGCACGGACGCCGACGCCTCCGCCGGCTTCGTTGTCGAGGTCGTCGAAATTTCACCGCCGTGTGCCGCGCGGTTCACCCCAAGCTGCCGAAGCAGCAGACTCGCTTGCAGCGCATAGTTCGCACGCTCGAGGTGGTCCTTGTTGCTGAGCGGCGGGGGGCCGTCGGGCTTGGGCGGGCGCGGTTTCTTGGGCATATGTCAAGGTTGTGGGTGGAAGTCAAAATGGCAGATTTGATTTCTGACCATGTCCAGATTTCTGAAGTGGAGGTTGTTTGTGCCTGAGCAGCCTCTGGCACTAGGCTCACTATGTCACCCTCCCTGTTAAGATGACTGGTCTGTGCATGGGCTACATGAGAGCTGCTCACAACAACAAGACCACCTGTCCAACATCAACTGTTCGCTCGCCCAATGCGCGCAAGCCAAGGTGAGTCAGAGGCTGCGCACCACCGCAGATTCACATGTCCGCGAGCCCGTCAGGGATCGCCCGTCGCACCGCCTGCTGCCCGCCCTTGCGATTCGCAACGCGCGACGGCGATACGCGTCGCGAGTCCGCTGTGGAGGGCTGTCACCCTTCGTCCTGCACACCTCCACTTATCGCGTTCCCTCTCTGTTTCGTGATTCACTCCTCCACACTGCCTCAGCATTGCGATGCGCGGCCTCGGAGCCGTGTTCGGCCTGCTCAGGAAGCTTACGCCAGGGAACGCGGACGATCCCATCTGTCTCTCGTCATCTGACGACGAGGCCCCGCCGCCCCGCTCGACGCAGCAACGGCGGCCACCCCCGTCAACGTCGAAGGGGAAGGGCAAGCAGAAGGCGACCGAGAACGACTATGCTTCTGACGCATCCCGCGCTTCGGACGACTCCAACATCTCGCTCACGGACATTCTGAATAGCAGCCAGAATGCTCACGCAAAGTCAAAGTCGAAGAGCGGCACGCCCAAGGCCGGTGAGTGCTTGTGTGATGAGGCCATAGCTGACAGCAGGCACACGAGCACGTAAGCCGTCTTCCTCGTCACCCGCTAAGGGGTCCGTCGACCTGACCGCCGACTCGGATAATGACACTCGGTCGTGGCCGCCACCGTCTGCCGGCCCGTCGAGGACCCGGCGACCCTCTGCGTCGCAAACACCGTCGCAGAAGCCGCGCACGCCCTCGACACAGCCAACCTCGAAGGCGAAACACCCAGGATCAGACCCGAAGCAGCGCAAGCTCTCCGCGATGTTTAAGGACACACACGGAGCAGGCTCGTGGTCTAACCCAACGCCGCTGATTCCTGAGAAGAAAGCGAAGCCGAAGGGCAAGGAACCAGAGAAAGAGAAGGAGAAGGCGCCCTCTGGACCAGCGCCAGGCAGCTGGGGCAACCCCGAGCCTCTTATTCCGACTCCGCCAGCGAAGAAGGTGCCCGCCGTGCCCACACCAACGCCAGGCAGCTGGGGCAACCCGGAGCCGCTGATCCCGAACCCGCCATCGCAAAGGAAGCGAGGGAAGGAAGGATCAGTCCCTTCTGATGGAGAGCAGACACCGTCAAAGCCGCCGCCGAAGAAACCCCGCACCGGCGTCGCGAAGACGACGGCGCGCAAGAGCGTCGGCGGACGGAAGATGATGGCGGCGCTCGCGGCGCAGCGCTCTGCGTCGGCAGCGTCAACTCCTCAGCCGTCATCATCTCGGGGATCACCAGCTTCGCCAGCGACACCTGCTGTGCCATCGCCCGCCAGGGTTGCCCCAAGCTGGAACACCCAACCTGATCCGTCCCCTCCTCCGCCAGCCCGGGAGTCGCCAGCGGCTCCTACGGGTGGCAGCCCGCGAATGTCTCCAGAAGCCGAGACCTACTACGAGGCCCCGGAGCTACCTGAACTGGATGGCGACACGGAGATGGCGGCGGTGTCACCTCCTCGGTCTGACAGAGGTGACGGTACACCTCCTGCGCCTTCCTCCGCTCTTGCCGAAATGCTGGACGACCAGGACGACGACGACGACATCAACGACGACGACGATGACGATCTGCAGCTGCCGAGCCTTGTTCCCTTCGCCTCCCAGCGAGGTGCAGTAGACTCGCCGGCAGCCGCTGTCACTCCGAGTGCCGCCGCCGACCCGCCGTCGCCCACCCTTCCTCCTGCCGCTCAAACTTTTCGATCCACTCAGAGCAGTCCGCAACCTGAGCTGGAGCGCCATCGGACGCCTCCGCGGGGTGATGCCGAGATGGAGGAGGTAGACAGCGAGGAGAGTGCGGAGAAGGCGGTCGAGGATGCCTCCGGCTTCCAGCTCCCAGCTCTGCGACCTCACAAGGGCAACCAATCGGCGACGAGCGAGGATGGAGACGTTATCCGGACTCCGTCGGAGGATGGGGAGGAGTCTGACGACGACACGGTCACGCGGCCGGTGATCGAGGTCCCTCCAGGAGACACGGAGGAGTACATCAACAACGTGCTCAATAACCCAGGGCGGAGCATCGATGTCATTCTCGGCCCGGACCCGCCGAAAGAGCCCTCTGTCATCGTTCCTTTCGGCGGACAGGCCGTTCCTATTTCTGGCGTCGCTCGACCGCTGGAGCAGCCGCCTGAGGAGCTGCGAGGGAAGGCCCGGCGCGAGGTCGGCGATGAGATCGTCGAGTACAACATCATCATGCGCAACCTCACGAGCAACCCAGAGCTGCAGTGCGAGGTCTTCGCGGGCTACATCGGCCAGGCAACAGCGCACGATGAGCCGTTCGCGCCTGAGATCCGTGTCGTCAACAAGGTCGACAACCCGGGCAAGCCGCCCGCGTTCGAGTTCGTCTACTCCAACGAGATGCTGTATCATGAGGGAGTACCTGATCCTGAGCTCGGAACGGGGTGCGACTGCGAGGGCCCCTGCGACCCGAACTCGACGACCTGCAGCTGCGTCAAGCGCCAGGAGCTGTACTTCTACGGCCTCTCTGGTCTCTCTGGCTTCGCCTACGACGAGAACGAGCGAGTCAAGAACACGGGTTGCGCCATTTGGGAGTGCTCCGAGACCTGTGGATGCCCGCCGGAGTGCTTGAATCGCGTCATTTCGCGAGGGAGGAAGGTCCCGGTGGAACTGTTCAAGACAGTAAGTTGCTCGAACCCTGACGTTAAGCTAATGTCCAGGCATACAAGGGATGGGGCGTCAAAGCGAAGACCGATATTCCGCGCGGTCAGTTCATCGGCGTGTACGCCGGCGAGATGATTCCCGACGCCGAGGCCGAGTCCCGTGGTATAGAGTACGAGAAACTGGGACGGACGTACCTCTTCGATCTCGACGGGTGGCACATGAGCAACCCGCCCGAGGGGCTCGAATTCGTCGATCCGCGTTTATACAAGACGGCGAAGGAGACGAGGCGGCGCGCTAAGCGGGCCGAGCGTGAGCGAACGGGGACCAAGCCGGCCGACGGCCTGCTGTCGGGGACGTACAGCGCGTACTCGGTCGATGCCTTCCACACGGGCAACTTCACGCGGTTCATCAACCACTCGTGCGACCCGAATCTGTCCACGACGCAGGCGTACTTCAAGGACTTCCACCCGGAGCGGCCGTGCCTCGTCATCGTCGCGCGCCGCAACATCCGCCAGGGCGAGGAGCTCTGTATCTCGTACAAAGGAGAGCCGGAGGACGAGCCGGAGAACTGGGCCGTGCCACTCACGACGACCCACAAGCAGAGCAAGACGAGCGCCAAGGCGCACTTCAGCCCGAAGAAGATTTCGGCCAAGGACGACCATTGTCGATGGTAAGTTGCTACGGCACCTGCTCGAACTGACACACAGCGGCGCATACAACTGCGACGGCAAGATGTTCGGATAACCACTTCACGTTGTACAATAGCACATTGATTCGTTTCTCTCATCATTTTACGACCCGCGCGCGGTCTTCTCGCAATGCATGCATGCTCTAAATTTACATGGCAGCGACGGCGTTCTTCAGACTCGGAACGTTACGCTCCGTCCCGTCGCCGAGGGTGACCTTGAGCGTGTCCCGGAGCTCGCCGAGGAGCGCCTCGGCCTCGGACAGCGCCTCCTTGTACTCGGCGTTCGCCTGCGCCATCTCGGCCTGCAGCTCGGTCAGGCGCGCAGCCTGATGTTAGTTTACGAGGATGACGGCCTAACTTACCCGACCGGCACTATCGTTTTTGCTCGGGAGAGCGGCGATCAGCGTCTCGACATCCTTTGCGCGGCGCACTATGTCCGCGACGAAGGTCTCGATCGCGGCTGGAGATTAGCTGATGCAGAAAGCGTTAAGCTGGTAGGCACAGGGGGAGTCTTTATGCCAGAATGAAATGGACAGGAAGAAGGCAGCAGGGGAAGGTCGCGCTACACCGGTGCTGTCCAACGCTCAGGCGACTGGGCAGACACAGTTGCTTCCCATCCCTTCGCCACTAAGTGCTCGCAACACCAAAGTGTAGAGGGCTAGGAGGAAGGTCGTGATGGAGGGCCAGCTGACGGTGCCTCCAGCCAGCTGCAGAGAAGGAAGGAGGGGGAGGTGAGCAACACTCACTCCTGTACTCTTTTCGCCGCGCCGCTCGCGCAGTAGTCAGCGTGGTCGGGATCGCGGCCGACGTCTGCTCGAACTGCGTGCGGTGCGTGATGTACTCGATGGACGCGGACGTGATCGTCAGAAGCTGCTGTCAGCTGGGGAAATGCTCGGTCAGCTCACATCTAATATGGCATCTTGCAGCTGAATGTCAGCTAACCCAAACCGGCCTCCAGCTCTTCCGTCATCGATCACCACTCCCGAATCCCTCTCCTGCTCTGCAGTCGTCTCAAGTGCTCTGCGAGAGTAGAAGAGAGCATGCGGTGATGAGGCCACGAAGCACGACGCACCTGAGTTATCCTGTCCTGCTTGTCAGCTCGTGCACCGAAGGCTCAAAGCTCACCATATCAGTGGATAGTTCCTCGCTGAGCATCGCGTGCCCGGGCCATGGGGTGCGTTCGCCGCGAAAGGAGTGGGATGGGATGAGGATGGCCGATTGCACGAAGCCAAGAGTGTTCGCGGCCAACAATAAATGACGACCTCCACAGCAGCCCAGGCGGAGGGAAGGCGCACGGAAGCTGGCCGCGAAGAGTCCAGCCAAGTGGACCGTGCCTGGACCCAGGCTCCTGGCTGGGTGACGGTCTGAAACCGCCGAGGCTAACGACGGCTGGCGCATGCGCTGGTACGCTGGCTGCGCTGGGTTGCCTGTCAACAAACTTGGCTTTCGTCTATTCTTCAGTCACGAGTCACGCTCTTCCTTGCCTTACGAACACCAGACCTCACCTGCTTCTGCGCGCTCACGCTCCTCGTTACACTACGCCGAAACTTTTCTCCTTTTCTCCAAACACCCACCCGACGACACCGACGACAGCCGCCCCCGCGATCAAAACAAACAAAAGGGGTCTGTCCGCCGACATCCTTTCGGCGTCTCCCCCAACTCACCTCATCAACCCTCTGCTCCAGCAGAACTCTCTACCTCTTCCTCCCTTCTCTTCGGCTGCCCTTGCAGCTCAGCACTGTGAATCAAGATGGGCCGGGGATCAGAGAAGGACGACCGTGCGGCGTACGACAAGTTTGCGGCACTGCTTTCGCCGCCGACACAGGGGCAGTCGCGGCACCGGTCCGCTTCTGAGATTGCAGATGGCATGAAGCGTATCCGCCGCTTAATTCTGACTGATGGGATCCCCGAGGTCGTGAGTACAGATAGCTCAGATGCCGCGATCCACAGCTGACGAACAGGAGGGCCGCCCTTCTCTTCGGCCACGGATATGGAAGCTGCTCCTCCGCGTCGAGCAGCTGCATGCCGAGGACTATCTCAGGTATGTGGCGCTGGGCCCGAGTCCGGCGTCAGAAAAGAGTGAGTCGCCTGTTGTGTAGGACAGCCTAGCTAGGTTACATACTGAGGAGCTAACCCCAGTCAACCACGACACGTTCCGCACGCTGCGAACCGACGCCGTGTTCAAGGACCGGGTGAAGAACGACATGCTTGTGCGAGTGCTGGACGCGTACGAGTGGAAGCACGCCGTGAACGACCGCCAGTCCTACGTGCAGGGGATGAACGCGCTGGCTGCGCCGTTCTTATACATCATGCCGAGCGAGCTGGAGGCGTTCGCCTGCTTCGCGGCCATGATGGAGCGCGCGTGCCCGCAGTACGTCCAGCCCGACCTGCGCGGCGTGCACCGCGGCGTCGAGATCCTCGACCGCTGCCTCCGCATCGTCGACCCCGAACTCCACGAGCACCTCGAGAGTAGGGACCTCAAGGCGACCGTGTTCGCGTTCCCGTCTGTCCTGACCATGTGCGCGTGCACGCCGCCGCTCGACGAGGTGCTGCAGCTTTGGGAGTGAGTGTCTCTCCTACCTCGAGCTCCAGCGCTTCCTCTCCGAAGACGTACCAGCTAACCTCAGCTTCCTCCTCGCGTTCGGCGTCCACCTCAACATCCTCTGCATCATTGCGCAGCTCCTGCTCATCCGCGAAGAGCTGATGGAGTCGCACTCGTAAGTTCGATGGTCCGCGGCACTAACTGACTCCAGCCCGATGAAGGTTCTCCGCCAATTCCCGCCGCTGCAGGCGCGCGCCGTCATCGGAATCACCGTGGCACTCGTGAAGGACATTCCAGATGATCTCTACCGCGAACTCGTCGCGCATCCCCTCCAGCCGTCGAACAACCAGTACTAATCAACACATCTCGGACGCTTGTATCATCCCCAGCACTGTAACAGTACCCACAATGCAGTCACGACTATCACGACACAACCACAAAGTGGCACTCTTCGTGAATGCCCGGAATAGCTGACACCTCAGGTCTATAGCGAAGTAATAGCACACTGACCGTCCTGCTCACAACAGATCACAGGCATAAAGCTACAACTGCATGTCGTGTATAGAACTTGCTACAAATCAAGAACAGCTACATAGCGTCTGCCTCAAGCGATCGTCCCCGCATCCTTCGCAACCTGGAGCACGAACTCCTGCACGTATCGATTCAGCAGCCTGAGGCCCTCCTCCTCGATGGGATAGTGTCCGGCGCCAGGCAGCGTCTTCTTCTCGACTTTTACCTTGCCAATCTTATCCAAGAACAACTCAGAGTACCGCAGCGGCGTCCAGCGGTCTTTCTCCGGCTGCGTCAGGAGGATGGGACACACGGCAAAGTCCTCCGGCTCAATCTTGGGCGCGTACTTCGCATAAGTGGCCAGGAACTTGAGCGGCACGCTGTTGCCGGCGGAGGTCGTGTCGTGCGCGAAGTCCTTCATCGTCGGCTTGTCGTTCACGAGCGCCCACATCTTGCTCACCGCCGCCATGGGGATGCGCAGCGCTGCAAGGCCGGCAGAGGACGCGATCCCGGCGAGGGGATAGCCCAGCTGTGCTACGGCGGGGAGCAAAGCCGTGCCGTCGCGCACCTCCCTGATCCGCTGGTCGAGGAAGGTCATGCCCACGATCCCCTTGACTTTCGGGTTTGCGGCGGCGACATGATAAGCCAGCATGCCGCCCGCACTGAGGCCGTAGAGCACGATGGGCCGCGGGTCCCGCGCAAGCTCGTAGTCGACGAAGGCGGCGCCGGCGGCGACCCAGTCGTCATATGACACGATGTGCCCGGGGGCGACCTTCGTCACGCCGTACAGCGGCATGTCGGTCGCCACCGTCTCGGCGTGCGCCGAGAGCGGGTGGCCGAGGATAGTGCTCATCTGCCGCCCGTTCGTCCCCACGCCGTGGAACAGGATCACCTTCACCGGCGCACTGGGGTTCGGGTATCGGTCCAGGTGGATGCGGTGGCCGGACCAGTCCCACCACTCCTCCGACGGGAGGGTCGAGTCGTTGAGTTGGTATTCGACAGGCAGGTGGGACTGGATCGCCTTCCAGGCTTTCTGCTCCGAGTAGCCTGGGGGATCAGCGGAGTTGGATAAAGGCTCGGCAGGTGATGGCTCGAGCTTTGGGTCCGCCACTGGAATACCCGTGGCGGCAGACGCGCCGGCGATGAATGGTACGAGGATCCGGAGACGCATCTTCGATGGAATGCGGGGAGGCGTGATGACTCACTGCTCATTATGTACCGTGTTCTCGGGATGTGGGATGCCGGAAGAGAGAGTTACGGTTTCACAAGTCAGACGATGAGAGTGGTCTCCATGCGGGTGCGTGGGGAAATGATCGCGACGCCGCTCAGGAATGGCACTGCACTAGCTGCAACCGGTTGGAACCGTTGCTATGGCATGGTGAATGCATGAAACTACAACAACCCGTCGTCACAATATGGTCTGGGGCACTCGGCAACGTCCGCGGCACTTAAGATAGGCACAGTCTGGTTCGGATCACTCGTCATAGCCGGTGCCACTAGCGGCGCCAGTCCGCGTCCCAGTCCTCGTCCTCCTCCACAGGCGGTCGAGGGTGGGGCACCGGCTCAGCTGCCTGCTGCAGCGCACGCAGGTGCCGGGGCACGTACGTATGTTGCTGGACTGGTGCAGGCGTCACGACACGGCTCTGTGACAAAGGCGTCGGCTCCCACGTCGTCACCTTTGCGCCGGCGGTGTAGCTTGTCCGACACGGGGCGAGGGTCAGGCGCCGCCTACCACCGTTGCTCGGGTAGTTAGGCTTGGGCTGATACAGCCCGACATAGGAGTGCCCGGTCCTCACACCGGCCTGAGGCTGGGTGCGCGGCTGAGGTTGGGCGTACGGGTGCGCGGCGTGGGGAGGCTGAGGCTGCACGGCCCGCGGACGAACGACCTGCGCCGGGGACGAGAACTTCGGCGTCAGGTTCTGGGGCAGAGGAAGGGCTGTGAAGGAAGGACGAGCCACTGAGCGGAAAGGCAGAGGACGGCTAGAGGGCGGGACGCTGGGCGTAGCGAAAGCAGGAGGAAGAGGCACACGAGCACTGGCATGATGAGATTGATGGTTCGTGGCGGCGGCGCGGGAGATGTTGTCATTAAGATGGGGACCGGGATGGCTCGCGAGATGGGTGTTGTGATTGTCGGCGGAAGATTCCTCAGCAGGAGCAGTGACACCTTGGAAGCGGAACTGGGCGAGGCGCTTCGAGGCTGGGACTGGCGCAGGCGAGTCGTAGGACGCATGCATCAGCGACTCAGGTGGCTCTGTTCAGTCAGCTGAAGAAAAGGAACGCGGTAGCTGAACCGACCTTCGTACGCCTGACCAGAGGCTTGTGGGTGAGAATCACGGAGAGGTTCAGGTCCACAGTCATCCTGCTCATGCAAGCTGTAGCCCTGCGGCAGCTGCTCGGCCATGTCTTCCAGCAGCTGGATGTGTTCGGGGCGTTCCTCTGGCGTCGGTTCTCGCTCGACACGCCGCACAGTGGAGGGCGTCTTCAGAGTCGTCACTGCGCTGGAGGCGTAGCCGCTGGCCCCCGGTTGCACAAGACGTGGCGGGGGCGTAACGGGCGCCGGCGGTACTGCAGTATCCTCCATGAAACCCTCCTCTTCCTCGATCAGTGGTGGGCTGGAGGCAGTCTGTGGCTGCTCCGCGACCGAGGAGGCCAGCGGGGGCGGAGAGGTCGTTGAGAGCCACTTCTGCAGAGAAGGAAGACTCGAGCTGGAGCTTCTGGAGGACTTGGAGGAGGCATCTTGGCGTTGCGATGGCCCGGTCTTGCGCGTTGTGCGGATCACGCGAGCCCCATGGCCGGACACGATGAGGTTGATGTCGGGCTCAGGCTTCTCGGCTTTCGTGGGCAGAGTTCGTTGTTTAGCGAAACCTGCAATGATGGGGAAGTTCCTGCTCTCATCCGAGTTTCGCGCTGAATGTTAGCTATCTACTCAACAAACCCTCAGCTCACGGAGACGGTGGAAGGAGATGTCGTCATCGGCCTTCTTCTTCGGCGCCTTCTTCTTCGTGGTGGATGTTGAGGACTTGGGTTTGGGCTTGGGAGTATTCGTCAAGGGAAGGTTTGCGTCACGAGAAAGGCGGTTGCCGCCGATCTGCTTGCAGCTCCCGTCGTCGTCGGCCTTCCTTTTCGACTTTGTAACGTGAGGGATCGATTCGCCGCGCCCGTTACTCCACCCCTTCTTGCGTTCGAACGTGTCCTCTGGCACGGACGCCTGCGCCTTCCTCGCATTCGCTGGGCGCACATTTCCTGCTGGTCGAATGTTGCCACCCGCCGATGAGGACTTCCCCTTCCCCTTCTGGGCAGATCGCTTCTTCGACAGAGAGAAGGGATTCGCGTCGGGCACAACGGCTGTGTCCTCGCGAGAGCTGAGGTCGAGCTGCTTGTTGAGGTTTGAGGAGCGTTGGAGGGGGGAGGTGGCGTCGTCATCGTCGTCGGAGTCTCGATTATCCCGAGACACAGGACTGGAGGGGGGTGAAGGTGAAGGGGAAAGGAAGGACTTGGACCATTTCCGTGCCCCCATGGCGCCGCCTGCAAGCGAAAGTCTCAGGGGGGCAGTAGGGACCGAGAAAGTGGATTTGCCTTACAGTGATAGCTGTTCAGGCCTGGTGAGTCGTGGATGATGAGGAGCAGTATTTCAAGCATGTTATTGTCACACAGTAAACAAGGGCGCACGCCGATCAGCTGCACACGTATGATCGCGTCTGACAGAGCGAGGAAGACACCTTCAGACACCACCTCTGCCACACCACCCCAGCAAGACCGAGTCACGTGACTTTGCTCCCCCGACCGCGTCCACCATGCGACCGACTAAAGTGGATTGTTGTCAACTTCGTTTCACACCTTTGCTGACCTCCATCCACGCCCATCAACCCGGCCAGCGAGCTGTACATACCCTCGAGGGCGACCACTGATACGCTAAGCCCGCCATGTCCGACTCTCCCGCCCAGCCTGCGGGCCAAAGCAGTGGGATGCCGCGCGCCGAGCCTCAGAACCTCCCACCGGCCGTGATGGAGTTCCTGCAACAACATGGATACGACAAGATCCTCCAGGCTTTGCAGGCCGAAATGCAGAGTCGAGGCGCGGAAGGCAAGGAAGCGGATGGTGCGCCAGCGGAAGGTGCTGCTGCAGGCGAGGCAACTCCGGCCGCTGCTGCAGCTGCCGCTGCGCCTGGTGCTGAGGCGATCTTTAGAGCACCAGAGCCGATCGCGCTGGACAACATGGTGAAGCGGAATATTCCGCAGGCGACAACCGTGTCGGTGTCAACAATGTCTGACAAGATCACCCCCGACTTCATCGCGCAGGCAAAGTACGTCATCGACCAGCTCCAGACGCGTCTTGAGGCTGCGAACGCGGACGAGGAAGCTGGAAAGCCTCCACAGAACCCTGGCGCCTTCATCGATCCGTCGGACCGCGTAGAGGGATACAAGAGGTACCGGAGATGGGTCTCAGAGGGCTTGGATCTTTGGAGGGTGAGCTTCGTATGCCCCACACGATAAGCTGACCTCAGTTCGAACTCGACAATGTGTCGTTCCCTTTGTTCGCGCATACGTTTTTGGACTTGATCGACTTCGGATTCACGGATGCTGGTACGTAAGAGTGTGAGGCGCGGCTGACATTTCCAGCTCTGCTGTTCTTCAAGGAGCACTCGGAGCACCACAAGCTGTACCACCCGTCCGAGCTGTCGTACCTGTCCGCCATCACCGCACCCCATCAGATTCTCCTCGACCCGTACTGCAAGCGACTGCGATCTGAGCGGTATCAGGTGCCGATGTCCAGGAACTCGTACGCTCTGCTTATTCAGTGGCTTTCGGGAGCCAGCTTGGACGAGGAATGGGAGGCTGGCCTGCATAGCGTGCCCGGCCGAGCGAAGGAGGCGATTCGTTCGATCGTCAACTCGCGTCTCGACATCAAGGTGTCCGACTCGTCGATGCCGCTGGACAAGATTGCCATCGCGTCGTCGACCGGTCTCCTTGCCAGCATTCTCCCTCCCGGACAGTCGCCTGAGAAGTTCAACTCTCAGACGTCACTCAAGCTTGGCGCCCCGCACATGCTGGAGAAGTTGCGGGAAGAGGTCATTCGAGTCATCCGGGAAGAGGACGAGGCTGCTGAGGGTGGTGAGGGTGCGATCGCGAACGGTCACGCGAATGGCGTCGATGCCAACGGCGATGTCGAGATGGGCGACTCGCGGGAGCCGGGCACGATGTCGCCGTCGAAGAAGATCAAGATGGAGCTGGATGAGAGCCGGGATCCCGACCTCGTGCGACCAGACCCGTCAGAGACGCTCCCGCCGCAACCGACATTCTACAAGGTGACGGACGTGAAGCGTGAGGTCGAGGCTGTGCGGGACAAGCGGAAGATGATCCGTCTTGGACCGAAGCCGGAGGAGGCGGAGGGGGCGCCAGTACTGCCAAGTATTGTGGCGTTCACCATGTTCGACGGCGGAGAGAACATCTCCTCGGTGGAGTTCTCGCCTGACTCTTCGCTCATCGCTGCCGGATCTTCCGAGAGCTGCATCCGGCTGTGGAGCCTGAAGAACGAGAAGCTGAAGGCCAAGTCGATCGACCCCAACACTGGCAAGCTCGTCGAGGACGAGGGTTTGGCGATGCGCAAACTTATCGGGCACTCTGGACCGGTATACGGACTGTCGTTCGACCCGATCTCGGGCAGTGGGGGACCACCACACGCGCTCCTGTCGTCATCACAGGACGGCACCGTCCGATTGTGGTCGATGGACACGTACTCGAACCTCGTCGTGTACCGAGGGCACGGACGAGAGCCGGTGTGGGATGTTGAGTGGGGACCGATGGGCGTGTACTTTGCCTCTGGAAGTCGCGACCGAACAGCACGGCTCTGGAGCTCGGACAGGGTAACGCCGCTGCGGATGTACACGGGACACCTGTCTGACGTGAACGTAAGTTTTCTACAACGGCTTGTTTAACTGACAACAGTGCGTCAAGTTCCACCCAAACTCGCTGTATCTCGCGACTGGCTCGAGTGACAACTCCTGCCGCCTCTGGGACGTGCAGCGCGGTTCGTGCATCCGCCTGTTCCTCGGGCACACGGACGCGGTGACGACGATGGCGATCTCGCCCGACGGACGGACGCTGGCGTCAGCCGGCCTCGACGCGAGCATTTACCTGTGGGACCTCGGCTCAGCGCGGCCAATCAAGAAGATGACGGGGCACACTGCGCCGATCGAGTCGCTCTCGTTCAGCGCGGAGTCGAGCGTCCTCGTCTCCGGCTCGCTCGACTGCACCGTCCGGTGCTGGGACGTGAAGGGCGCGGGCGGCCCGCGCTCCAGCGGCATGGACGGCCGCCGCGGTGCCGACCTCACGAGTGACGCCGCGGGAACGTTACCCATGGGCCCGGGCGAGATGAACTGGGAGGACATGAACCAGACGTGAGTTTACAACATCAGGGTAGCAGGAACTGACAGCCAGCGCCGACCTGCTCTCCACGTTCCACACGAAGCGCACGCCCATCCTCACCACGCACTACACGCCGCGCAACCTGTGCATGGTCGCGGGCTCCTTCGTGCCGCCGGCGAACAAGGCGGCGTAATCGGCGGCAGGCGGCAGATGATCTACTAGAGTAGACTTATGCATAGTTGTACAGGTGGCTACATATCGCTAATCTTCTAATGTTCTTCTACTTTTTCTTCTTGCGCGGCTGGAGCATAGTCACAGTCTCCTCCTTGCGCTTCTGCTCGCGCTGGACGCCGTGCTTCGCCTCCACTGTGCCATAACAAGCGTCCCAGCCCTTCTCGCCGATGGCATCGACGACGAGCGCCTTGGTAGCTTGCGTCCAGAAGTTTGTGCCGCTTGACGCGAGCTGACGGGTGCCGAAGTCGGTGTTCAGCATCGAGGTCAGGATGCGCTCGACCAGCGCCGGCGGGAGCGTGTAGCTGTCCCTGCCACTTGGCGGCTTGGAGCTGTCGCTGCTCTCGGGCTTGCCCTCGAGCTTCTCCGCCTCAGCGGCCGCGACGAGCGAGGTAGCGTCCCCGCCCTCTGGATCCGGCACGACGAGGACGTGGAAGAAGCCCGTGACGTCGCCACTGGCGCACTCCTGGCGGAACCCCATGCGCTCCCAGAACTCGTCAACGGGCACCTTCTCCAGCGCCGCGTACGCTTTGCGCCGCTCCTCCTCCTCGGCCTCGGTCTCGCGCTCTTTCCGGGACAGCTTGGCCTTCTCCTTCTCCTTGTCGTCCTTCGGCTCGCCCTTCCCGTACTCCTCCTTCGAGTCGTCGGCCGGCTTGTTGGTGGCCTGGGAGGACCGCCGCCGCTCGCGCACAGCGTACGGCTCCTTGTCGAGCGCGTCGTCGACGAGTTCCTCGAGGAACCGCGTTTTCGGGTCGTCGGGCAGGGACGGGATGAGTGTGGCAAGAGACGTGCCGGGGAGAATGCGGTGCGTGAACGGCGGCTTGTAGTCCCACTTCACGCCTGCTGGTAACGCCGAAGCGGCGGGGAGCATGCCCCTCGCCTCTGCCGCCGAGTAACTGGGGAGGAGGTACGAGAGCTCGACCTGTCTCGGCCTGACGTCCTTGGCCTCGAGGACCTTGCTCGACGCATCCTCGAACACGCGCTTCCACCACCCGCACAGCCCCAGACCTCCGAGCACACGCTTGCCCCCGCCCTCGACCGAGTTCGGGAACAGGTACTGCCCCTGCGCCCGGGCGAAGAGCGTTGCGGCGACGGTTCCAGGCCCCTCGAGGATATAGCTGATGAAGCTCGATGCGAGAACGCGCGTTAACGGGCCGCACGCTGAGGCGTAGCCCGACGAGTCGACTTTGGAGATGTACACGAGCTCAGCGGCGGAGTTCGGGAGCGTATAGACGTGCGCGCTGATCGCGGCTGCGAGCACTTTGCCGCCGGTCCCGCTGTTGCTGCTTGCGCCCTCGCCGCTCACGCCGTTCTCGCCCTCGGGGTCCTTGGCGCCGTTGCTGGATGCTTCGTCACCGGGAATCGCGGGTAAGCCGCAGCTCACAACAACGAGGTACTCGCGGTCGACGCAGCGGACGGCAGCGCTCGGCGCATGAGGGTAGATCTCGGTCGTGCGCTTCTGCGCCGACTGGAGGACGACGAGGTCGAGCGGGACCGCGTTCGGGAGCGTCTGCAGCGCCGAGAGCAGGGTGTCGCGAAGACTGGAGTCAGCTTACAATCGACAACCTTTGTTCAGCTGGGGAACTGCTTCCGTCACTTCACCAGCGCAGCGAATGCCCTGTGTTCTCCAGCCGACGATGAGGAAAGGTAGAGCCATGAGCTTCCTCCCGAAGCCGACAGGAGGGCAGACGAGACCACGGAGTACTCACGAAGGGCGCGACATCCTGCACGGTCAGGTTTTGAGTATATGAGTATCGAGAGGCGAGCTGAGGAACCTGTAAATGGACGAAAACAGGTGCACAGACGCGGTGGTCGTGAGGACGCGTCGTAACGTCATATACATGTGTTACGTAAGCCGAAAAGCTATCTCTCACGCTCGCGTTTGTTTGGTCCCTGCTCAAGGTGGAGAGAGGAAGGAAGACGAGCGATTGCTGCACACACGATGGAGCTCATCGTCCTCGAGATCCCACTTGCTTGCAAACTCGCCATGAACGATAGAAGCTGCAAGAGTTCTGTTACTCTAAACGGCAATGAGACTTGAGGAGCAGAGCTTGCTCGACATGCAGCAACATCGGAACAGCGCAGCCAAACAACGCCTACGTTGCGCTCCAATCGGCTCCAGAATCCTTCCTCATTCACGGGCGATGACCACGATCTGATATGACAGGAAGAGGGAGCTAGAAGTAGCACATGGTGGTCACTTCTGTGAGTATCTCACCTTCATCATTAAGGTTGGTCTGGTTGTTACGGCAGCTTGCCCGTGAGCTTGCTGAAACACGGGGGCCGTCTTCTACAGAGTTTCTGTCAGCAAGAGCAGCAGTAGTGGGCGTTTCGATGTGTTGACCAACAGTGCTGCAGTTCTCCTGTGTGCGATGCGACGTTGCGTTCATACCGCCAGGCTGGGAACTGCTTCTATCCAGAGTATTCTCCAGCTCGCACAACAGTGTACCACTCCTCCCTCTGTTGGAGGAAGGCACGCAAGGGAGTCGATCCGCATCACCCCGCATCAACTTGTTCGGCGATGTGACAGACTTCCTGTCACTGCAGTAGCTTTAGGCTGCGGACTTCGGATTCCAGTTCTTCTGCGCTTATGTCTGCCCGAATGTGTTTCGGGAGCACGGCACCTATAAAGAGCGCGGAGAGTCCAAGCAAGCGCATTCCCCCTCTTCGTCCCACTCACTACTCATTCTCAGCGATGCGGATAGCCCTCCTGCTCGTTGCGCCGCTGGTGCTCGCCACTCCTGCACCGGTCATAGATGTCGACACAACTGGCTCTGGCACGCTCGACAAGCGCGTCGCAACGATCACCGTCAACACGCCCGCCGGCTCGATTGTCGGGCGGCAGGACATGCTGACGGAGGACTTCAACGGTATCCCCTTCGCTGAGCCACCGGTAGGCAACCTCCGATTACGGCCGCCGGTGCGCCTGAACAGCACACTAAACAACTTCGACGGCACAAGCTACGCACCGGCATGTCCTCAGTTCATCACGCCCACACCGTCGGACCAGTCGCCGTTTCTGGAGCGTGTCATGGGGTCACTGATAGACAGTCCGTTCGTCAAGCGCGCACTCAAGATCAGCGAGGACTGCCTGAACCTGAACGTTATTCGGCCAAGAGGCGTCAAGGCTGGCGACAACCTGCCAGTGCTGTTCTGGATGTACGGTGGCGGATTCTCGCTCGGCTGGAACTCCATGTACGACGCGAGCGGGATGGTTGCTGAGGCAGCAGCGGTGGGCAAGCCTTACATCTTCGTCGCCGTGTGAGTTTGCGGGCATCGGATCGTAACTGACAAGCAGGAACTACCGCGTCGGCGCCTGGGGATGGCTCGCGGGCAAGGAGATGATGGAGGACGGATCGACGAACCTCGGCCATCTCGACCAGCGCATGGGTTTGGAGTGGGTTGTGAGTACAGCTGCATATTTGGTGGGCGTCAGCTGACACACAGGCGGACAACATTGCAGCATTCGGCGGTGACCCAGCCAAGGTGACGCTCTGGGGCGAGAGCGCGGGGAGCATCTCCGTCTTCCACCACATGGCTGCCTACGACGGCGACAACACGTACAAGGGCAAGCCTCTGTTCCGGGCGGGCATCATGAACTCAGGCTCGATGATGCCGCTCGAGCCTGTTGACTCGCCACGGTCGCAGTCCATCTTCGACGCCGTCGTGTCGCATGCCGGCTGCTCCGGTGCCGAGGACAAGCTCGAGTGTCTCCGTGCCCTGCCACTCGAGGACTTCACGCGCGCCGCGAACTCGCAGCCCGGCCTGCTATCCTACACCGCTGTCGCTGTGTCGTACATGCCCCGCGTGGACGGCAAGTTCTTGACACGCACACCGCACGAGATCGTCAAGGCGGGGGCATACGCGCCCGTTCCCTTCATCCTCGGCGACCAGGAGGACGAGGGTACGCTCTTCTCGCTGTTCCAGAGCAACATCTCCTCCACCACAGAGGGAATCGTCGGCTACCTCTCGGACCTGTATCTTCCCGCAACGCCGGTCGAGAAGGTCCGTGAGCTCGTTGAGGCTTATCCGCAATCGATCATGGCCGGCTCCCCCTTCAACACAGGCATCTTCAACGAGGTTTACCCCGGCTTCAAGCGGCTCGCAGCCCTCATGGGCGACTTCAGCTTCACGATCACGCGCCGCCTATTCCTCGAGCACTGTACTGCCAACCATCCCCAGGTGCCGGCATGGTCCTACCTCGCCTCGTACGCATACGGCACACCAGTCCTGGGGTCGTTCCACGCATCAGACCTCGTGCAGATCTTCTTCGGCGTGCTGCCCAACTACGCCTCTGTCAATGTCAGGAAGTACTACGCGAACTTTGTGTGGAACCTGGACCCGAATGATGCCTCTGGAGGCACAGGCGGCAATTCGCAGGTCAACTTCCAGTGGCCGCGGTGGACGAACGGGAGCCGCGTGCTCGTGAACTTCTACCGCCTGTTCTTCAGACACATCAGCGACGACTTCAGGAGTAACGCGTTCGACGTCATCAAGCGCAACGCGGACTACTACATGGGCGGATAGGCAGCGAGCGTGAGCGAGCTGCGAATCTCATGACTGCGAGGCGCTGCGTGCTTGCTCGGCTTGGCTCGGTTGAGGAGATCTCGGCGCTTCGGCGCTTATGTGTACTGCGAGGATACTGCGTACGTTTGAGAAGCATGAACTCTGTGACACCTGGATCTGGGGAAGTTGTCAAACACCTTCACCCCGAAACGCACGATAAGACAGGCAGCTGAATTTGGCACGAGGGGTTAACCTAGATAGATACCGAGCCGCAGATTTAAGTTGCCGGCTGGATTCAGCGGAGCCGGGCCTGAAACCCAGAGCCTGATGTCAACGTGTCCACTCTCTGGGGTGCATCATGCGCTTCGGTGTCGTTTCTCTGCACGGATATGTTTGAGCGAGCGATGCAATGGAAGAGACGGGGGAAACGAACATGATAACCAGCTGGACACTGATCGGACATGGCCTACGGGCTCCGGTTAGATTACGCGAACAGCCGGTGCCGGGTCCGGCAGTGCGGTCTCTCGTGCGCGTCTGGCAGGTACAGCGTGTCGGGGATGATGGGCGTGCTGACCTCATTGCACTTGGGTACATGTCCGCGTGCAGTGTGGGCAACGTTCCCCGCCTCGGCCAGCATGATGCATGTCAGGGCTTCTCCTTGCCTTGCCCCAGAGTGACGAAACTCAATTGCGGACATGTGCTGTGCTTGCTCTCTTGCTCTCTGCTGGTGAGATGGGTGTAATGAACCAGGAACGAGGAACGCTTCACCTGGTATCCGAAACCAACTCTGCCGTGCTGATCCATGTGCGCACCGGCTACCCAGGCTGCGTACTTCGCTTTCCGCCGTGTCATCTCTTCCCTCATGTCCACCCTCGACCCGCGATCCGTATAAAGACCGCTTTCGACGTGTCCGCTCCCCCCTCTCTTGTCTCTCATCCCTATCGCCAGCACACAACATGACCGACGACAGCAAGCAGAAAGACCAGGCCACGCGCGCCGCCGTCCTCACGTCCATCGAGGACCGCAGCCAGGACACGGCCGGCACGGCGCGTGTCAAGGGCAAGGTCGTCATCGTCACTGGAGTCGGCCCCGCGGCGGGAATTGGCGCGCAGGCCGCCCGCCTCCTCGCCCGCGAGGGCGCGGCGGCGCTCTACCTCCTCGACGTGTCTAAGGACCTGCCTGCTTTCGCGAAGAGTCTCCAGGGCACCTTCCCCAACACTAAGGTGAGCACTCCTTCCTCTTGCCTTCCTTCCTCCTCGCTGCCTCCTTTCCCCGCTCCTTCCTCGGCTTTGTCCACCTCCTACGAACTTGTGCGTTCGCAGGCGTGGTCTGAAACGGTCGCTGTGCGGAGCGGGCTCGGCAGAGGAGAGCGAAGCAGCTAGCTGATCCTCCGTATGCCAGCTGACCCCAGGTCGTCGCCATCACGGGCGACGCAGCCGACGACGCCGTCGTCTCCTCCACGGTCCAGCGGGCTTTTGACGAGACGGGCCGTCTGGACGTCTACTTCGCGAACGCGGGCATCTCGCACCTGAAGCCTCAAGCTCAGGAGGGCGGCCCGCCTCAACTCGTCCTCGACATTGTCAGTGGAACGCGCACCGCTCAGGACATCAGTGCCGCCGAGTTCAGCGAGGTCATGCGGATCAACGCGCTGTCCGTCTTCCTGGCCCTGAAATACGCCGTGCCCGCCATGCAGCGCACGTCTGAGGCCAAGAAGATCCCGCAGGGCTCTGTCATTTCAACAGCCTCCGTCGCGGGCGTGAACGCCAACGGCGGTCCCCTGCCGTACTCCGCCACCAAGGCTGCGGTCATCAACATGACCAAGTCGGCTGCGTACGAGGTCGCGGGCAAAAACGTCAGGATCAACTGTATCTGTCCCGGACTGATTCGGACGGATATGACCAAAACTATCTTTGAGCTGGCCGCTATGGCGGGCGTGGACGAGAATGTTGGGCAGCTTAACCCGCTCCAGCGCCACGGTCTTCCGGAAGGTGAGTACGGCGTCGGGCCGAGCGACAGCGAGGCCCCGAGGGACCGAGGGATGCAGTCCCGAGCTCCTCAAGAGCTCCTCCCAATGTCTCACCAATGTCTCCCCAAGGTCATCGCAAGGTCCTCCCATGGCCCGGGACGGGAGCACAGGAGCCTCAAGCTGTCGGAATGATGAACTTAGCTGACCCACAGAAATCGGCCAGGCCGTGCTGTGGCTCGCGTCCGACGAGTCGTCCTACGTCAACGGGCACGCGCTCGTCGTCGACGGCGGCCTGACCGCCAGCATGCCGTACATCCCCGGCGCGGCCGACCGGATCAAGGAGCTCGCCAAGTTTTAAGTCAACTAAGCTAAGTAGTCATCATGCAGGGATACATTGCGTTCTGTCTATGTGAGAAGGAAGAAGACCGGAAAGGCGTAGGGCGAGGACGACCGGAACGATGGGAAAGAGAAGCGAAAGAGGAGAGCGAAGAAGGAATGGGAAGGAGACCGTCTATGTGTGCGTGTTTGCACGGTTTTGTTTGTGTGTGCAAGGAAGAGGGGAAGAAGGCGGCTCTGGGGGGCCGCTGGAGCCGCTCATTGCTTCTTCCTGTGCTCCGGCTTGTGGTCGACCTCATGGTCGACGTGCACGAAGCACCTGTCGACATTGGGCAGCGCCTCAATCTGGTCCTGGAGGTCCTGGGAGATATCGTGCGCCTTCCAGAGGGGCATCTCGGGGTCCCTGTATGTTAGCTATTGCCTACTACATTGCAGCAGCTTCGTTCCCCCTCATCCAAGGCGACTTACAGCACAATGTCGACCTCGACGACGTAGTCGGGCCCGCTGTGATAGACGCGCACCGTATCCACCTGCTTGATCTCTTCAGAGAAGGTCATGGCCTTGTACGTGACCATGGACGCGAACTCGCGCGGCGCGGCAATGCCAGCAAGGAACGTGAACTGCTCGTACACCGTGCGCGCCCAGAGACCTATGACGACGATGGCGAGGATCATCGCGCCAGCAGGGTCGATCCACCACTTCAGCTTCGCGCCGCCCGCGTTGGAGAGGATGGAGAAGCCGTTCGTGAGCAGGTCGTTGCGGTGGTCTTCCCAGAGGACTTGGACTTGGGAGGAACTGGAGCGGATCGCGTAGCAGTACAGGAACAGGAGCAACTTGACGACTGTGGGTTAGCTTGAGTTGTTGCAGCAGCTTGGAAAGAAAGGGAATAGGGGTCAAGGAGGGAGGAAGGGAGGCAGGGAGGAAGGGAGGAAGCAGGACTCACCCCACGCCACACACACGCATACGAGCGGCACGAGGTGGAACGTCTTCGTGTCGCTGCCGTCGTGCGTGATCAGCTCCTGGAGCGATTGCACCTGGGGTCAGCTTGAGTTCGCCGCCCAGCTCTAGCCGGCCATCCACCGGTGACTCACCACAAGGATCACGTTCACGGTGCCCATGATAAAGCCGAACACGATGTTGCCACTGCGGTCAGCTATTTCCAACGTGCGAAGCGAGCTGTGTTCTCCACTGCTTCTGCAGACTCAGCCAGGCTGAGCAGCTGCAAAGTGCCGGAGGAAGGTGCACGTACACTGTGCGTCAGCTCTGTAACACCTGCTAAGCTCACTGGTCTCGAAACGGGAGCCTCTAGCGGGCCATTTCTTCTCGTTCGCGCGCTTGGAGGCGCGGTGTGCGCTCCACAGGATCAGGTTCGCGAAGGGGTCGACTGGACGTTTAGTTGGGTCTATCGAATCCGATGTAACTTACACACTGTGTCGTCAGCTTCAGCTCATGCGTATCAGAAGCTGCCAGCTTGTTGCCTGGCAACGAGGCCACTCACCTGCGTCCACACAGCTCGCGAACAGGGCGAGCGACATGGAGCTGATGGCGGCGTACAGCTGAATCGCAGCCAGGCAGATGTTCGCCGCAAAGCTGACGTTGACGGCGATCTTGACCTTGAGCGCTGCGGCCTCGCCCGCGTCCCGTGCCTCAGCGGTATGCACGTCCATGGGCTTGAGGAGGTTGTCGATGTGTTCGTTCTGGTTCTCGTAGAAGCTCGCGACCTTGCCCGCCTTGCGCTTGCGGAGGCCGTCGATCTCGGCCGCGCTCATCACCTTCTGCCGAAGGAGGAGGGGATCGCTCTCCCCAGCCTCGCGCGACACGACCGAGTCCATGTTCATGAGCTCGAGGTCGACGTCGGGCGAGAGCACCGGCGCCGTCATGGTCGCTGTCGTTGACATGGTCGTGGATGTGGTGATGGTGAAATTTCCCGCAACCAGCTGACTCGACTTTGGGCCGCTTTGGCCTGTGCATGTTCGGTTGCCGCCAAGTGACCTGGTGGCGCGCGCTGGCGCAAGGGGCGGCGCGGTATGGGCGGTGCTCCACTCGTTATCTATCGGCGTCTTTTCCGCGCTCGGACATTGCGCTCCCCGCCTTGGAGGCGCCGCGCGCGGACGCGTCGTCGTGGTCGGCCTGACCTGGCTGACATTCTTCGGACGACACGGCCCGGTTCACGAGTGACTCGCTCACGCTGCGTATGGGCAAGGGCCTGGGGCAGTCACCGGGAGCTCGGAGAACAAGCCCTGGGTCAGTCATCTCGTTCCTGGGTGTCGGGTGTCCTGGCTGCCGCCGTGGCTTCTTCCCCATACCTCACCTCGGAGCAAGATTGGCCAAGGAAGCACGTACATGTCAAGTACTGGAACCAGGTCCGTAACGAGTCTGAAACCTACACAGAAACATGCATGACTGGTTATTTTGACAGGAACTTGGAGACTAACTCTCCCTCCCAGGAATGATTCTGCAGTACACCAGTCAGCCTAACCTGCCATAAGCCAACTCGCGCCCGCAGTGCACTATTCTGCGACTAAAGCGCCCCTGTGCGTGCTCACCGCCATGTCTGCCGGCTGCGTTCAGGCTGGATGATGTCAGTGCAAAGCGTTGGAAAATCTCCGGACTTCGCACTCGGACCTCCTTCCGCCTCGTTCATACCTGGAACGGCACGCAGCCGTACCCTCGACCGACACTTCACCTCATCATCATCCACCACAACTCCTACTTGCATTGCCCATCCAGCCGCATCCCATCGATACCATGATACCACGCACCCCATGCACAACGACCAGCCCCCACCCCACTGTGCCAGGGATGTCGTCACGCGCGAGAAGGCCAGCCAAACAATGGTGTCCCTGGATCACGTGGTCGCGTAATCTCGACTCCATGGCGCCGCGAGATTGAGGATTGACGCGTCGCGCTCGTAGAACGGCGGCCGTTTCGAAATCTACACATCCACACGCAATCCACCTTTGCTGCGTCTAGACCTGCTAGTCGCCGACACAGCCGTAGTCCCGGATATAACTCCCCGACACACCGCCGACATGACCGCCGAACAGACCGAGGACAACTGGGGCCGAGGTGAGTGCCTTCCTTCCCTTCCCGCCCCGCCCGGCTCCGATCGTGTGATGTGATGAACGGTGTTTTCGTCTTCCTCCGCCTTCCCCTCGGACCTGGAACCGGCATCCCCGCAGCTACCGATCGCCCTTGCTTGCGGCACGCTGCGCACACGAGCTTTCGCTGACATCTTGCAGTTCTGATATGCGGAGGAACAGACTGGTAAGCTGAACAGACTTCGCGGTTACCGACATCGTACTTACGCGCTTCAAGGGCTGCGAACGGGAAAGGAAGAAAACAGCAGGAGTGAGTTTCGTCCACCTCTGCAGTAACTGACATCCAGCGCCGGAGACCTGAACGAGCCGTACATCCTGCGATCGCTCTGTCACATCAAGGTCGCCAAGGTCCTCTCTGGCTGCGCTGCGAACTACGGAATCGCTATCGATGGTGAGAGCTAGCCCTTCGTCCCCCGTTTTCAAGCTGATGTCAGTCGACGGCCTCGCGCACTTCTTCGGACGCGTACCGGGCATCGGACCGGTGTCGAAGAAGGGTATCGTCCCGCACGATGCGCCGATGCACGTCTCGCCACGCAACGTCGGTCTCGGGAACGACGTAAAGTGGGTCGGTGGTGCGGCGGGACGGAGCCACTGGTTCCTCCTCGACTCGAAGGGAGGCGTGTGGGGTTCGGGCAACAACGTCGTTGGCCAGCTGGGTCTTGTGAGTTGGTGTCTTGTAGTCGGTAACTGACAACAGTCGATGTCTGGCGAGGTTGAGACGCTCGAGAAGATCCCGGGACCGTGGACGCGGGCAGGAGAGAAGGTCATTCAGGTCACTGCCGGACATACCTTCTCCCTCTTCCTCACCGACGCCGGCAAGGTATACGCATGCGGATCGAGCGAGCACGGCCAGCTCGGCAACGGAACGACAGGAGAACGTCTCGTCAAAGCAGGAAAGACTTCGTACGACGTCCAGGCTCCTCCTCGTAAGCTGTGGGGCCATCGACTCTAGCTGACGTCAGGGTTGATCGAGGACACTTTTGAGGGCAAGAAGATCGCCCAGATCTCGTCCGGAAACCAGCACTCGCTCGCGCTGGACGAGGACGGAAACGTCTACGCCTGGGGCTACGCCGGTTACGCGCGCCTCGGACTCGGCGACCAGAAGGACCAGCTCGTGCCCACGCTCGTGCCGCAGTTTTCGGATAGCAACCCGAAGCGCCGCGCCGAGACGGTCATCTGCGGACCAACCAGTGAGTTGTGCCTGCTTTGACGCCTAACTCTTCCCAGACTCTGTCGTCATCGACCGCTTCAAGATGTTCCACATGGCGGGCAAGTGGAAGCTGACAGGAGACGGGTCGACGGGATCGCCGTACACGACGTTCAAGCTGCTCGACAGCCGTAAGTTGGCAGTGCGATCGCAACTAACTCGTCGCAGTGAGCAGTTGCAAAATCCAGGTCGCTTCCCTTGGCGGCTGCACGCACTTCATCACGACGCCGACGGACGACGGAACAACACAGACTGTCGGCTTCGGACAGGGAGCGCTCTACGGAGGTGAGTTCGCTTTACCCCACTGAGCTGACAACCAGAACTCGGCTTTGGACCCGACGTCGGCAAGAGCTCGACCAAGCCGATAGCTATCGCTCCCCTGGCCGGTATCGACGTCATTGAGTAAGCTTATGCAGGGCTTCAGTGAGCTAACTCACAGCATCGCCGCCGGAGCATTCTTCACCCTCTTCCTCGCCAGACCCAACCAGCAGCTTGAGGACCGTCCCCGGTATCCCGTCACTGTCGAGTCTGAGGACGTGTGCCTGGTCTGCCACGAGGAGGGCGACGAGAGCCTGCTCCTGGAGTGCCAGAAGGTGAGCAGCTTATCGCAGAGGAGATAGCTGACGATCAGTGTGACGAGCCGTATCACTGCGGCTGCCTGACGCCTCCTCTGGCCGAGCTGCCCGAGGGCGAGTGGTTCTGCCCGGTGTGCGAGAAGGAGGGCGAGTCGATGGAACAGCAGTGCTCCCTGATTCCGGACGAGGACGCAATCGGCGAGCCCGAGCTGCCCGACACGCCTCTGAAGCGCAAGACCGAATCAGAGGAGCGGGCGACGCCAGAAAGTGGATACAAGCGCCCTCGCTCTGGGTAAAAAGCAACAGCGGCTAGTCAGTCCATAGGGGAGGGAGGCGGTGCGGGTGAAGCAGAGCCTAGGGCTCAGACATGCTATGAAGCTTGTGTACGATTGCGTTCCTGCGGTTTGCGCCAGTTCCAGAAATAACCAATCTGCGCCGGGCAGTGCGGCAGTAGCACACGTGACGGGTCACATGTGTCTGTGCTGATTGCGAGACGGATGAGCTTGTTTGACCGTCTGGGTGTGAAATGAACGGACCCGAAAGATGCAGTGACACATTCTGCTTTGCATGGGGCTTGCTTCTCGTGAAGAACGTGCCGACGTGCGAGTGCAAAGAGAGGAGCGAACGCCGGAATGGCGATAGCCCCTCCCTGTGCGGTGCGGAGCATTGTTTATCTCGCGGCGTGAGCGTGAGCAATGAGGGAATGAGGGACTGAGGCACAGAGAAGCCGAGATCAAGGTGAGGCGCGGATAGAAAACGCCATGCGTGATTTCTCATTGGCCGCAGGAGATAGATCTAGCGCGACGCGCTATTATCGTCTTGTCCAAAGCCCGACCGTTTGCACATTCACCATGTCACATCCCCTTCCCTTCCCCTGTCTGTGATCCACATTGCGTCCATCGCCCTGTCCACTTCTCTAGCCTGCGATTGGGGTGTGGCCTCCTGCTCTGTCAGTACGCAAACAGCACAGCAAGACAACGGTACAACGATCCAACGAGGCGAGTGAGGAAAGGGCGCCCGGAAATGGGCTGGAGATAGCCTACCCACCCAAATGACTACCGAGCGACCGGCGCAACCAGGCAATTGTAAGTCAGCAAGCAAGCTGGCGGCGAGTTCCCCTGGTGCAAGACGCATGGCACGCCAGATGAACTGGCGCACGGCGTGATGTCTGTGACGCCAACATGGACCAACGCTCGAGTGGCCAACGGGACGACAAGAATTGAGCTCACACTACACTGATCCTCGCCTAGTTCCCATCCTGGGGCGCAGCGCAGCCATGCCACAATGTCATGGCTCACTTATCGTGCCCTCATACCTCTTTGCACATTCACCTCACGCGCCTCACGGGGACATACTGAACGCGCTAGTCCTATAAAGCTGACCCAAGAAAAGAAGCACCCCAGTCCCATCAAGCTTCTCCGCTCACCTTGCGCTCACCTTGCCATCCCTTCACTCCTCCCCTCCCCTCCTTTATTCCCTCACCGGAACCCCCTCCCCAACTCCTAGCCGGGATCCAGCAACAATGGCGGACAAGGACAAAGACGCCCTCTCCATCAAGTCGGCCTCTGCGGAAACAATCCTCCCCGAAGTCGCCTACGAAGTGGACGCGGAGAAGGGCACGCACACTGGCCCACACTCAAGTGGACAGCACCCGCAATTCGCGATTCCGCGCTCAGTCACTATTCAGGATGACGAGAATGCGCAGAGAGAGTTGAGGCTCCGCAGGCAGAATTCGGTCGGTGCTGGACCGCGACAGGTGGATACGACTAGTAGGCTGGTTGGCGAGTTCAGGTTAGTCACCTCCTCATCCTCCCCTCCCTTCCACAGCCTTTCATCTTGGTTCGGTCCCGGACGACCACTTCCGCTTCCCCCTCCCCCCCGACGCTCCGCTATTCCCTCAGGCTCTGCATAGGCTCTGCTCCGACTTCGCTCGGACTTCGTCCTCGCTTCGTCCTCGCTGACACGCAGAACCCTTTCCATCCATGTGACAGACTCTCTCCGCCACCCCGAGCAGACGGAGGCCAAGCGCACCGCCGTGCGTGAGCTGACGGAGCTCGAGTGGCACAAGCTCGACGAGAAGGAGGTGTGCCAGCGCCTGAACGTGTCCCCCAAAGCCGGCCTGGACAGGGAGCAGGTGAAGCGCCGCCTCTCCTCGAGTGGATACAACGAGATGACGCCTCCATCGAACAACGTCCTGCTCAAGTGGTTCTGGTACGTGTTCGGCGGCTTCGGCACGATCCTCTTCTTAGCCAGTGTGCTGTGCTTCATCGCGTGGCGCCCGCTCGGCGACCCGAACCCCGCCGCGTCGAACCTCGCCCTCGCCGTCGTCCTCCTCATCGTCATCGTGATCCAGACCGCCTTCAACGCGTACCAGGACTGGTCGACGGGCAAGGTCATGGCGTCCATCATGAACCTCCTCCCGCAGCAGGTGACTGTGCTCCGCGACGGGTCCCAGGTCCAGATCGAGGGCCGCGAGATCGTCCCCGGCGACCTGGTCTACATCTCGCTCGGGAACAAGCTGCCGGCCGACGTGCGCTTCCTCCAGACGTCGAGCGACTTCCGCCTCGACCGCGCCGTGCTCACTGGCGAGTCGGAGCCGATCGCGGGCGTGACGCACCAGACGGACGACAACTTCCTCGAGTCCAAGAACATCGGTCTGCAGGGCACGCTCTGCGTCGGCGGCTCCGGCTTAGGAGTGGTCATCCAGACAGGCGACAACACGGTGTTCGGCCGTATTGCGGCGCTGTCGGCCCAGGGCGGACCGGCTCTCACGACGCTGCAGCGGGAGATCGCGCACTTCGTGTGGATCATCGTCGGGTGTGCGCTTAGCATCGCGCTCATCATCATCATCCTCTGGGCCGCGTGGCTGAACCCGAAGCATAAGGGGTTCATGTCCGCGAGCACCCTCGTCATCAACGTTGTGTCCGTCTGCGTCGCTTTTATCCCCGAAGGCCTCCCCATCTCCGTCACGGTCTCGCTCAGTGTGATCGCCCGCACCCTCGCCAAGAACAAGGTCCTGTGCAAGACGCTCATGACCGTCGAGACGCTGGGCAGCGTTTCGGTGCTGTGCTCCGACAAGACGGGCACGCTCACGCAGAACCAGATGACCGTCACCTCCGTCGCCGTGTTCGAGGACGAGATGGACTCTCTGGCCGCTCGCGACCGTATTGTGGCCCAGCACGCCAGTGCCGACTCAGTCCGCCAACTCGCCGCCATCGCGGGAGTGTGCAACGCCGCCTCTTTCGACAGCTCGACGCTCGACCAGCCCCTCGGCCTGCGCAAGGTCCACGGTGACGCGACGGACAGCGCGATCCTGCGCTGGGCTGAGTTCCTGCGCCCTGTGTCCGAGAGCCAGGCCGAGTGGACCGAGACCTTCAAGATGAACTTTAGCTCCAAGACAAAGTTCATGCTCAAGCTGCTCCGCCCCAGCTCTACCGGTAAGCTGGCCGGGCACCCTGCGCCGGTCAGTCCTCATGAGGAGTTCGGCGAGGGCGACGCCGTCCTCCTGACCAAGGGAGCGCCGGACGTCCTCCTCAAGCGCTGCGCGTACATTAACGACGCCTCCGGCGGTACCTCGCTCCCACTCACCGACGAGCGCCGTGCAGCCCTCGTCGCCGTGCAGGAACGCTGGGCGGCGAAGGGCCAGCGCGTGCTCCTTCTCGCCAAGCGCGTGATCCCCGCCTCCAAGCTCGCAGGCTGGGACGTCGTCTCAGACGAGTTCGCAGACCACGTCAACCTCTCGCTGAACCAAGAGCTGACTGTCGTCGGCCTGCTCGGCCTCGTCGACCCGCCCCGCCCCGACATCCCCGACACGATCCGCACCCTCCGCTCAGCCGGCATCAAGGTCTTCATGGTCACTGGCGACTTTGCTCTCACCGCGGTAGCTATTGCCGAGCAGTGCGGTATCGTCACCGCCCGGCGTCGGGCTACACTCGCGGACCTCCCTCGTCAAGCGCCCGAGCTGCACGGCGGCCTCCCCGACATCGGCAAGGGGTGCGAGCCCGTCGACACTGTCAGCACGGAAGAGGCCGTGCTCGCCCCCGTCGGCCGCGCCCTCGTCCTGACCGGCACGGACCTGATGCAGATGTCAGAGGACCAGTGGGCGCAGGCGTGCAGCTGCCCCGAGATCGTGTTCGCGCGCACGACGCCCGAGCAGAAGTTGAGAATCGTGAAGGAGTTCCAGGCCCGCGGCGCCGTGGTCGGGATGACGGGCGACGGCGTGAATGACGCTCCCAGTCTCAAGGCCGCCGACGTCGGAATCGCGATGGGTGGCGGCAGCGATGTCGCGATGGAAGCCGCTGATCTGGTCCTGCTCGAGAGCTTCTCGAGCATGGTCGTGGCCGTCACGTACGGAAGGCTCGTGTTTGATAACCTGAAGAAGACGATCCTCTACCTCCTCCCGTGAGTCCCAGCTCTCCAACTTTGAATCGTCAGCTAACCCCAGCGCCGGCTCGTTCTCCGAGCTCACCCCGATCCTCATCTGCGTCCTCTTCGGACTGCCGCAGATGATGTCTTCGATTGCCATGATTCTCGTCTGTTGCTGTAAGTCTCCTTCCCCCGGCTCTTCAGAGCTAGAAAAGGTGAAGGTAGCTGACACCCAGTGACCGACGTTCTCCCCGCTGTCTCGATGTGCTTCGAGAAGCCCGAGACTGGACTCCTCCTCCGTCCCCCCCGAGACATCAAGAAGGACAAACTCGTTAACTGGAAACTCCTCTTCCACGCTTATGCGGTGCTCGGCGTGCTGGAGAGTTTGTGCGCGTTCGCCATGGCGTTCTGGTACCTCCAGCGGGCGGGCTATCCCTTCTCCAAGATGTAAGCTAGACGTCCATTCACAGCTGACGCCCAGCGTGTTCGCCTTCGGCGGCCTGCCTCCCGACTTAGACGCCGCCGACTTCAACGAGCAGGTCGCCCGTGCTCAGAGCGTCTACTTCTTCACGCTCGTCTTCATGCAGTGGGGCAACCTGCTTGCAACCCGTACGCGCGTCCTCAGTATCTTCCAGCACAACCCGTTCTGGGGTCCGGCGCGCAACCTCTTCGTGCCGTGCGCGATGGCGGCGAGCATTGCCTTCCTGTTCTTCTTCTCCTACGTGCCCTTCTTCCAGAAGGCTTTCGTCACCCGCGGCGTGCCCGTCGAGTACATCTTCATCCCTATGGCGTTTGGCGCCGCGCTGCTCCTGCTCGACGAGGCGAGGAAGTACTGCGTGCGCACTTGGCCCAAGGGCTTCCTGGCCAAGATGGCGTGGTAGCTGGTGTGCCTGCGGACCGACGGCCGACGTATAATGGTGTGAATCATAGAGCTAGCAGTTAGCTGTCCATAGAGTGAACCCGACATAGAGCGATGCAAGCGTGAGATCATAGCTGCGGAGTGAGGTCAGTGGCTTGGCGAGGAGCTGCTTTGTGAGGCTCGCGATAGCCGCGATTGCGGAGGGGGGGACCAGTTAAGGAGTGCGCTGCCGGGCCGCTTGCCGGCGCCAATGCCGCCCAAAGTGCACAGCTGACCGCCCGCACATGTAAGGGGGCGCGCAACTGACCGCATCTTGCAACCTGAATGTCTTCCAGACGCCTCCCCTCCCTTCTCACTACCACAGCCCGACACCTCAGCACGACCTCAGCCATGTCGACCACCAAGTCCGACCCCAAGACCTACATCTTCAACCACACCATGTAAGTCGCCTTCGGGTCTAAGCTGACGTCAGGGTGCGCCTTCCCTACCTCTTCTTCGCACTCGCTGCTCACCACCTCCTCTTCCCCGGAGCCTCGAGCTAACCCCAGTTCCGCATCAAGGACCCCAAGGCGTCCTTGAAGGTGAGCTCTTGGTCTGTAGCAAGCTGACAGAAGTTCTACGAGGAGGTCCTCGGCATGGAGGTGAGCATCCCAAGAGAAGGGAAGGGACGCGTGACTGACGTCACGGCAGTGCTTCCGCAAGTCGGACGGAGGTGACTTCACAAACTACTTCCTCGGCTATCCCTCCGGATTCGGCGACAAGGCCAACGCGTCCAAGGAGGAGAAGGGCGACAACTTTACAAACCGCGAGGGCGTCCTCGAGCTGTGCCACAACTGGGGCACTGGTGAGTACCAGCTGCACGGGTGGTCGCCCGTCAGGGCGGGCAGCCAGTGCGGAATGCTGTCCGCGCAGTGGGTCGCAGTGGACAGGGGGAGCACCCACCCTCTTCCTCTACGCTCGACATGCAACGGCGTGGCGTGGATAGGGAGGGCGCGACTGACGTCGCGCTAACATTGCAGAGTCCGACCCCAACTTCAAGGGCTACGCCAGCGGCAACGAGGAACCCGGCCGCGGCTTCGGCCACATCTGCATCGCCGTCGACGACCTGCACGCCGCGTGCAAGCGCTTCGACGAGCTCGGCGTCAAGTTCAAGAAGCGTCCCGAGGAGGGTCGTATGCGCGTGAGTACCCGCCCGAGCGCAGCCCGAGCGGAGCGAGGGCGAAGCGAGGGCTGCGAGCGAGGGCTTGAGGTCTGCGAAGGCTTGCTAAGTCTGCCGGACTAGCCTTGCCTCGCTCAACCTACCAAGCTAGATCCGTCCCGCACGAAGCTAACGCCCAGCACATCGCGTTCATCTACGACCCCGACGGATACTGGATCGAGATCCTCTCCCGCAAGCCCGGCCAGGAGGGCGCTTAAGCAGACAGACGATGTATGCGGATGAAGTCACACGTGGCATACTGATCTATTGTTCTACTGATGTTCACCAGCCAAACTGCTCCGAGTAGAAGTGGATCGGGGCTTGGCCCCTGGCTACGGCTGAGGGCGTGTTCACAGCACAGACTGCGCGCCGCGTTTCGAGACCGAGGAAAGTGGGACCGCAGACGACAACGGCCATGCCGCCTGCGTCGTTCGGTGTTGTCGCCACGTTCCGCCTGACTGTGGCCTCAACATCGGCCCTTCCCTCAACCACCTGGATGACGCTAGCCGGTGACGCCTCCTTCTCCTGGTCCTTCTCCTCACTGTTCACCGACGGCGTGACGGTCTCGACATCCCTCCTCGTCCGATGCACATCAATCCTAACCTCCAAACCACCCCTCCCCTTAGCGAGTTCTTCTTCAACCATCCCCTGGATCCAGGCGACGGGGTCCTCGTCCCTTGTGTTCCAAACAAGATGCACAGAGGCAACAGCACTCCGTCCCTCCCTCGCATCGTTGATGAGATCGAGGAGGAGCGAGAGGCAGTAACTGACCCCAGTCCCGCCCGCTACTAACATCACGGAGGCATAGTGCAAGAGCGGGGGAGGGATACCGTACGGCCCGTCGAGGAGGCAGCGCTGTTCCCCCGGATGCTGGAGTAACTTCCTCGTGAAACCTTTATGTGCGCGGATCAGGAAGATTGCCTCCCGACTCGGCCCACTCGGGAGATTTGACATGGTGAATGGGTGCTGCTGCGGAGCAATCGAGGGGAGGGTGAGGAAAGCGTGCTGGCCCGCTTTCCACTTGATCCCCGTCATGACCGTGACCCTCACTACGTCCTGTCCCAACACCTCGACCGTCGCCTTGCCCCTCTTCCGGCTTGCGTACGCCAACTTGGCCAGCGAAAGCAATCTGTCGAAACCCCAGATGACGAACCCGCTCCAAGCCCAAGCCCTGTACATCGGCCGGTGGACACAGAGCGCCGCGAGCAGCACAATCCCCAGCACAATGTGCAGGGCAATGAAGACCTCGTATGCGAGCCTCCTGAAGATTCCGAATGAGGAGAGGAAGATGAGAGAAAGGGAGGTCAGGGCGAGCGCCCCCGTGCTGGTTGTGACGGAGGGGGTGAGACCGACACCCAGCATCGCGCCCATGTGTGCCCAGGCCGTGAGGACTGTGGTGCGCGCGGCGGCGCGGTGCAGGTAGTTCAGCTTCTCGTAGGAGAGCCCGGTCAGAGTGGAGATGAGGTTGGAGCGGCCCGAGAGGGTGATGATGAAGGGGAGCTGCGAGATTGACTGATGTCAGCGTTCCTCCCTTCGCCATCTTGTACTCTGGCGCGAGTCCTCCAAAGAGCTCTCCAGCGAGGACGGAAGAGAAGACAGACTCACAGCCAGCCCGAACACGCGGGTATAGTTCATCTTGCCCTTGTACACTGAGCCCCACATTGTGAGTCCGAGGACGAGGGCGATGTAAGCCGCTGTCCAGAAGTATTCTGTCGCTGTGTG
Source organism: Trichosporon faecale (assembly GCA_039545375.1). Classification (NCBI taxonomy): domain Eukaryota; kingdom Fungi; phylum Basidiomycota; class Tremellomycetes; order Trichosporonales; family Trichosporonaceae; genus Trichosporon; species Trichosporon faecale. The sequence continues at coordinate 1,430,211 of BCLU01000029.1, forward strand.
GCTCGGAAAAAGGGCCAGGGGGACGCGGACGTGTGCCCAGTTCCGATATCCCGCGTACAGCCCCCTGGCCCATCCTCCCAATCCTTGTTCCTTCCGGTCTCCAACTACAGTCGACGCGGGAGAGGAGTTGGGGGCAGTCGCAATGGAGGATTGGCGGAGTGGAGCGACCCTCCTCTGAATTGACCGAGCGCGCAGGAAGCGAACAACGCGAAGAAGCACGAGGGCAGCGACGATGCCAGAAAGGATCCACCACAGGATGTAGAACGCTTTCCGGGAGTGGAGTTTGGGCAGCCAGACGAACAAGGGTGGGAGACCGGGACCGGCGGGCTGCATCATTGGGTCTTTTGGCTTCGCCACAGCGCCCGTCGCGTTCGCTTGTTGGCGTGCCACGAGATCGACGAGGCTCATCTTCATTGTCAGCTCTCCCTCTAACTCAGCTCTTCCTCCGACTAACGACAACTCAGCCACTCACCTTGTACCCGACTCCCTGCGTGCTATGTGTGATCGGGCAAGCGGCCTTGTGCAAGCATTCAGGAGGCTTTATACGTGTGCATTGTGGTTTCTCGGTCAACTAGCGTTGTAGTTTCCATCGGCTCTGTCCTCATTGCTCAGCACTCTCAAACTAGCGCAAGAGCACGGTGCCAAGCCGGCGGAAGATGCATCGGTCGAAGACACACTTCTTGGCTCCGCATGTTCTACGAGTGACAGACGTGGCGTGCCCCGTGGACCCCCCGTGATTGACCTTCAGGCGGGCTTCAGGAAAGTGTTCGGCCGAAACGGGTCGTCTTATCTTGCCCGCGATCGGTGATTACAACTTCGCCTTCTAACTTCCGTGGGCGAATCAGATAGCAAATGTTTGGTTGGCAGGCATGCGGGGCCGATGGTCTAGGCCGATGTCGAAGGGTGTGCAGAACGTGCAGAGTGCGCCAAGGCGGCGTTTCAGACTGCACGATGCTGCCAAGAAAGAACGTGAAGAATGAGAGGTGTGCGGACCATCGTTTGCGGCGATGCCTCCGCTACCCAGAACCATGTGCTTGAGCTCGCCGAGGCCCATCATCAAGGTCGCCATTCCAGGCCTTGAATCGCCATCAACGCAATCGGCCAAGGGGCGGAACGAACTACGCTCAGAATGTTTACACGCTTTAGTCATCTTATCTCGGCTGTTCCGGCGGAAGATCGTCCACTACTGGCTGGGTTTGTCAGACCCGACATTCCCAGCTCGTTTGCCACAGCAGTGTTCTAGGCTCCGCAGCGCATCTCAGCCCAGGCTCGGAGGATGCTCTGCGTCGAATCGAGGTCTCGCACGGTCGTGGACAACCTGCGTTCACTCGACTTGTCCAGCTATGCTGACTGTGCGGATAAGCTTACAGCATCAGGGCATGCCATTCGTAACGTTCAGTTCATCGCCCTCTCTGCTAGGTCAATGCGATGGATACATGTTATGTCTATGCTGCGTGTTGTACATATCTACGCCTTAGTCGCCGGCGTCTGCTCCGGCTGCCACATCCACATGCCCCACCCCAGCGCGCCGTTGTCCTTGACGAAGATATCCTTGAGCTTGTCTCCCTTGTCAATCGCGCCGGCCGTAACCGCGAGCGGGAGGAGATGCTCAGGCGAGGGGTGAGCGGCGCGATAAAGCGGGTGCCGGAAGAGGTTCACGGTTCCCTCGAGCGGATCGTTAGACTTCAGCGCGCCCTGGATAGCGTCGAGGAAGTGCTTGCCGTACTCCCCCCGGCCGCCCGTCATGTAGTCGCGGAGGTTGTGCACCGCCTGCCCCGTACCCATGATGCCGTACCCCTTGTCCCTCAGAGACGCAAGCGCACGGCCGAGCTTTGCGCTGCTGACCGGACTGCCGTCGCCGGGCAGAGACACCTGCACGATTGGGATGGACGTAGACCCGTTGAAAGCGACCTTGAAGGGTACCCAGACGCCGTGGTCGAGGCCGCGCTTTGTCGTCGCGTAGTCGATGTTGGCGGACGAGAGCGCGGACTTGACGTCAGAGAGCATCGCGTCGTTGCCCCGCGACTCGAACTTTTGCTTGTAGTACTCGGGCGGGAAGCCGTAGAAGTCGTACACGAGTGGGTTGGACTGGTCCACGTTCACTGCAAGTTAGCTGGTTTCGCGAGATCCGCTACAGCTTGCTGACAGCACCCTGGTTCAGGTGCTGTCGGCGCCAGTTGTTTCCGCAGCGCAGGCTTTCCCCCAGCGGCGCTCACTTACCGAGAATCTGGTCATTGTTCGACTCCCAGTGCGCCGAGACGACAACGAGACCGCGCGGGTTCTGCTCAGCGACAGTCTGGCCGTATTTCTGCCATGCCTTGTATGGGGCGGAGTTGGTCTCGAACATGGTCGGCGGTCCGCCGTGGGACAGGAAGTACACCTGGCCCTTGGGGTAGGTCGCAGAGGAGGACATGGCGCGGGGCTGGATCGGGGGGAGTTCTGGGGTCAGCTTCGCCTTGAGCCTCAAAGCTGGGGCGAGGGAGAGTGGCTCACTGGTGACAGTAGCTGCTGTGGAAGGGCGGACAAATCCCTTGATCTTGTTCAGGTTCGCGAGCAGAATGGCGAGGAGGACACCGACGACGGCGACGAGGAGTTTCTTGTTGATTTGCTGTTCTGGTTGTCCCTGCTGCGTAGGCGAGGACGGCATGAAATCGATCGAGAGTTGGAGGGATGATCGACGCGCGTGCCCCGGCTTATAAAGGCGAGCCTGCTTCCGACGGATACCGGGAAAAGGGCGGATGATTCATCTGCTTACGTTTCGCTGGGAAGAAGTCCTCAGCGCAGCCAGTAGGCTGTAAACGGCGTTTCCGAGGCAGCCCGGCCACTCAGAGATAGTGCATAGCTGAGCAGAGCAGGTCATGTGCTTGATAAGAGCGATAACCACGTTATGCAGTCGATTCCACGAATTTCTCAGCGCTGACTTTCCGTCGGCCCCTTGCCACCAGACAGGATCGGCGGACTTGGCCGGATGCTTCCGCTGGGTGGCCAACGGCATGCAGCTCGATCGTCATCGTCATCCGCACTCACAACCCAGCACGCAACCATGTCTCTGACCCCCGAACAGCTCGAGCAGTGGGAGCGCGATGGGTGAGTCACTAGCTAGGGACGGTTTTCGCATGAGCTGACAGCAGATACCTCGCGCTGCCGGACTTCCTCTCGCCCGAGGAAGTGCAGAAGCTCCTTGGGCGGACACATGAGCTGCTCGACGCGTTCGACCCGGCCTCTCACCCGCTCACGGCGTTCAAGACGGGACGCCAAGACGGCGAGCACGTCGGGGACGACTACTTCCTGACCTCGGGCGATAAGGTGGGTCTCTTCCTCTCATCCAGGTTCCGCCGGCTCCTTCCCTACCGTCCAGCTTCCTACTCCAGTCCTGATGCTTAGCTGACGCCAGATCCGCTACTTCCTTGAGCCCTCAGCCCTGTCCGAAGCAAAGGACGGCGGGCCGCCGAAACTACTTTATCCCCCCGCGCGCAGCATCAACAAGATCGGACACGGCCTCCTCGCGGACCCGGTGTTCCGGGAGGTCACATCGAGCGACAAGGTCAAGGATGTCGCACGCAGCCTGGAGGGAAACATCAAGGATCCCCGCGTGCTCCAGACTATGATTATCTGCAAGCAGCCTCGGATTGGAGGTGTTGGTGAGTCCGACACTGCAGCGCGACAGCGCTGTCCCCTTCAAGCCCTCGCGCATTCCAACGAGGGGGAGAAGGGTACGGCGCCTCGCGGCAGCTACACGCGACCCCGTCCTGAGCTGACCCCAGTCCCCTGCCACAACGACTCGACGTTCCTGTACACCGACCCGCCGAGCGCGATCGGGTGCTGGATCGCGCTGGAGGACTGCACGCCAGAGAATGGCTGTCTCGTAAGTCCCCTCCCCCAGCTGTATGTCCCTCGACTGTCGAGCTGACGATTCAGTCCTTCCTGCCCGGCTCGCACAAGCAGGCGAAGGTGCACTCGCGCTTCGTGCGCGCTGCAGGCGGAGGCACAGAATTCGAACCAGTCCCGGGCGTCGAGAAAGGAGAAGAGGACTGGGACAAGATGGACGGGTGGAAGGAGGCGCCTGTCAAGGCCGGGACGATGGTGCTCATCCACGGTAAGTTAGCTGTTGGGTTGGAGGGCTCAAGCTGACAGCAGGCTCGGTCATGCACCGCTCGCCGCCGAACCCGAGCGAGAAGACGCGCATGATCTATACGTTCCACATGATTGATGGCGCGGAAGGGATTAGGTATGACGAGAAGAACTGGCTGCAGCCTGGGCCGGAGGGGTTCCACGCTCTGCTGGCGTGATACAGCTGAATGTAACAATATCCCAATGCGGCTCTGGTACGCTCACAATCCACGATACTCAGACTGTGGTTCTTCCAAAGTCAGTCCGCTCAATCCATCGCTCTCGCCCTCTTCGAGCGCTCGAGCTGCAGCTTGTGTATGCCTACTACTATACATTATGCGTGTGCTGCGCAAAGTCTAAGAATTCAACTAAATAATCTAGGCGAGGAGGCCGGTGCTCTCGAGCGTCATGAGGATCGAGTGCACGACCTCGGGGACCGAGTCGGTGCGGAGGTCGGCGACAATGTCAGCGTCCTGGGGCAGCTCGTACTCGTCGTCGACGCCGGTGAGGCCCTTGATTTCGCCAGTGCGCGCGCGCTTGTACAGCCCGCGGCGGTCGGCCGCCTCGCACTCCTCGAGCGGCGTGGCAACGTGCACCAGGAAGAAGTTGCCGCCCGGTCCAGTAACGGCCTCACGGAACGCCTTGCGCGAGACGTCGTACGGCGCCGTCGGGGCGGCGATGACGGCCGCACCCGCCTTGGTCAGCTCAGAGGCGACGTAGCCGATACGAAGCATGTTGGCGTGCTTGTCCTCCCTTGAGTGGCCGGAGGTGCCGAGGTCGGGGCGGATCTCGTCGCCGAGCAGCAGCGACACGCTGCGCCCGCCGTGCTGCTGCAGCGTGACGCTGAGCGCACGCGCGATGGTGTCCTTGCCCGAGTTGTGCAGGCCGGTGAGGAGGACGGTGAAGCCCTGCTTGGGGCGCGGGGGGTACGAGTCGCGGAGGACCTTGACGACGCCGGTGTAGGAGAACCAGTCGGGGATGGCGGCGCCGGTGCGGAGGCGCTTGCGGAGCTCGGTGCCGGAGATGTCGGCGGTCTGCGTGCCCTTGGGCACCTCGTCGACGGGCTGGTACTCGTCCGAGCCGGGGAGGTACGTCATCATCTGGAACGGCACCATGTCGATGTGCAGCTCGTCCTTGTACTGGGCGACGAGCTCCTGCGCGTCGTACGGGCCGTAGAAGTCCTTGCCCTGGCTGTTCTTGCCGGGGCCGGCGTGGTCGCGGCCGACGATGAAGTGGCTCGCGCCGAAGTTCTTGCGGATGATAGCGTGCCAGACCGCCTCACGGGGACCGGCCATGCGCATAGCGAGGGGGAGGAGGGCGAGATGAGCAAGGCCCTCGGGGTACGACGGCATCAGAGCCTGGTAAGCGCGCACGCGGGTGTAGTGGTCCACGTCTCCGGGCTTGGTCAAGCCGACGACGGGGTGGATCAGGACGTTGGCCTTGTGCTGGCGCGCGGCGCGGACGGTGAGCTCGCGGTGCGCGCGGTGCATGGGGTTGCGCGTCTGGAACGCGACGACCTTGCGCCAAGCGAGCTTGTGGAAGTACGCGCGCAGCTCGGCGGGCGTGTAGCGCAGGCCGACGTAGTCGTAGTGCGCCGGGGCCTGGACGGCCTCGACCTTGCCGCCGACGTAGAACTCCTTCGTCCGGTTGTGCAGGTAGGCGACGGCAGGGTGCGCCAGGTCGTCGGCGCCCATGACCTTCTCGGCCTCCTCGGCCTTGTTGGGCTTGTAGATGTCCTCGACCGTGAGGATGGCGAGGGCAGCCTCGTCACGGAAGTCGCGGAGCGCGACGCGGGCACCGGGGGCGAGCTGGAGGCGCTCAATGTCCTCCTTCGAGACGTCGAGAGTGATCGGCATAGGGAAGAGAGTTCCCTGGCGGTGGCCGTTGGTCGGGGCGAGGCGGAGAGTGTCGACCACAGACTTGTAGTCCTTCTCGTTCATGAAGCCCTCGAGGGGAGAGAAACCACCGTTCATGATCAGCTCGAGGTCACAGAGCTGGCGCTGGGAGAGTTAGCGTAGAGTTCAATTGTGGGACCTGAGACTAGCGGGCTAGACTGTGTGGGGCGTCGGAGCAGCTCGCGGCGCTGACATCGCCGCGGTTCTGCTCCCATGTCTCACTCCGCCTTCCTCCGCTGCCTCCTCGCCTTCGCTCTTGCCTCCGGCACAGCTCGGCGCTCGGCGCTCCACTCACCTCGGTCAGGAAGATGTCCCGGAGGTGGCGAGCCTCCTCCTTGAGCTCGGCGTGGCGGGGCGCATCGCGCGCGACAAGGTCCTTGAGGACGCCTCCGTGGGGGGTGTTGGCCATTTTGGTTGTAGTCGGGGGGAGGCAGAGGGGGGTTAGGTTGAGAGAAGAACAATTTCCCAGCAACTGATTCAGATACATATAGCGGCGTCGCTGCATGCAGCACTGTAGGCTGTAGGAGCACACTTTTGCTCTTTGGGAAGGGATATCCGTGACGTGCTCGGTGGACGCTGGCGTGCTTGGCTTTGTGCCCGGTCGGGCGGGGCGACCCTTAGACTTTGCGCTGAAATTCCAGATAATCATGACTGCTCCTGGCCCTCCTGGCTGATTTCCACGTGCGCTGGCTGCTGAACATTACTCAGACGCCCCTGAACCCCGCGTCGTCGCCGCACGACCAGCCAGCGAGCGCCGGAAGATTACATCGGCTGAAGACTGGGTCGGGCCCTGGCTCGTCGTGTTTGGGTGGCGGTAGCGATCGTTGGTCGTCAGCCTGGGGCCGCCGGGCTCTAACGAGCAGAAGCAGAGGCTGGCTTCGGGACTGCATGCATGCAAGCCAGCTAGGCTGGGCTAGCGCGAGGAGAAGATGCATGCATACGCGGCCCCGATGCCTGACTGAGAGCGACTTTTCGAGGGCTGGACGAGTGCACCTCCGTCGGTCAAATATGGTGCAGGATCACGCCATCGTGTGTTTGCCACAGGCACAGGGATCGCCCCCGGGCCCAGGGTGAGAGATAGGCGATATGATAAAGGTCACGTGATGAGTCCACGTGCGCGATTTGTCAATCAGTCATGACGTTTCAGCCGATGAGCGAGGTCAACGTTTGGGAATTGTCAGAGTCTGGCAGTACCGTGAGCTACGCGAGCACTACGGCGTGGCTTTGGGCCTATGGGCCAGCCTCTTGATCCAGAATCAACCGACTGCACGACGACAAGCTTCCGACCCGAGAACCAGCCCCGGTCCCCTGGTCCCGACACTGGACCCCGCATATTCCCCGGGTCGCGCGCCCTGGTCGCTCGCCCAGGTCGTGCGAGAGTGGAGCAAAGGACGGGGCAACGGTGACTACCCGGTTGCCCCGCCTCTCACTGACAGCACTAGCATCTGGAATCGGGTTCCTTAACCACGAGCGCAGCCCAACGTGCACCGCGTCATCCTCGTCCAGCTCACGACCAGCTCACGAATGCGGGAGCCACGCTCGAGCCACCCGACCCAGACGACCGGTACTGATAAGGTTGGGCTCCCAAGCTGCCCAGTAGCTTCCAATGTCTTACCAATTTCGTCTGGTTCTGCTCGCTTGGAAGCATGCAAGAGCAGGTAGCAAGAGGGGAGGTGGCTTGCGGATCGCGGACTTGCTTCTTTTGTCCTCTTCTGTGCTTTACCGGCGCGGAAGTGGCTGTTGGCGGTGCAGTGGGTGCTTCTTGGACGTGCTGGCGTCATCGGCTTGGCTTGGCGGCTGCTTGGAGGAACGTACGAGTGCTAGAAGTCAGCGCACAGACGTACTGATGAGCGCTGACGATTTCTGACGAATCTGAGTCGGCAACTCTCAAGAGGCAACCGTTGCCTGGGCATACCTTCTCTGCTCAATCAGAGCTCCGAGCCCGTCCAGAATTCGAGAGTTGCAGAATCAGATCTGCTGTCCCTTGCATTCTTGCATTCCTTGACGTCCAGGTACGTGTGGAGCTGAGTGAGATAGGAAATAGAAACGTGGCTGCGGTGACGATGAAACGCGGCGACCTTCGTGACCCGGATCCCACCTTGGGAGGCAGTTTCCCTAACGCTGATCTGGCTTGATCTCTGATGCTCAGGGGCCTTTACTTGTGTGTACTTCATCGAGTGCAGAAAGGCACTCGACAACGGCGACAGAGCTGCCTCTCGATGGTGCACTTCGCCGTCCGCACCTACGGCTGTCCGCACCCACGACGTCCGCTTCTCGGTGCCATCATGCAACCGTTCGATGGGCGCCAGCTTGCGCAAGTCATCGGTCGCCGGCGGCTTTCGCCTTTGCGTGGGGCATGCGTCTCCACTACAGCAGTTCTGTTGCCGAGCGTGTATGCAGACACGCAACACGCACCGGCGCAAGCACGCAAAAAGGGTACGCTTCCCACTTACTGACCGCCTTGTTATTGAAGGGGGCACTTCTGTGCTTCAGTGTGCCTCTACTGCCCACTCGGGGGTGGCGGCGAAACCAACGGCGAAAACCAACTTCAAGGCGGAATCTGCTGTACCACGCTGCTCTTGCTTGATGTCCCGGCCAGTCTGCCTTGGGGCGGATGCGGGGGAGGACGGGCAGAGCAGACTCAGAGTGTGGGGGAGGACGGGTTGGAAGGTACAATGGGGCGAGACACTGGGAATGGATGGCGGCATCTCTTGCGTGTGTGTGGAGGGCTCTGGAGCGTCTCCCGGCGCCTATAAACGCCTGACGGTGTGGAAGGCCCGGAAAGGCGGGAGTCGAACGAGGGAGCTCTCGTTTGATCGGGGGATGTGAGGGGTGTGGCACCGTCGTTTACGCAGGCGTCGAGGGCGAGAGCACGGGGGAGTGACCCAGATTTCTCGCAGCAGACAGTCCACCTCGCTGCTCAACGGCTCACATCCTATGGAAGCTCGTCCGCTTACAGCGTGCTTACAGCGTGCTCACAGCTCAGTGAGAACTGACAGGCCACAAGGAGGGACCAGGTCGGTAGTGGAACCAGCGCCAACAATCCACGGTCTCAGCTGGCTAATGAGTCGGGCGAGGCTCAGTTGGCAACTGACCAGCGCGCCAGCAAGCAAACAGCACGGGCGCGCCCGGCGGCGACGGCGCGTCTAGCGTGCGGAGACTCATGGATCTCCACCTCCGTCTACTCCGTCTGCCGCGGCTCGGCGACAGCAGACGTTAGTCATGTCGCTGCGATGTTTGCATCGAAGTGATCAGCATTCCTCTCAGCACGACATGATTCCTCCGGCAGTGTTGGGCGCGCTGACGCGCCTCGCCCTGCCCCCCTTCGTGCTCCCCGACTACCCCACCCCTTCCTCGCCCCCTTCCTCGCCCCCTTCCTCACCACCATCTCACCCTCCTCGCTTCCGATATCGCCCCTCACTGCTGTACGACATCCAATCCAGCCTGGCTCACTACCTCTCCAAGGGCATCGAGCCCTCCTCCCTCTCCACTTCGGGGCCAATCGGCTCCAAATTCGCCCAAGCCGAGGAGATCTACCACCGCGTGCCCATCGACTCACATACCCGCTTTATCGGAACTTTGGCGGAAACACTGTTTGCGGCGGTGAACACGACACTCTGGGAGAACCTGGCCCGCAACGATGGGCTGGGCGAACGAAGCTGGGGCCTGGCCGTTTCGCAGAGGGGGATAGTGGGGGCTGATCTCCGTCTCTGTGCGGATGGGAGGATCGGGGAGGCTAGGACGCTGGCGACGCTCGCGGTCTCGGGCGTGGGTTTGTCCGTGTTGGAGACGATGGTGGATCTCATCTGCCGCGGCGCACTTGAGGGTGGCGAAATGCCCGAGTCAATGTCTGAGTGTCATGACAGGCCATGGAGGCAGGCGTTGGGTCTGTTGAGCGAGGTATGCCCCTTGTCCGTGTCGCTTGCTGACGAACAGGTGGGCGACCACTACAATGAGGGAGAGGTTGCATGGCACGTCCTCCTGACACCTGAGGGATGCCTGGTCTTCCACAGAGACGGAGACTGGATCCAAGTCAGCGATATCGTTCCCCGGAACGAGATCTCAGAGTCACGCCTGGGGAACCACTACACACTCCTGCTCGGGATAGCGACTATGCCGATCTCGGCCTTCTCCGACTCCGAGCAGATGATACAGTCGTTGACGGAGACACGCGCTCTGCACGCCGTGTCGCCCACCCTGGCGGCGGAGGGAGTGCCGGGCCGGATGCCTCCGCCGACAGTGCCGACAGTGCCGACAGTGGACACGGAGCATCCCCCGCCGCCGTTGGAGCGTTGCCCAGAGCCCAGGTCAGCCGTGCCGGGAAGGACGCTCCTTGTGCCAGATGGACCGGGATCGCTGATCCTCAATACGGCCGGAGCTAGCGACACTTCAAGCGACAGCGACTGGCACGACCGCGCCATGTCAGTGGGCGACCTACGTTCTGTGGTTCTCCACGGGCCTCTGAACCTCGACCTGCTAGACTCAGAACTGCCCGCGGTGACATGGGCCGGTCCGCAATCTTCATCCCTCGACTCTCTCGACGGCGTCAAGGACGGCATTCCCGTGTCTGACTACGTACTTGAGACAAGCGGGTACGAGCAAGAGACGAAAGTGCAGGTTCTGGACAGACTAGGCCAGGGAGGGGTGTTCAACGCCTTCCTTGTCGCCACGCCCTGGGGGAACGCCGTACTCAAACTGGCCCTCGTTGCCGACGAGTCACTCGACTTCCGCGCCCAATTGCGCCGTCACGTAGCGATTGAGATCAGTAGCCTTAGGAAACTCGCCGGTGTGGACTGTGTACCCGCTCTCATCGGCGTGTGGGCCGGCACGCTGCGCAGAGGCTACACCTTCGCTGCGAAAGTTGAAGAGGTGTGGGCCGTCCTCACGACTTACGCTGGTCGTGCCTTCACCGCCTATTGCAAGGACGCGGTCGACCTGCCCCTAGAGATCAAGTAGGTCTCTCCCCGAACGCAGGGCGCGCAGAGCGCAGCTGATGATAGGGAGGATATCGTGGCAGCGTATGAGCGCATCCACGCGAAAGGGATCCGACACGGCGATCCCAAGCTCGCAAACTGGACCATCACGGACGAGGGCGTCGTCTCGATCATCGACTTCAGTCATGGCTCGCTTCTGCCCGAGGACGAGGAACGAGCGGACGAGATACTGGTTGAGATTGGTCTTGTGCGTAATCTCCTCGGTGTGGACTATGAGGGCTGGACGAGTGACCCCTACTCTCTTCGACAGCCAGAGCACCGCGGGAAATGAGAGAGGTGGGAGAGGTGAGAGAGGTGAGAGAGGTCGGAAAGGGCTTCTGATAATGTTTGCATTTGTTTGTGAATATCTACAGTTTTACAGTGTACTTATGTTGGTGGAGTGTGCTTGGTGCTTGAGAGTGTGCGTTTCGCTATTGTACTGCGGTGTACTTTGCTGAGCTTCGGGGCGACTAGATGGCGACCTCGGCCGCCTTCACGTTGTATCCCTTGACCTGGACCTTCTGCGCGTTGCCTCCCTTCAGTTTCCCGATCAGGTCCATGCTCTCCTTCGGCCAGAGCGTGACATAGTTGTCGCTCCAGATGGTGGGGTTGACGTCCTGTCCCTTGTCGTCGACTAAGTTGACACTGACGAAGAAGGCGGGCACGTCGGCCTTGTTCTCGAGCGAGACCTGCACCCCGTCCTTGCCGCGCGTCGTCTTGACGGCCACCTCGGCCGCAGCGAGCGAGGACAGCGCAGTGTAGTCCGCATACTTGGTCGTGGGGGTGTACCACCAGTCGGACTCTTCCCAGTTCAGCTCGTCGATGCTGCCGCCGAGCCAGTACACGTTGCGGCTGAGCAGGTTGTCGCCGTCCTTAAGCAGCAGGCGCAGGAGGACGACGCCCTCCACGTCGTCGAGGCCCTCGACCTTGCCAATCGAAGCCGCCTTGTTCGCCTCCGTGTCCGCCTCCAGCTTCTGCTGGTGGCGAACCTTGCCGTCGAGGCCGAGGACCTCGATCTCCACCGTGCGCTTGCCGGAGCGGTCGAGGGAGCGGTTGATGAGCCAGACCGCGCGCGAGACATAGTCGTACGCGACGTGCTCGGGGCGCGCGCCGGTTTTCGTGCCGAAGTACGATCCCGCGGCGCGAAGGTACTTGTCGAACTGGTTCCAGTGGAGGCCTGGCCAGGCGTTGTTCAGCATCCAGTAGATTAGGCCTGTGGCGGGGCGTTCTGCGTTCCAGCGACTAGCGTAGCCCTCGTACTGCGCGCGCGTCGCTTCGTAGTCGCTCAGCTGCGCCTCCATCAAATAATCCTCGAGAGACGAGGGCTTGCCGTACCGCGCGAACAGGGCTGCGTTGTAGACCTTGCGGTCATGGAACTGGGAGTCCGCGTTCGACATGTGGTACAGCCCCTTGTCGGGGTTCTTCCACAGGTCGTCGAGGTCGGACTGGTTCAGGAACTTCTTCAGAGAGCCGAGTTCCGGAGTTCCAACGCCCGCGCCGAGCTCGGATCCGAACCCGAATGAAGAGCCGAAGCGCTCCTCACGCTTCGGGGCACCCGAGACGTCGTGCCAGTAGTTCGGCGGCACCCAGTCGTACGGCCCCTCCATCTTCATGCCCGACTTGATGACGGCGGGCTCGCGGAAAGACGCGGCGCCGAGGATAGGTACCTGCCACCCCGCCGCCTGGAGGGCCTCGATGTACCCGCGCGTCGCGCGGTCGTCGGGCGAGTAGTCCGAGCCGATGAGGTACGCGAGCATGGCGGGGTGGGGCTGCATGACCTGCGCCTCGTGCGCCATGCTGTAGCGCGCGATACCGTACTCCCTGTCGTCCCAGACCGGAGGCGGGTTCAGCGCCAGGTCGTGGTTGTACTCGAAGCTCTCCCACTTGTCGCAGCACTCCCACCCGGCGATGATCATGAGGCCCGCGCGGTCCGCAATCTCGTACAGCTCCGGCTGCTCCATCTTGCCCTCGAGGCGGATCGTGTTCATGCCCATGTCGAACATGTACTCGACAATGTCAGCGAAGTAGCGCCCGTCCCAGCGCAGGAACTGGTCCGCGTTGTACCCCGCCCCGATGACCTGGAACGGGTGCCCGTTCACGCTGAACATCGTGTCGTTGTACTGGTTGATGGCAGAGGTCACGGAGCGGATACCGAAGGTCGTCTCGCGCTTGTCGCTGCACTCGTCCTTGACCACGAAGTCGACCTCGGCACGGTACATAGGCTGCCCGCCCCACTGGCGCGGCCACCAGACCTGCGGGTGTGGCACGGTCTGCTTGAACTCGACGACGCGGCTCTCGCCCGCCTTCAGGCTGACATCTTGCCAGAGGTGGCAGATCACCTTTCCGTCGGGGTCGGAGACGGCCGCGTTCGCGCGGAAGGTGACGTCGCTGTTGCCGCGGTTCTTCGCCTCGGCACGAACCTTGGCCTCGGCGTCCTTCTCGCCCGCAGGCAGGGGGAGGTCGACGAGCACGGAGAGCGGGCCCATGCTGACCTGGCCCGTCTGGCGGACGTTGATGTCGCGCCAGACGCCGGTGCCGTTGTCGGGAGGGTAGGGGTTCCAGTCGACGAAGCCGACGGCGAGGTCATAGGCGTAAACGGTGGGGTGAACCTGGACAACGATTGCGTTCTTCTCCTTTGCGGCGCCGGTGATGTCGTACACGTGTCCGGCGTAGCTGCCGGCCTGGAAGGTCGAGTTCGCGACCTGCTCCCCGTTGACGAAGATGTCGGCCTCGGACGAGATGCCGTTCGTCTCGAGGAGGAAGTGCTGCCCGTCCTTGGGGGCCGGGAGGAAGAACTCGTTCCGGTACACCCAGGGAACCTGGAACTGGCTGCCGTCGAACGACTTGAGATTCTCCGAGAACCACAGCTCCGAGTCCTTGTAGACCCCCGCGTCGAGGAGACAGCCCATGAGGGTGCAGCGGCTCTGGGTCGTGTGGTGCCAGCTCGAGGTGTCGACGCCGGTTGCTGAAAGCTTTGCGAGGTCGGTGCCGGTCTTGGCGGTGGACTGGATGTCCCAGCGGGGAATGGCGGCGGACTGGCCGGGGCCGTTGGTGAGGAGGTGGGGCTGGTCGCCGCCTGCGCTCGCGACATGGGCGAGGCCGGCTGCTGCGAGCAGCAGAGAGGGGATCATGGTGAGTGATGCTGGGGAAGAGGAAGAGGACGCATTGTGCTGCGGCGAGGGTAGATATATGGCCCTTCTGTGTGCTGTGCGGGCAGTGCCAGGGGGATGTGACATGTGGACGGCATGGACGGGCTTTGTTTGTGCGGGGGCGGGGGAGGGATGCGAGAGATGCGAGAAAGGACAAGGACAAGAACAAGGGGCGTGAGGCTCGGGGGGGTGCGCGGCTGAATTGTGCGCTAATGTTTCTGTGCCTGTAGCGCCGCAAGACGATCCGATCGCCCGTGCTGCACCCTCTTGGCGGGGTGACCGCATATGCTCCCGGAGATCCACAGATCTTGGACCGTGCCAGCAAGCGTGCGCGAGCCTTAGTGCAAGGGCAATGTGCGCGGAAGGAGCACAGCAAGCACAGGAATGGAGTGCGACGGCCGCAGAGGTGCATGATGCTCAACTCTGGAACCAAATAAGCAGAGCAGGCTGACTGAGGGAGTGAATTGTCAAGCAACTCGCCTTCTCCGTGTCCCTTACGGAAACCCGAACAATCCCTGCCAATCGTGCATCACGGTAAACCTTGGCATACCACTGAGACCCTGGATATAACATGAGCGGAGGCTGGTCGAGGCATGCTCCCTCTGCACGTGAACGACGAGTCTTCTGTGCACAGAGCATGCAGAGCAAGAGGTGCATGCGCAGATCGTAGATCTACGTGCGTGCGTGCGCTTTGGACAATGCGAACTGTGCGAAGAAGAGGACAATGTGACCCGGGCCCGAGTAGATGTGCCCGTGAAGGGACGTTTGGCACCGGGCACCCCTGCCCTCGGCACTGCCGGCGAGCAGAGCAGCATAGCAAAAAGGCTTTGGCCTCCCGAGCACAGCACATGCACTGCAGCGTCACCTCTGCATTGTGGGTCTTCATCACGAGACGGGGTGCACGGAGCGCAAGCGAACAAACGACACTGGCCCAGTGGGTCGGTCACAAGGCTTCGCACAAAGTGCACAAAGTTCACAATGTTCGCTAGATCGAAGGTCACACTGAACCTTGCTGAGTTTGCTTCGGTGGAGCAAGTGTGCTTCAGTCCGGTCCAGGACTCGGGAAAGCAGGCGCCTGGGCCGTCCTTTTCTGCAATCTGCGTACCCGTCCACGATCTGAACTCGTCAATGCCATGCAACCCATGCGCCCTTTAACTCACTGCATCACTAGTGCTCTGCAAACAGCACCCCGGCTCCAGGCTGTAAACAACAAACTCATAGCATCCTCATGCCAGTGTAAAGTTCTGAGCATCTCGGGAAGACCATCACTGCCTCAGGCCCGTCGTTATGGTTGTTAGCTTGTTAGCTTTTGAGGCCCACACGACCAGGCTGCATACTCTTTCGCGGGTTCCTAGTTGGCACTCCCGGTGCACCGGTGCGTATCCTCGTGTGCACGAAGTGCACGAAATTGGTGCCCGAAGTGATGTCATCTCCGTCCGATGAGTTGGTGGTTGCACGAGGTGTAAACAAGAGCATGCTAGGAAGGAGGGCTCATCCTACAGCCCAGCGCATCACATCACAAGCACGGCACCGAATGCTGAAGCGCTCCTCAATCGATCTGGCTCTCTCCGTCTTGGCTGACCTCATGAGCGGGCAAGCCCGGAGCGTCCAGTTCAACATGCCGTGCAACAGTTTGAGAACGGGCTTGGCTGTATGAGGCGCTCCACGGTGACCGGCAAGTCCACAGCGCGTTAGCAGTCGTTCGTCGTTGATCGGTGTCGCACATCGCGTTCAGATCAGACGGAACAGAAGCACCCCAAAGCCCGCAAAGCCCGCAAAGCCCGCTTGGCAGAACAAATTGGGGCACATTGGTGTCGGTTCAGATCCGACACACGCGGTTGGCAGATCGGGACCGACGGCTCCGACGGCTCCTGCCGAGATCGGCGAGATGCGATCTGACGGCTGCGCGGCTGCAAGAGGCACTGCCTCGCGTCCATGCTCATCTCCACAGTGCGCAGCTCCTGTCCGACCTCCTGTCATCTCCTGTCCATTATCTCCCAGAACTCAGTCACCGACCCCTGCTAGGTCAAATTGATGTTATATCCTGCATATTCTTCAGACGGCACAACACGAGCTCACCCAACTACCATTAGCGCGCCGCAGCTCGCTAGCGCTCGCTACAGCTTGCCAGGGAGTCAGTTCTGGACCTTGGTGATGAGCTTTCCGCGGTTCTGTCCCGCGAAGAGCTTCTGCCAGACCTCGGGACACTCCTTGATCGGCGCAGAGACAATGTACTCCTTGTCCTGGGTCGTGATCTTGCCCTCCTTGATCCACTTGCCGAGGTTCTCGACCGCCGTCTGGTACTTGCCCTGCAGCATCATGTCGATCACGATGAAGCCCTCGATCGTGAGGCGGTTGGAAATGACTTCGAAGAAGTTCGGGTAGTTGGCCACGTCGCGGTCGTTGTACCTGTATGTCAGCGCCTGCGCTGACATGCCCGTTCTCTGAGGAGAACCAAGGGGAACTGGGCGGAAGGGCGGCCAATGACCGCGGCCTCGTCGGCCTCGTCGACCACCGCCTGCGGCGGCGGTCTCCTCGGCCCGTACTCACGTCGCAATCATGCCGCAAACGCCAATCTTGCCGTACCGCTTCATCCTGCCGAGCATCTCATTGAAGATCTCCCCGCCCACATTCTCAAAGTACCGGTCGCAGTCCTCGGGGAGGGCCTCCTTGAGCTGCTCGCGCCAGTTGGCCTCCTTGTAGTCGATGCACGCGTCGGCGCCGAGCGTCTTGACCCAGTCGCACTTCTCCTTGCCGCCCGCGATGCCGACGACGCGCTTCGCGCCGATCACGTTCTTGGCGAGCTGCACGACGCAGGAACCGACGGCACCGGCGGCACCGGAAACGACGACGGTGTGCTCTTTCTTAATGTCCAGGACCTCGAAGACGCCCTGGTACGCCGTGACGGACACCATGCCGAGGACGGACAGGGAGGCGGCCTCCATGCCGGGAAGGTCGCTGGGAGTTAGCTTTGTCCGGGCCGGAAGCTGCACAGGTAGGTTTGAGGGAGTGGCATGAGGTTGGGCATCTCAGCGGGGCCGCGCTGATCGTTGCTATCATGGTAGCGTCGGACCGGTAGCACCGCTGGAGCGGCCCAGAGCTGTCCCTCGCTGGAACTGGGGTATACACACTCCACCAGGCGCAGAAGTGGAAGAGGGGGGATTGATTCGGCGGGCGGCCTCCGGCCACCCGCAGTACTCACACAGCAGGCGCGAGCAGCTTGTCGGCGGGAAGGACAGCATAGTCGGTCCATCCGTAGGGGCCGTACCAGTACTGGCCCTCCTTGACCTTGTCGCTCTTGCTCTTCAGGATAGTGCCGAGGCCGTAGGCGCGGACGATCTCACCCTCGTTCATGGGCGGGGCGTAGAGACGCTTCGGGTCCGCGCCCTTCTGCATCCAGCCGCGCTGCGCGGGGTCATTCGAGATGTACTTGACCTGCACGAGGACCTCGCCATCCTTGAGCTCGGGCAGGGGGCGGGTCACGTACTCGAACGTCTCGGGCTGGATCGCCTTCTCGGGCTTGGAGTTGAGGAGCCAGCAGTGCTGTTCGGTCGGGGCGGACATGATTTCTTGTTTTGTGTGAAGAGGGTGGTGAGAGGGAGGGAAGAGTGAATGGGAAGTTTCCACGGTCTTTATGACCAAGACCTGTGGGACGAGCAACAATTGTGGGCTGCCTGAGAGCGGGCAACGTATTGCCGGCTTTGGGTTGATGTCATGCAAGCCTGTTGGCGGACACCTCCGCACCTCACCTCCACCTCAGCGACCGACGGCCATCCCGGCCATCTTGTCAGCGTGCGCCGGCTCTCAGGACATCATGCTTCACCTCCACCCCTCGCTCCCTACCCCTCGCAGCATGCGGATCATCGTGAACCAACAGCGGACCAGAAAGGATCCCAAGGCGAGCGCAGACCACGACAGTAGAAACCCAGACCACAGCCCACCAGCCATGGAACAATCCCAAGAGATTCCAAGATATGACGTCGGCCGGAGCCGCCTCATCCTTTCCATCCTCAGGGACAGGGACTGTGGCTGATACCGCTCACTCAAGCCTTTGGGGTCCTGCTGCGTACAATGCCAGCGCTGCTTTGCTTACAAACTGGCACTCAAGCGCTCAAGATAGCCCTGCATGCATCTGTCTTGTAAGCTCTCAGGAAAACAGTCCCCAAAGAACAGGGGAAGAGACTATGTGGCGTGCGCCCGATGGTTATTCCCGACGGGTCCTCGTCGGACCCGCGGCACGACGTCGGCCCCGATCACAGCTATCACTTCACATGGAGTGCGTTTATCTATAACTTAAAATGTACAACTGTCAACAATGCTGGATCACGCCGCGTCTTCCGGGACGGGCGCGTGGCTCGCGGCCGGGTCGGCCGGTTTGGAGGGTGCCGTGTCAGCCTTCGACGTGTCCGTCGAGGTGGCTGTACCGGCCTCGCTGGCCTGCTGGCTCATGGCAGCCGAGGCGACGTTGGAGCCAAAGTAGTCCCGCTTGGTGTGGTCGACGCGCTCGTTCTCGGGCTTGCGGAACTTGGCCGGCTTGGGGCGGTGCGTGTCGACCGCAGCGATGGGGAGGGGGTATCGCTCCTCCTCGCATCCGTAGGCGCGGGGCGAGATGCGAATCAAAGTGTGCAGAGGCACATTGATGTACGGCAGCTCCTCCTGCGGCAGCTCCATGAAGTACGCGTACAGGCAGCGGATGATCGCCTGGTGCCCCACGATCAGGATGTTCTGCTGCCGCTCCAGCTCCATTATGACTGGCTCCAGCCTGACCACTACGTCGCGATAAGACTCGCCTCCACGGTAGCGGTAGTTGAACTTGTCCTCGTCGCGCGCGTCGTAGTCCTCTGGGTACTCGCGCTCGATCTCCTCGTACGTCATGCCGTCGCACACGCCCGCGTCCAGCTCATCAAGCGACTTCCACGTCTTCTTCGCGAACGGCAGCTTGGACGCGGTCTGGATCGTGCGCGTCAGGGTCGACGTCCACACCTCCAGAGGCCCGTCGCCGATGTGCTTCTTCACCATGTCCGGCAGCGCGGCGGCGTACTGCTGTCCGCGCGGCGAGAGCTCGGCGTCGCCACCAATCTTGCCCTCGACGTTGTACATGCTCTCTCCGTGCTGGGGACAGTTAGCTTCGTCGCCATGAGTAAACTCACTCTTGACAGGTAGATGCTACGAGGCTTGAGGTGTAAGTTCATGAGGTAGAAGGCGATGCGCGACTGCAGGTACCCCTCGATGCGGTTGATCGTGACGCGCTTGCCGACGTTAAGGATGCGGCAGAAGCTGATGTCCGGCTCGTCGATCGTCTGGTACACCTTCTCGTACTGCGCGATACGCTTCCGGAAGTCCGCCATCGCCTCCTCCGTCGACATGCCCGCGTAGTCGGGGTCGCCGGACCGCGCCTTCAGTGCGACATTGGCGTTGATAACGTCAGGGTCGTCACAGTAGGACTCGAGGAACAAGAGTTGAAGTCCGGGCTCCTTCGCGATGCGGTCACGGATCTTGGCTCTCCGCTCGTACGTGCTGTTCGTGGCGTCTGGTTGTCAGCTTTGACGTCAACAATGAAGGAGCTTACCCATAATTCCGACGTTACCCTCTTTCTTCAGCCACGCGATAAGGCTCTCCAAGCTCTCCTCGGCAAGCTGCTCGCGCGACGCCTTCGCATCGGCGTTGTTGGCGGAGAAGTAGTCCGCAGAGTGGTCCGTCTTCTCTCCACCGCTGCATGTCAGCATCTACCCTGTCACTAATTGAGCTTACGCTTCCTGAACTGCACGAGCCTTTGACCGCCTGAGCTGGCCGACGTTGAAAACCTCCACCTTGTACTCCAGCCACTGCAGGGTCAGTGATGTCAATCGAGGTCACTCACTCTCAGGTATCTCATGAGCTTGTTACTCAAGTACGACTTGCCTCTGGCCGGCAGTCCAACCTGAGCGTTAGTCAGTCTCACAACACCTCAACGTACCATGGCAACGACAATCTTCGCCTCGGAATAGTCTGGCTTCTCAACTGCTCGGTTAGGCGAGGTCAACTTAAGCGGGAGTGACTCACCAACGGTTCCAATACCGGACACTGAAGGTGCGCGGTTCAGTCCAACTGCATTCTGGCGGATCACCTTGGTGCTCTCGTCGAGAGTTTGGAGCCTGCACCGGTTAATCAATGGCCGCATAGAGGATGACTCACAGGCCTGTGGTTGCACCGAAGTGGGGTGTCTGTGCAGGACTCTTGCCCGGCTGCGATGGCGGGCCCGAGATGTCTGCAGACACAGAATTCCTGTGTCCCGGGCTGGACGCTCCAGAGCGCGTCGGGGGAGTCGTATTATTGCTACTAATACTGGGGGCGCGGGACAGACGGAGACTGTCAATCTTGGAGATGGCATCAGCCAGCGTTCCTGGCTCTGGCTGTCCGCCCGACGAGTTGCGCTTGACGGCGGGTCGCTCATCGACCTCACCGGAGGCCAAGGCCTCGAGAGCCTTGTCGACGAGTTCGGGGGGCGCTGATGCTGATGGGGGATGGGCCGGAGGCTGTGACATGGTGTTGTGGAGTGATCGAAGGAACGATGGTGGGAGTCGAGCTCGCAACGAGTCAGGTCGTTGTGGTGTGCAGCCGCCGCGAGTCATGCCTCCTGATCAGGCACGTGCAGTGACGTGTGATTCGAGGAGCGGGCGATAAGGACCGCTTGGTATCAGCCATATGCGGGGTCCCCACATCCAGTCACCTGAACACCTGAGCCGCCCTTGGCCCTTGGCAGTCAGTCGCGAGTTCTTGGTCGCGACTTTGTTATTGCCTGCCGGTCCTGACTTCCTCATCATCCAAAGGGACGTCATCAACATGTCCTCCTACTACCCCGGATCACAGAAGGACGCTCCCTCCTGGGACTCCTTCGACACTGCCCTCGAGGACGAGACACTCGATGTCGCCGAGGTGAGTGCATGGCGCCTTCCTTGCTGACCGACAGTACGCGCATACATCGAAAGATCACATCCTCTTCGTCGTCGATGCCTCCGAGTCCATGCACAAGCCCTTACCCGACGAGGAGAATGCAGCCGGTGTCATAAGGGGCAAGAGTCCTCTCCACCAGGCCCTCGAGTCCGTCTGCAACATTGAGCGCAACAAGGTCACCACGGGTCCTTCCGACAGTGTTGGCCTCATGCTCTACAATGTCGACGACAGCACGAGTGGTGCGTCTCAAGGCAAGCCTGGAAGTGGGATCTGCACCTTCCAGCCACTCCGACAAATCAGTGCCGAAGACATCAAGCGCATCTACAAGATTGTCCAGCAAGCGAACGCTCAATACGATGAGCAGAGCGAATCGGATGACGAAACGGTCGAGCCAGCAATCCTGCGCGAGATGTTCCCTCCGCGACCAGTCAACGACGAGGTCAACATCGCGAACCTGTTGATGGAGTGCAACCACGTATTCCGTGATGGGTGAGTCTTGTCATACTTCGCCGCTGACATGCAGAGGTAACAAGCTTGTCGGCAACAAGCGGATCTTCCTTATCACGGACGACGACGAGCCCCAAGGCAGTCTGGGCAACCGTCAACCCGCGAGAACGACTTATAACGTACGGCTACTCACGTTCCTGAGGAGCTGACGAGCAGGACCTTCTGTCTTCGGGCATCGATGTCAACACGTACTTCGTCGGCCGCCCTGGCAAGCCGTTCGACCCGCAGACGTACTGGAACGTGAGCTAGTCGACGCTGTGACAGAAGCTGATGCCAGGATATTCTGCAACGCGAAGACGAGCAGTTCGCAAGACAGATTCCAGCGGCCGACGACGGTCTTGCCGAATTGGCGGACATCATCTCTGAGCTCGTTATTCGACAGGCGCCGAAACGCAAGCAGTTTAGTATCCCGTTGAAGTTTGGAGGTCGCGATGGCGACATTGAGATTGGTATCAGTGGGTGAGTTATCGCTCCCAGGCATGGAACTGATGCCAGCTACTCTCTCATCTCCGTGCAGAACAAGGGGCAGCCGAAGCTGGTTCACATGCAGGGAGAGACTGTCGAGGAGGTCCAGACTAAGACGGAGTACACTGCGGCTGTGAGTTGGTTTGTCCGGCCGCTGAACTGACGCTGCAGGAAACCGGAGGAGAGTTGAGACCACAAGAGATCACACTTGCGTACCAGTTCGGCAAGGAAGCCACGATTCCGAACGTGCTGGAGAAGAACTACTGGGAGAAAGAGGAGGACGCGAACGGCACGTCTTCGTCTCAAATGGACGTCGAGGGTACCTCTAGCCAGCAGCCCAAGGTTGTGGCTCGAACGAGGGTGAGTAGTGGATCCAAGCTGTCTCATCGCTCACTCCAGGTCCAATTCACGAAGGAAGAGATCAACAGTTTCCGCACGCTGGGCATCGAGCCGCCACGTAGGTCTTGTCCCAGAACGTTGCTGACCTAGCAGAGATCCGTATCCTCGGCTTCCAGTCGCCAGACCGCTGCCGCTTCGAGGACAACGTCGCGCACGCCTACTTCATCTACCCCGACGAGACGAACTACACGGGCAGCACACGTACCTTCACGGCGCTGCTCAACTCCTGCCTCAAGCTGAACCGCCACGCACTGGCAATCGCGCGCATGCGTTCGAACAGCCCACCAGAGTTTGTCCTCCTCATCCCTCAAGCGGAGACCTTCGCGAAGAACGGAGGGCAAGAGGATCCGCCAGGGTTCCACGTGATCCGCCTCCCGTTCGTGGACGACATCCGCGACCCGCCGCGCGGGATGACGGAGAACATGATCGCGAACGATGACGAGGTCATGGCGATGGAGAAGATCATCCGCCGCCTCCGCTTCAAGTCGGGCAAGTACGCGTCGGACGCGTACCAGAACCCAGCGCTGCAGTACCACCAGCGCCAGCTCGAGGCGCTCGCATTCGAGGAGGACTTTGACACGGCCATGTTCGAGGACCTCGCGCTGCCCAAGTATACCGGCGTGCACAAACAGGCGGGCACGCTGATGGCGGAGTGGAAGCGGCTCATCGACGAGGACGACCGCGCGACGGAGGAGGTCACGATCAAGCCGGGCAAGAAACGCGCCGCCGCGGCTCCCGCCGTCGCTGAGGTAAGCTTTAATTTCCACGTTGAGCTGACGACAGATCGACGAGCACGCAGTCCTGGACGTGGTCGATGCGTTCAACGCAGGCAAGCTAGAGAAGGTGAGCTACCGAGGCGGTGTTTAGCTGACAAATAGTGTCGCGTCGCCGATCTGCGCGAGTACGTCAAGTTCCACAGTAAGCTAGGGTGCGCTTCGAAGCTGACTCCAGAACTCCCGCTGCCAGACGGCCTGTCGCTGCACAAGCTGCTGAAGAAGGACCTCATCGACCTCGTCAGGCCGCACCTCCAGGGCGCGGGGAAGAAAGCCAAGACGTAATGTTGTATATGCTATGTATTGGGCGTGATCCAGGCCATGCGGGCGACGCCCAGCTCTGTTCGTTCCACGCGCCGTTGTTTGGTGTCACGACGCCCGACTCAGTCTCGGAGTGATGTGACGTCCGAGCCCGATCGTTGACGCCCCGCTACCCGGCTGCGCAATGCTGCACACATGGTGTTGCGCGCAGCGGTGTTCGCGTCGTGAACCGTGCGTCTTGCGGAGCCACTGCGGCGTCACTGCGTCGGTGCGAGGAGTGAACTAGCGCTGCTCGCAGCATCGCAGCACACGGCGCAGACGGTGAGACGCCGTAGTCAGTGTGTCGGCAACGATAACGTCCCTCGCCCTGGCGCCTCTCGGCACACCGGCTCGCGCTCCGGCCTGCGCTCCGGCGCTACCGGGGTGCTTCCGTCGGGTATCGGACTGGCACGCTCGCCATGGCTTGGCTAGTGTGACACTAGGCGAGGGAGATCACTTCGCGTGCCCTGTTGATCGCAGCCTCCTCTTCAGCCTCGCGCAGCTTATCTCCAAGCCCCCGAGGTCACGAGTGCTCGTCGGTGACCGCGATCCATTTGCCACCTGACTGCTGCAGGTCTTGGCAAGCGGCTATTACTGTCGGTGGCAAATATTCTGTCCAAGTTTCGGGAATCGGCAGATACGGCCCCAGCCAGCGGAGATTCATGGCCCAGTCCAGACTGCACAAGAGCCGTGTGCGTACCGTACGTCCGCGCTAGACTGGAAAAGTTTGCTCCTCACATTGCAGAAAGATGTGCAGACGACCAGGTCAGGCGTCGCCATTCGTCGATGACATCAAGCACAGGCACGAAGGAGTAATCGCACGTGCCTCGTTGACCAACAGGGTGAACAGGGTTTTTAGGCCCCGCATGCGCTCGCCGCATCCACCCAAGTCCTGACCTAACCGAGCCCAGGATCTCGCAGACGCTCCGAGCAGTCTAGAGCTGGCAGAGGAGTGAGTAGGTTAGGAACGGGTTCAGCCCCGCTTTCGCCGTCGCTCGTTTCGTTCCTCTCGGTCGACTCGGTCACCAACATTGCATCGATCACCTCGGGGCACTCGTCTCTCTCCACTTCATTCCATCCAGTCGTGTGCACTCGACTGGGACTGATCCACATTCGTTTCCTACTGCTCTACTACCCTACACATCGACAACATCCTATTGCAACTGCTCTTTCTTGACGACCCCGATACTCCGACCCTCCGATCGACTCCGGCCAACGTCTCCAACGTCTCCGACGTCTTCAAAGGAGCGACAGACGCTAAGGCGAAGACACCGGACGGGAGATTGGGAGAGCGCTCAACTAGGACGCTCTTCCCGCCAACATGAAGTTTGGGAGGTGAGTCTAAAGAAGCACGGGGGGCACCGGCTGTGCACCGTTGCGGCCTCGTGCCCTCTCTCTGCGCCCGATATAGCTCCAGGCGCTCCAGGCCTTGGCCCCGGGCGTATCTCTGCCCTCTCTCCCCTCCCCTCCCCTCCTTACCCTTCGCCCCTCTTCCAGCTGACATTAGGTATCTCGAGGAGAACGCGACGCCAGAGTGGAAGCGCGCGTACATCGACTACCGCGGCGCGAAGAAGGCGATCAAGCGTGCCGTCGCCAGCCGCGAAAACCAAGCCGTCGACGAGAACAACGACTTCTCGTCCGAGGAGGACGACGCCGACAATGGCCCCTCCGCCAAGCCGCGCGACCCCTCGTCGCCGTCTGCGCTGAGCCGCATCATCTCCGGCAGCCCTAGGACGCCGGCGACGGCAAGAAGCGGGAAAACGCCGAAAACGGGGCCAAGCCCCCTCAGCCCAAGACCGGGGAGATCGTTGGGCAAGTCGCCGGGGGTGGGGGGAACGAGGGTGAGTACTGCAAGGCCTGGAGGCCTGGGAGCCGTAGACCGACAGGTTGTTTGGCCGACTGGTCGACGGAGGGACAGGATTTCGGCACGTTCGTCGGCGCGATCCGGAATCGTGTCGTATCGAATGTCTGGAATTGAGTGGACTCTCCGTCCCGGACTGCCGACCGCTGATCATGCGCTAACACACAGCCAAGCCCAGGCTACGGTGCTACCGGCACGTCGCCTCCGTTAGACGACAACGGGGTGCAGTTCCCTCCCCCGCTCGACCTCGGCGAGCCCGGCATCCCCTCCTCGCCGGACCTGAAGCAGCAGAGCGCGTACCTCGAGCCCAGCGATCTGAACAAGGAGCGCCTGAAGGGGCGCGTGAACACGGCGCGCGGGGCTGCGTCCCCCAACGTCTCGTCCGTGCCCGAGACGCCGAGCGCCGCTGGTACGCCTTCAGCTGCTACGCCAGCCGTCACGACGCCGAGCGTCGAGGCATCCGCTGCGGCATCTGGTGGCGGTACACCAGCCGACGGCGAGGAGAGAGGCACCTCTAGTGAAGGCGGCCCGTCGTCGCCCGACAGTCCCAGTACACCCCTGACCCACAGCAGCCGGAAACACCAAAAGAACTCGCCGAGCAAGTTCTCCTTCAGCGCCAAGTCGCCCAAGACGCATGCGTCTGTGGGTGTGTCGCAGAACAGCACGGCGGACGCGCCGAGCGGGAAGAAGTCGCTCCGTAAGTTTGCTTCAATGGGGCTTCCCTTCTTCTCACGCCGCTCCTTACGCCGCTCCTAACGTCTCAGGCAACATGAAGCTCCCCTCGCCCAAGATCCAGCCGAAGCAGCCGCAGTCCATGGACGAGCTGTACGCGACGCTGAACCCCGACGAGCGCGCGTTCTTCGACCACCTCGACAAGCAGCTGGACAAGGTCGAGACGTTCTACAGCGCACGGGAGCAGGAGGCAACCCGCCGCTTCTCGCAGCTCAAGGACCAGCTGAACGCGCTCGCGGAGCACAGGCGGATCTTCCACGAGCAGTTTCCGGGCGGGCAGCACGAGTGGGAGTCCAAGGTCGGCAGATACTCCAAGAACGCGCATGTGCCTATCCTCGCCAAGGCGGTCAAGCACCTGCACACCCGCATGCCGTTCCACAACCATACCGATGATGAGAACGCCACTGCTGGAGCTGATGCGAACGGCCCGAACGGCAGTGGAGCCAACAGCGCCGGCAATGGGGCCCGCCGCCGCTCGCCCGCCGGTACTGGGAACGGGAACACGCCGAGCAATGGCGGCACCGCGTACTCGACCGCGGTCAGCAGTGTGCGGCCCCCGGACAGCAGGAGCGGTAGCGAGGAGGGGAGCAGCGGGGACAACGAGCTGTCTGGCACGACGGCCGGCGGCTCCTCGCGCGTGCTCCCAGGGAAGCCGAAACAGTTCGACCCGGAGCGCTACCAGAAGTACAAGAAGGAGCTGCGCACGGCCGTGGTGGAGTACTACCGGCAGCTGGAGCTGATCAAGAACTACCGCATCCTGAACCTGACCGGGTTCCGGAAGGCGCTCAAGAAATTTGAGAAGGTGACAGGCATCCACTGCCTGGACCTTTACACCGACGAGCGTATTGCGCCGTGTTCCTTTTCACGGGGAGAGCCGATCGACCAGCTGCTGAAGCAGACCGAGGAGCTCTTCAGCGAGCACTTCGAGCACGGCGACTTCAAGAAGGCGCG
This sequence comes from Trichosporon faecale, assembly GCA_039545375.1. Lineage (NCBI taxonomy): Eukaryota > Fungi > Basidiomycota > Tremellomycetes > Trichosporonales > Trichosporonaceae > Trichosporon > Trichosporon faecale. Next base: position 1,457,259 of record BCLU01000029.1, read on the forward strand.
CCAGAAGCTGCGCGGCCAGGACGCGCACTCGACCCATTACCAGACGATTTTCAGGAGTGGGACGTACATCGGCCTCGGGCTGCCGGCGGCCGTGTTCGCGATCGTGCAGAGCTTCCACCCCGACGTCAGGCAGCAATTGCCGCAGTGGGGCGCCCTGCTGTGCATGTACGGTGGGCTGTACCTGCCCGTGCTGTTCGGGATGCTGTTCGAGCTGAACCTGGATGCGTGGGTCGAGGCGCGCATCAACTACGAGTTCGTGATGGAGCTGAACCGCCCCGTGCTCGACTACAGGAGCTACCTCGAGATACCTGCGTTCATGTTCCTGACGCTGTCGTACTGCTTCTTCTTCAGTTTCTACTTCATCCACCTGCCCACGGTGGCGCCGACGACGTGGCCGCTCGCGTGGCTCGTGTTCGCGGTCGCGTTCTTCGTGAACCCGCTCCCGATATTCAGGCGCAGGTCGCGCTACTGGCTCCTTGGGGTCTTGTTCCACGTGCTGACGCCGGGCATCTCGCGCGTCGAGTTCATCGCCTTCTTCATGGCCGACGAGCTCAACTCGCTCACGTACTCGATCCAGAACATCATGTTCATCGCGTGCTGCTTCGGCAAGCACTGGCCCGGTAACGCCGCCGCCGTGTGCCCGATCGGCACGACGTGGCCTTACGCCCTGCTTGCTACTCTCGCGCCGCTCAGCCGTCTGATCCAGTGTCTGAAGCGTTGGTACGACTCGCGCCTGTGGATCCACCTCATAAACGCGGGCAAGTACTGCTCGACCATCATCGTCGCGTGGCTGTACATGAACTGGCGCGCGGGGGGGAGCGACAAGACCGGCGCCGCGTTCGCCATGTGGGTCCTCTTCGCGTGTCTCAACTCGATCTACACTAGCTCTTGGGACTTGGTCGTCGATTGGTCTCTCCTCCGGCCGGGATTCAAGGGCCTCCGCCCCGATCTCGCCTTCGGATGGCCAGGCTTCTACTACTTCGCCATGGTCACAAATGTCCTCATCCGCTTCATCTGGATCTGGTACATTCCCGACATGAGCCGGTTGTCCAAGTTCCGCAGCTGGCTGTTTGCGCTGCTCGAGATGATTCGACGCTGGCAGTGGAACTTCTGTGAGTATCCTTTGGTCCCTGGGCTCTCCCCCGTCACTCCTTGTGAGGTTGGCGGCTCGAGCCGTGCCTGAATCAGTCTCCACCAAAATACTTCCGCACCTCCACCTCCCCCCACGTGGTTATCATCTTATCGCTAACACCACCGCAGACCGTGTCGAGACCGAACATCTGTACGTATTCTTCATCTTTCGTCTCTCTCTTCTTCTTCTCTTTGCATTGCTGACGTAATCAGGGGCAACGCCGACGCGTACAGAGTCACTAGGGAAATCCCCTTGCCGTACAGACGCACAGACCAAGACTCCGACGTCGACGACGACTTCAAGCCCGCGAAGGACAGCAATCTCACGAAACTGCGGCAGAAGGTCCTTGGCCGCACTTCGGAGGGCCGCGGCGCTAATGCCTTGAATGTGGGTGCGAGGGGACACGCGAGGCAGAGGGAGTATGAGGCTAGTCGGCCGGGCGACTTCCCTCAGCCGGCGAGTAGTGGCGAGGACAACGTGTAGCCGAACGAAGTGAGGCGAGCGAGGCGCCGTGGGCCGTGCCTTCGCTCGTCTCTCGCTTTTGCTCGGCGGAGCTGCCACGCCTTGCTGCGCTGTGTGAGCCGTAGCTGGCTGTGCTGCTTGAGCCGAGCTGGGTGTGTTAGGCAGGCTGATGGTGAGCCGTGGCGGAGTGAGGTCGGAGTAGGGAGGAGTGAGGAGAGAGGAGGTCAGAGGCTGAACAATCGTGCCGAGAAACCTAATGCGCCGTGTTTTCCTGTTCTGTTTTAGTGTCACCTTTCCAGCATTGAACTCTCTCATTTCCTTAGATAGCATCGGATCATAGTCACATGCATTGGCATTTCGCACTTGCTGCTTGGCGACGTGAGGAGAAGAGTGAGCGAGGGCGCAAGATGGAGGGGGCGCAAAAGAAGGGGGCGCAGGTGTGGCGACGTGAGGAGCAGAAGGGGCGGCGAGGGCGCAGTGGAGGGCGCAGAGTGCAGGGCGGAGGATCGGCAAGCCTACACGTCACCTCCTTTGTGTTCTGTCACCTGCTCCCTCGCTTTCGTCATCTTGCTGAACTCCCTTTGTTCTTACACCTTCGACATGATCAAGCAACTGTGCCTCAACTGTGCGTTCGAGAATGGAAGCGTAGAGCTTTGGCGGCGCAGGAAAAGCTCACACCAGAGTCCCCGCCATCTACGTGAAGACCAACCGCCTGTCCGTTCAAAGCCACCCCAGTACCAGCATCTTCCCTGTGAGTGCTGTATCTGAACAAGGAGGAGAGGCGTCTCCCAGCTGAGTGATTACAATTGCCCAGCTGACCATCAGATAGAGTCTGGTCTCCCCTCGAAACGACAACTACTGCATCCTCCTTCGCAGGCCCATCGGAGCTGGACTTTGCGTTGAGCCGCTCACTGACGTGTCGTAAGCTGGCATGGTGTACGAAGCTAACACGCAGCTTCGCGACTGCAACGCGGGGGAATGGGGAGAAAGCGAGCTTGGGTGAGTTACGTTGATCGTTGTCTTAACTGACCTCCGCAGGTGTGCGTCTTGCGTTGCGAGCCTGGGAGAGACGTCTGCTGATTGACTGGTAACCCTGCAGCTGACACTCAGCACCAGTCGTCGATGAAGGGTGAGGACGAGGACGCGCGTGAGTTGCGAAATCGTCCCCGCGGAACTGACATCTCAGTCGCCGGCTGTGTTGCCTTTAGTGCAGGGAGAAGGTAAGCTGAAGACCTTCCTGTCTTTAGCTGATAAGCAGAAGTGCGGTATCAGGTCGCAGTTGAGTGCACAGATGGGGGTGAGTTGCTGTACTGTCCCAGGCATAACTGACCAGCCCAGTCGTTCGCTGTCACGTTAAGAACAGGGGGAAAGTAAGCTGGCAGTGGAGCATAACCTAGCTAATGCGCAGCTCGGGAACAGGTCAGCCTCGAGTGGAAGAGTGGAGGGCAGTAAGTTGAGGCTCTGTACGCTTAACTGGCCGGTTCAGTCGCTGAGATCAAGTGATGGACGTCTTCCATCACGGAGTCTGGGTGAGCTCTGAGATCATTGTCGTTCGTAGCTGATCCACAGCTGCGGTATGAGGCCAACTCCCAGTTGGAGGGTGGAAGGGGGTGAGTTGTAAGACTTCCTGTGGCGATGATTGACCAGACCAGGAGTCGAGCGACCGAGGTCTTCCTGCACGGACTCATGGCAAGCTTAAAAGACCCCGGCAGACTGAGCTGATCCACAGATGCGTTGTGAGACCCTCGCTGAGCGACTGGGGATTGAGGCAGTGAGTTACGAACTCCCGGGCTGTAACTGACCAACCCAGTTGGATCCTCAGCGACAGACAGGCTCCATACCGGAGTCCACGAAAGCTTGATTGTTGAGAACCGGCAGTAGCTGATCCGCAGCTATCTGCTGAGGCTGGCACTGTGTGAGAGACCGGCGAAAGGTTAGTTGGGAAGCTTGCAGAGGAAGTAACTGACCGTCCCAGTAGGAAGCTATGCAACAGACCTGCCCAAAAGGGGCTGAGTAAGCTTGGGTGCTGTCGGTACTAGCTGATCCGCAGCTATCTGCTGAGGTTGGCACTGTGTGAGAGACCGGCGAAAGGTTAGTTAGGATGTTTGCATAGGAAGTGACTGATTGTCTCAGTAGAAGGCTAAGAGACAGACCTGCTTCACAGGGGCTGAGTAAGCTAACTGCTGATGACCAGCTTTAGCTGATCCACAGCTGCGGTATAGGTTAGCATTGAGTGACTGAGGATGGAGGTGGTGAGTTACCAGCCACTTCAGGGCGATAACTGACTTTCCCAGGCAAAGCTCAGCAACAGACCCCCTCAACTACAGATTCTTGGTAGGCAGCTTGATTCTCACGGCACTGAGCAACTCCACAAATCTGGAGCACAAGTTACTGTTAAGTGATTGGGGATTGAGGCAGCAAGTTGCGAAGCTCCTGCGGGGGATAACTGACCAGCACAGAACCCTGGAACTCAGCGACTGGCCTCCTGCACAGGTTTGTGGTAAGCTTACGCATTCGCATCCCCCGCGAAACTGAGCTAACCCACAGATCTGCAGAATCAAGTTAGCGTTGAGTGGCTGGGAATCGAGGCAGTCAGTTAAAGAACTGGTCCAGGGCTGTAACTGAGCTTCCCAGTTGAAGGCTCAGCGACAGGCCTCCTCGGGTACAGGTTTCGAGTGAGCTGGAAGCTTCTGCGACACTGAGCTAACCCACAGATCCGCGGAATCAAGTCAGCGTTGAGTGACTGGGGATTGAGGTGGTGAGTAGCGCTCACTTGTCGCGGTAACGGATTGTCCCAGTGGGCGGCCTGGGAACAGACTACCTCCCTCACAGGTTTCAGGAAAGCAATGGTGTCTACGACAGACCTCAGCGAATACTTAGGTCCGATGTTAGGTCCCCATTGGGGAGACGGATAAGCAGTGCGGTTAGTTGGCGACTCGAAATCCCTCAAAAAGCATCACTGATCTTCCAGCCGTCCGCTACGTTCAGCAGGTCAGAATGTGAGCTTCAAGTATCTCGAATTCGTTTAGCTAAGCCACAGCAAACAGGCCGTGTCAGCGGTGAGGCAATGGTTGGCCAAAGCTGCGAGTCCCTAGCTCCCCATGACCAGGCTCAACTGACTAGCCCAGATATCTAGTGATCGTGCCGCAAGCTTCGCGGCTGCTGAAGCCTCGCCAACTTCCTGTGATGTGTGAGGTCGGCGTCGAACGAGAGACTGGGCCACAGCAGTGAGTTGCCGCTCTTCCACGGATAACTGACAGGTCTAGAAGCCCAAAGGTTGGTGACGCATCAACATCGGCCAGCTTATGGGTAAGCTAGTGCCCTGTCATCACTGTAGCTGACTCACAGACGCTGCTGAGGCCAGGGAGATGTCAGGACCAAACGGCGAGAGGGTGAGTTACGGTAGTCTTTGGCGCAACTGGCCGACCCAGCCGTTCGTACACCTCGGGGACTGCTTCAGATACAAAGCTATCAGGTGCGCTGAGTCGACTGTCATCGTAGCTCAATCCCAGCGCTACTATATGGGCAGACGGCGAGTGCAAAGGGGAAGCAAGTCGGTGAGTTACGAGCGCTATTGTTGCAACCAAACTGAGCAGGGTGTCGGTAATGCACCATGTGCCACTTTCTCAGAACACGAACGAGGCTACAGCCCCTGCAATTGCTTCAGCTGACCGCAGCTCACGCATGAGGTTAGCGTTGACCGGAGATCGAGCAGGCTAGTGAGTTGCCAACATCGTTTCGACGAGAAACTGACCAGCCCAGTTGCGTGGGTACCTCGAAGTCGCAATACTCTTGTAACTGTAGGTGAGCTAGCTTGGTGATGGCCATACTCTAGCTGACTCTCAGTTGTCAACGAGATCCAATGCGCCATTCTCTCGGACATGAATGACGTTAGCTTACAGTAGGTTCGGGAGATTCAGCTGACTGCAGTACAGAGATGAAGTCAGCATTGGCGGGTGAATGGGGTGCCAGTAAGTTGTCTGTTGCCCGACCAGCAACTGACTTGCCCAGTAACCTGCACCGGGCTCAGTGGCTCTGCTCAGATCGTTAGTATAGAGTAAGCTACAACTACAAAACCTGTGGACCTTCTAGCTAATCAACAGGTGCGGTGAGAGGTCAGTGAGGCTTGGCTCGCAAACCAAGAACCTGAGCGGGTGAGTTTGGGGATGGCGACCAAAACTGACTTCCCCAGACATTCTAAGACACTTAAGCCCGCTCCAAAACACGGTTGCCTGGTAAGCTTAACCGGTGATGGAAGCTCGAGCTAATCCCCAATCACTGCGTGAGGTCAGTGCAGCGTCAGAGCCTGGGCAAGTCAGTCACTTGCACATTGAGTATCCGATCAACCCAGTTGTCTGTGAAGCTCGATGCCGCGCTGTCGTCTGCTTGATCATAAGAAGCTTGATGCCAGTCATTGGTCTAGCTGACCTTCAGACAGTGTGAGGTCACTGAGGAGTGGAACCCTACGAGTTAGGAACGTCAGGTAGGAACTGACAAAATAGTCTGAGAGACTGCCTGACGATTCGGATCGTGATCACCACTGTCGGTAAGCTTGGGCGCTCTGGTCAACTTCAGCTAACTCAACCAGCGGGGCGCGCTCGGCGGGGAGTGGCCACGAGCATCGGGACAGCGTGAGTTTCGCCGCCTCTTAAGCAACTGACCAGACAGTAAGCCGGCAGACTCCGTGGCGTGTTAGGAAGCCAGGTTGTTCAGTGAGCTCAATATACCTTACAGACTCCAGCTAAACCACAGCAACCGGATGAAGTAGGTGGAGGCCGCCGTCTTCAGTGAGCGGTGAGTTTCGTGCCGTTGTAAAGTAGGCCTAACTGACTTATCCAGGAGGTGAGCGACCACATTCTTCGGACACGCGTGCGCTGTAAGCTCGTCTGCAACTGACCTCCAGCTAATGGGCAGGTCCTGTGTATGTTGAGTGCGGCGTCAGCGAAGTCTGAGTTAGACTGTGAGTTGTCGTAGCGGCTTCGGTAACTGACCTGCCCAGCAGTCCGCGAGGCACAATGGCACCCTCTTCTGGGAGCATGTTATCTAGGTAATGTAAGCTTGCAAGCTTTCGATATTTGTAGCAAACCCTCCAGCTCGAGGCGAGACCATCAGGCGTGAATCCAAGACCAAAGGCGGGCGTGAGCAGCGCGTGAGTTTCAAACGGGGATGGCTGAACTGACATACGCAGTCACTGCACAGCAATGTACAAGCCGAGTTGCATGCGGTGAGCTATTGTGCTGTGTACATAGCTGACCCGCAGCTCTGAGTCTCTTCAATATTGAGAGAGCAGCGGCCTCGAGGTCTGTGAGTTGTGTGCTTTGCGAGGGGTTAACTAACCTGACAGCCGTCCGCGAGTTTCAGTGCCCCTTTTCCGATTAGCGACTGGCGGTAAGCTTCCGCACCTTGTGATGAATCTAGCTGATCCGCAGCTGACGAGACCGGTGGGGCGTGGCAATGTTGGGGAAAAGGTTAGTTGCAGATGCCGTCCGGAAACTGACTGCTCAGTGGCGTATTGCTCGATACCACCCACGCCGTCGGTGAGCTGGCAGTGGTGGTTCTTAGCTAATCCACAGGTCTGGGCATTCATGACATGCGTGCGCACATCGCACATCGCTCCTCTACCGTGGTGCCGTTGTGTCAGATGGCAGGAGGTAAGCACGTTAGGTATGCAGCCGCTTGGAGGTTGCACGAGTATTGGCGCATGGTCGGAGACATAGCCACAACGCAAGTGTCGCACGGTGACAGCCTCCAGCAACATTGCACAGCTCACTTCTCACCTGCTCGGTAGCTCACTATGTACATTCCCAATATGCCTATACTACAAGAAAACAGCCCGATCACCAGAAGTCGTCCACGGCCGCGCCGCCCTTCTTGCCCCCCGCGGTCGCCTGGGCCTGGTAGAAGTCCGCAACCTGGAAGTCAGTTGATTCGCACCATGTGGTAACTTACCTGCTCGGCCGTCGTCGCCTCCTCGGGCCCCTTGTCGTCGCGCACCTTGATGAAGCGCGGGAAGCGGAGCGAGATGCCTCTCTGTTCGATCTGACTGTCAGTTGCATGTTACCAGTACCAGAACTAACCAGGCCATGCGCGGCGGTATAAACCGGACTGAGGGAGAGGTCGGCAGTGAGGACCTCCCAGACGACCTTGGGCTCGAACCAGACGTCGGGCTTTGCGCCGCCGACCTCGATGTTGCCGCGCGCCCCGCCCGTGAGCTCGAGCGGGTGCAGCTCGTCGTAGAACTGCTTCAGGAGCTCCTCGCTGAAGCCAGTGCCGATCTTGCAGATCGTCTGGTAGTTCTCGCTGTCGGGGTCGTAGCATGCGAGCAGGAACGCGCCGTACCAGTTCGTGCGCTTGCCCTTGCCGTAGTACGCGCCGACGACGACCAGGTCGAGCGAGTCGCCTACGCCGGACAGGTAGTCCTTCTTCAGCTGAGCGTTAGTGTTGCAGCGAGCAGTAACGCACCTTGAGCCAGTTGATCGATCGCCGTGAAGGCTCGTACGTCGACGCATCGGACGCCAGCATCTTGACCATCAGACCTTCGCACCCGTCCTTGACGGACTCCTCGAGGAAGGTTTGAATCTCCTCTGTCGTCGACCCGTCAGACGACTTGGCGAAGCCGAACTCGCTCTCGACAGCGGTGAAGTGCTCCTGCAGAAGGGCGCGGCGCTCCTTCAGCTCCATCTTGAGCAGGCTCTGTCTGTTAGCTGAGGCCCACGGGCTGGTAGCTCACCTCGCCGTTCAGGTACAGCAGGTCGAAAGCGAACAGGTGCACGCGCACCGTGATGTCCTCGGCCTTGACGTCTTTGCGCTTACGCCGGCTCAGATCCTGGAACGGCAGCAGCTTCTTCGTCTCCAGGTCGAACGCGACCGCCTCCGAGTCCAGCACGAACGACTTGACCCCGGGCTTGATGCACTGAATGTCAGCTACGTGCAAGACCGACCAGCTTACCCGAGGAATCTGCTCCACGAGATCGGGGTACTTGGCGCTCATGTTCTCAGAGTTGCGACTGAAGACCGAGATCGTACCGTCGTCCAGCAGGTGCACCTGCGCACGTTCACCGTCGTACTTGTACTCGCACGTGAAAGGCTTGCCCTCGAAGCGGTCTAGCACCTCACCGATGGCCTTTGTCGGTTTCGCCAGCATGGGCTTAAGAGGAACACCTGAGCGTTAGTATCTACGACGAAGCTTTAACGCACCAGGAGTGAGCTTGCAGTTCTCGCGGAGGCCCTCGATGCCACCCTCCATGAGCGCGGGGACGATAATGTCGTAGTTTGGCAATTCACTGCGGTCAGATAACCAGAAGCTCAGGGAAACTCACCTGTAAACCTGCTTGACGATCTCCGAGCCCTCCTCCAGTTTCTGGGCGAGCTTCTCCGGCGAGACCTTCTTCTCTCCGAGCTCCTTCAGCACCATGGCATGCGCAAGAGCAACGACAAGTGATCGCTCAGCCAGACCTATCCGGAGCTTGCCTTCCAGACTGCGGATGATGAACTTGGCCTCGGTGCCCTGGCACGCCGACAGCAGCTTCTTGATGATACCAACTTTGCGCGCTTGTGACTGTGAGGTTAGCTGCCGTTTTCGCACCTCAACATACCGAATTACCCGACACCTTAGCAATATCCGTCAGGCTCTGGAACACTGACGGAACTGTCAACGGCTTGGGCTTGAACATCGTTGGCTGAACGTTTCGGGAGTTCTGACGTCAGCTGCAGCAGGAAGCATACTAGCTCACCATGGCAACCTTGCCCAAATCGCCCTCCTTGCGCAGATCCTCCTTGATCTTGTTCGCATTGCGCCCCGTACTCTCCGCGATCGCCTTGACCAGGAGCGACTCTCCGATGCCGAGCTCCGTACCCTCGTAGTCTGGGCAGAGGCGGTTGATGCAGAGGTAAACAACCTTCAGCAGGTTAGAGGTCTTCGCGTCCTTGGACGTGTCCCGTTTGGCTACGACGAGCAGGAACTGTGTGAGAATCTGCAGAATCTCGAGTCGTTTCGTTGTCGCCTCGATCTTCTCAAACGTTGACACAAGAGCCGCGTAGGGGACGCTGCAGTGTCAGTTGGCTGCGGTGAACCATAAACTCACGGCTCGCCTTCCTTCCAACCCTTGTCCGCGACAGGCACGGGTGCCGCCTTCTTAGTGAAGATAGAAGCGCTATTGTCAGCCCACACTCATCAAGTAGACTCACAGCTTGCTCGCAGCCTTCTCCTCCTGCTCCTCCATCTCCTCGTCGCTGATCTCATCCTCCCCTTCCTCCTCGACGGGAACGTGCTCGTCTTCATCTTTCGGCTTCTCGACCTTGACCGGCTTCTGGAATATGGAAGCTAACGGCTTGCCGTTCTGCGACGAAGACTTGGCGGGCTTGGACTCTTCCTTCGTAGCCTCCTTCTCCTTCTTGGGGGAGGACGCCTTGGGCTTCATGTTGAAGATGGAGGCGACAGGTGCCGCAGTTTTGGCCTTCTTCGCGGGAGGAGGCGACGCTGAAGTCAGACTAAGACATGGGTAATAGAAAGCATACCGGCCTCAGGCTTGGGCTTGACAGGCGACTCGGCCTCGTCATCCGAGTCCATGATGCGCTTCAGCTTGCGCTGCTTGCCCGTAGGCGCCTTCACGGGGCTGGGGCTCTCGCCGTCTACTATTAGCACACAGACCGGTCCGACCATCATATCCGATACACTCACCAGACATCTTGCGTTGAGTGTGTTCTGGCTAGGTGCTGGTGGCGAGGGATAGGAGAACGGCGGGTGGTCATAACAGAGGCGCGTCTCCCGCTACATTTGGACGCGTCCTAGCCGGTGGAGGTGGTTGATTCAACTTCGGCGGGCAAGATCTGTTACGTAAAGCCTCAGCCACGCAAACACCACGTTTTGGACATGAACCCTCCTAACTGAAAGAATCCACTTTGCCTGACGTCGTTTCAATATCCTTCCATCAATCCATCCCGGCACCCGTGCGGCCTCATCTGCGGCTGTTCCAAGCAGATCTCGACAGAGAAACATCGACAACACTCCCAAAAGGCTCTGACAAGCCCCTCGATCCGTGGCCGCAGCCAAACCCCTTGGGCTCACCCCTTCCGATAAGCTTCTTCCCCTCCTCCATCAATAATGAACCGCTCCTCATCACGCAAGGATCTGCGCGCTGAGCGCCTTGCGGCGAGCCCCTACTCGCGCCAAGAGAAGACTCTCAGGCGACCTCACTCCACCAGCCGTCTCGTGAGTGGCAAATACACGTTTGCGACCATCAGCGAATGCTAACATGCAGGGATCATCGTTCTCCTCGCTCGTCAACTTTGTCACGAACCCATTCCGTAAGGGGGACGACGAGGACAAGTCTATCTCTGGATCTGAGGATGAGTGGAACGGAGAGCCTCCTTCCGCCATGAAGGGCCAGGACGTCTTCTCCCTCGCCGCTGCCGCTGGACGCAGAGGCGAAGATTTCGAGGCTCGGGCTGAAGTTTGGCGGCAAGGCAAGGGAGCGTTGCGCGGCAGCAGATCCGTTTCGGTAGGCTCCTGATCTGTTTGCACAGCTGACATACAGGTGACGCAGACCTCCTGGGGTGGCCTCGGTCTGGACGCCGGAGAGAAGTACCGCCCGTCGTTCCAACCGCGTACCATCGGAGCCACTCCGTCCGCTCGAGTTCAGACGACTCGCATCACCGAGTTCGACTTCACCCCCCCTCCTTCGCAGAACTCGCCAGGAACAGCCTCTTCTGCTGCCCTGCGCGCTTTCTTGAACGCCAAGGGAGATGAGCCGCTCCAGCCGAGCGACCTCCGTGTTATCGAGACGCTCACTGAGGGCCTTCGCAAGGAGACCCGGCCGACAGGAGGTTGGAGCGCCGGCTTGAACGCTTCAGAGCACAATGAGGCAAACATGACCCCGCGACGATCACTTGCGGGTGCTTCCGTTTCGACCCCTGGATCGGTCTTTTCAATGGGAACAGCGCCCCTCCCTCCCAAGTCTGGCGCGGCTGCTGCTCGCAATGTGACCTACCTGGGCCCGGGCATGTCATCTCGCCGCCTGTACGGCAAACCTCGTGTCCCCTTCAAGCCACTCTTCAATTTTGACGCAGGGAAGGATCAGATGGCCGGCAAGAAGCGGAAAACCGACGTGCCGGATGTTGAAGTCTTCGACCTCGATGAGGAGGAGTCATCGAAGGAGAAGAGCAAGTCGAAGGAGTCCAGCCCGAGTGTATCCCCCGACTCTCCTGGTCTGTCGGCTGCTGCCTCGGTCGCTGCAGCCTTCAACGCATCCGCCCGACGACCGTCTCCTTTATCCCAGTCTATTGCGCCCTCGCCGGAGCGCGACTTCGTCAAAGAGGGTAAGAAGCGCACGGCCAACACACTGCAGGAGCTGTACGAGTCTGACATCGCCCCGATGGAGCCGGCCAAGCCGCAGATTCTCTTCAACCCGTACGAGGCCAGCGCTCCGTCGCTTCCCAGCAAGCCTCTGAACTCGTCCATTCGGCGCTCGACCAGCGGCATGCCTATGTCGCTTCGCAGCTCGACTCCCAGCCGCGGTGCCGCTAAGGAGATTGACCGACTGAAGGGCTCAACCCGCAAGCTCACGACGCTCGAGATGGTCAGCGGCTTCAAGCCTGGTGCTTCTACCGCTTCAGCGACACCCGAACGCGAGGAGCGCGAGGAAGTCGAGGAGCTCTTCGCGACCCCGCAAGCCACGCCAGGCCCGTCTAAGGCTGCGCCCGTTGTTTCTGACGCGTCTCAAGAAGCATCCAAGTCCGTCCCCGTCATTAAGCCCTCCACGATCGAGGAGCCTGAGCCGTTCAAGCCGCTTCCCACGCCCTCGCTTTCGTCTTCGACTCTGGGCTCGACGCGAACAAAGTCGGACGCGCCCAAGTCGTTCGCCGCGCCCGAGACAAGCGTCACGGACTCGATTCTCTCGTCGGCCAAGCCGAAGCCTGCGCCAGTATTCAAGCCCGAGCCCGTCAAGCTCGCCCCTCCATCAACGGAGGTCAACATTCCGTCGAACGTCCCCGCTGCCCCCGCTATCCGCAGCCCCAGCAACTCGTTCAACCCCGCAGCTATCTTCCTGTCCGCCAAGGACTCGGCCCTTGACATCGAGAAGAGCGCGCTCCCCTTCTTCACCTTCACGATGCCCGTCGTTCGCCCAGGGCCCAGCGACGCCGTCAAGGAGGAAGCGTGCAAACGGCCACGCGAGGAGTTCACCTTCGTCGGCCGCAAGAGCAGCCTGCCGCTCTCTCGCCTGACCCCGCCGACGAAGTCTGCTCCTCTCCTGCAGTCAACCCCGGAGGTTCCCGAGCCGTCGGCGCCTTCGAGGGCCGCTGCAACCGATGCCAGCTGGACATGCGACCTCTGTATGCTGAAGAACCCTGCCAGCGCTGTTGAGAAGTGCACGATCTGCGAGGCCCCCAAGCCCGGCGCGAAGGCTGCGGCCCCGTCGGCACCTGCCGCTCCTCCTTCAGTTCCGTCCGGCGGCTTCTCCTTTGGCGCCAAGCCCGCAGCCCCGGCACCGAAGCTCATCGCTGATGGCGAGTGGACCTGCGACACTTGCATGCTGAAGAACCCCGGCAGTGCCAAGGAGAAGTGCACCATTTGCGAGGCTCCCAAGCCCGGAGCCAAGGCCGCTGCTCCTTCTGGCCCTCCCGCTCCTCCCTCCGTCCCGTCTGGCGGCTTCTCCTTCGGCGCGAAGCCGGCGTCTACGTCTGCGCCAAAGCTCATCACGGACGGTGACTGGACGTGCAACACCTGCATGCTCAAGAACCCGGGTAGCGCGAAGGAGAAGTGCACCATCTGCGAAGCGCCGAAGCCGGGAGCGAAGGCCGCTGCGCCGTCCGGCCCTCCTGCGCCGCCATCAGTGCCCAGCGGAGGCTTCAGCTTCGGCGCCAAGCCGGCCGCTCCGGCATCGACGCCCAAGCTCATCACGGACGGAGACTGGACCTGCGACACGTGCATGCTCAAGAACCCAGGCACTGCAAAGGAGAAGTGCACGATCTGTGAGGCGCCCAAGCCTGGCGCGAAAGCGGCTGCACCCGCTGGCCTCCCGGCGCCGCCATCCGTGCCCTCCGGCGGTTTCAGCTTCGGCGCGAAGCCTGCTGCCCCGAGCGCCGCTCCCGCAGGCGACAGCTGGACATGCGACACGTGTATGCTGAAGAACCCCGCGAGTGCGACGGAGAAGTGTACGATTTGCGAGGCGCCCAAGCCGGGAGCCAAGGCTGCCGCTGCACCGTCTGGACCGCCCGCTCCTCCCGCCGGCGGCTTCAGCTTCGGCTCGGGACCGCCCGCGCCGCCCTCCGGCGGCTTCAGCTTCGGCGGCAAGCCTGTTGCCACTCCCTCGAGCTCGAGCGGCAGTGGAAGCGGCGGCTTCACGCCCACGGGGCTCCCGACGCCGCCGCCCGGAGGCTTCAGTTTCGGCGCGAAGAAGGCCGAGCCCAGCTTCGACAAGCCCAAGGGCGAGGGCACGTGGACGTGCAGCACGTGCATGCTGCAGAACCCCGCGAGCGCGACGGAGCAGTGCACGATCTGTGAGGCGAAGCGTTAGTTTGAGCGTAGTTTGGGCGGTAACGTCAGCTCGGGGTTCTGAGTTGTTAGCCCGATGTCATCGGAGGTCGGAGTCGAGCGGAGGCCGTGTCCGCATAGTGTAGTAGAAGTAGACACTGTGTTTTGCATGTATGCGTCGACCTAGTTGCATTCCTCAGACTGCCCGGGCTGCCGGGGGTCCCGGGGAGGACCGCAGCGGGCGCCCGTAGCTGCGACGTATGCTGCTTAGTGGTGTGGGAATCGACTCGAAATAGCAATCAGCAAGCAAAGCACGCAAAGCCACAGCCACTCAGGTGGAGGTCTGGTTACATCACAGCCACGGGTTTATCGGTGTGTTGTGCGGGGCCTGGGTCCGAGATCCGACTGCATTCCGCACCGGCTCGCTATCTAAATACGAACGTTCATCCCGCCTCCCTCTGTACTCACCATCACGACTGAGCGGCGAGCACGAGCCATGCCCAGACCACAGATCGACTACTCGGTGTACCTCGTCACGGGGCGCGAGCTCCTGCCTCCGGGCAAGGTGAGCTAACCGTCGAGCGATAGCTAACGGCGCAGGACTATTACGAGAGTCTGGAGGAGGTAAGTTGCTCCGCCCCCCAAACTTAAGTACACGCAACTGACAAGCAGAGCCTGAAAGGCGGCGTAACCGTCGTCCAAGTGCGCGAGAAGACGGCCGAGACCGGCGAGTTCGTCGAGATCACGCGGCGCACCAAAGCCCTTTGCGACAAGTACGGTGTTCCCGTTTTGGTCAATGACAGGGTCGACGTCGCACTCGCGGCCGGAGTCGCCGGAGTCCACATCGGGCAGGACGACATGGACCCGGCGGCGGCGCGGAAGCTGATCGGCGAGGACGCCGTGCTCGGCCTGTCGGTCAGCACGGTGGCTGAGGCGGAGGACGCGGTGCGCCTGCCCGACGTAGTGCTCGACTACGTCGGCGTTGGCGCGGTGTGGTCCACGGCGAGTAAGGACGTCAGCAAGAAGGTCATGCTGGGCCCGTCTGGGGCGGGCGAGATCCTCGACGTCATTGCGGACAGCGGGCTGGCCTCTGTTGCGATCGGTACGTCCCCACCTCATTCCATGCTGATAGCCAGGCGGCATCAACGCCCAGAACACGCCTTTCCTTTTGCACGGCAGTGTCTCGCCCTTGAAGGGCAACTCCCTCGACGGTGTCGCCCTCATCAGCGCCATCGTCTCTTCGTCTGACCCCGAAAAGGCCGCTCGTCAACTCTCGGACCAGGTCGCCAGTTTCAAGCGCACGAACAGCTTCGACATGCCGCCGTTCTCGCCCTTTGCGCCGTCTGGCCCCGACGCACTGGCGACCATGCTCGAAACGGTCGGCGAGCTTTTGCACACGGTGCGCAAGACGACGCCGCTCGTGCACCAGATCACGAACAGTGTCGTCGTCAACGACTCGGCCAACGTGACCCTCGCCGTGGGAGCGAGCCCCATCATGGCCACGAACGAGCGGGACTGCGTCGACCTCTCAAAGAATATTGGGAGCTTGTTGATTAACAGCGGCACCATCACAGACGAGACGTTCAAGGGCATGCTTGCGGCCGGGCGCGCGGCAAATGTCAACGGCAAGCCGGTCGTGTGGGACCCGGTCGCCGTTGGTGCCACCGCTTTCCGCAGAGAAACGGGACAGCGTGAGTCGACGAGCGGGGCGAGTTCGATCTCCAGCAAGCTGGGCACAAAGACGTGAGCTGACAGCAGAACTCCTGCACGCCTTCCAGCCCACGGTGATCAAGGGCAACGCTGCCGAGATCGGTGCGCTGGCGAACTCGACCGAAGTCACTGCGCGGGGCGTCGACTCTGTCGGCCGTCTGTCGGACCCCGCCGCCCTCGTTAGGAAGCTGGCGAAGGAACGCCGCTGCGTCGTCGTCATGACCGGTGCCGAGGACTACATTTCGAACGGCACCACTGTCCTGAAGGTCTCTAACGGTCACCCTCTTCTGGGTTTGATTACAGGGTCGGGCTGCATGACGGGCTCGATCGTGGCGTGCTTCCTCGCGGCCGCTAGGACTTGGTTCCTCCAGCGTGTCGGCGACATGGGCGGCGACGAGGAGGGCTTCGGCGCCGAGGGCTGGGAGAAGGACAGCCAGCTCACGCAGGGGAATATGCTCATCGGCGCGCTGGCCGGCGTGCTCACGTTCAACGTTGCGGCTGAGCAGGCGGCCAAGCGGCCCGACGTCAAGGGCCCCGGAACGTTCCGCGCCGCGCTGATTGATGAGATGTACGCTGTCAGCGCGGCCGAGGTGTGCCAGTTCGCCAAGGTCGAGATCCTGTAGCGGAGTGTCATGTAGACATGCATACATTGCGAAGTCACATTGTCCTTATGCCCGATCGATGCGAAGTGCTGGGTACTTTAGTGGTGGATATGAGGCAGGGGATATGGGAGGGGAGGGGCATTAGTGAACTATTTGGTTACAGGCTAGGGCTATGGTACACCTTGGATTGGATGGCTAGTGTCCGTTTGTTTGGAGCGGGTATGGTTAGAGGAGGGCGGCGGCGGCACCGATCAGAGCGAGCACGCCGAAGCCCGCCGAGGCGCGAGACGCACTCGACGGCTTGCCCGAGGCAGCGGCCGTCGTGCCGTTCTTGCCGTCGTTCTGGGCGTTGACAGAGTCGGTCGCGTTGGTCGTGACGTTGGTCGGCTTGGGCGGCGGCGGGGGAGGGGTAGCCGGGCGCTGCTGGCCGACAACACCCTGGCCGTACGCCTTGGTGCTGGCGCCGTCGAGGGCCCAGACAAGGCCGCCCATCATGTGTCCGATGAAGAGCTCGTCGTTCCATGCTGATTGGGTCAGCTATTGTTCATGATTCTCGTGTTATCTGCGCTAGGGCGTGGTTACTCACTCTCGTTCGAGTGGCCGAGGGCAGTGTAGAACGAGCGGCCCGACTTCTCGGCGCCGTTGATCAGAGGCTTGGAGCCGTTGAAGTTCTCAATGTACCACGCGATCGGGTGGGGGGAGCCCTGCGGCGGCTTGTTGCCGCCCTCGTTCTTGAACGAGGCCTCGTCGACCGTCATGGTGACGGTGGCGTTCTGGTCGCGCGGGTCCGAGACGAAGAAGTAGACCTCCTCCTTGTACGTCCAGCGGTCGGGGATGTTGCGGTTCGAGGGGTGGTCCTTGACGAGGGGCATGAAGGTCGCCTGCTGGAACTCGGGGTGGTACTCGAAGCGGGCTGATGTCAGCGGAATGTTGCGACGGGTGTAGATCAGGGCTTGCTTGGCATGTGAACCATGCTAAACCATATGCTCACCACCAACAGTCTGGTAGAACGAGTCCGAGTTGCGGAGACACGACGACGCGCAGTGCACGCCGACCCAGTTGCCGCCCGACTGCCAGTAGCGCTGGAGCGCGCCCTGCTGATCCCAGTTCAGGACCTCCTCGGACGTCTGCAGGAACAGCATCGAGTCGTACTGCATCAGGTTGTCGACCGTGAAGTAGTTCGGGTCCTCGGTGAAGGTGAAGTTGACGCCCCAGTCCTTTCCGCGCTTCTTGAAGATGTCGATCGCGGTCGGGATCGAGTCGTGGCGGAAGCCCTCGGTGTACGAGTAGACGAGGACTTGGGGGGTGCCCCAGGTGTCGACCTTGACGATGTCGGCAGCGTTGGCAGAGACAGCGAGCATGGCGCCTCCGAGGAAAGACGAGAGGAGCAGCATGGCGCAGGCGGATTAGTCGGTGCTAGGGTAGAGCAGAGCAGCAGCGAGAGATACCGAACACTGAAGAGACAGTCGAGTTGAAGGAGGGTCTGATGAACGGGGAAAACGCGCTCCCAGAGCCTGGTGACGGTTGATTTAAAACGACAGGCGGAGATTCTTGGCTTTCTAGGTCGTTGAGTTGACCCTTCAGTCGGAGGGAGGCCCGGCGGAGTAGCAGCCAGGTGCAGCGCGAGAGGCAGGGAACGAGGGGAGGCTATGGAGGGTACTTACGTAGGGCAGAGAGACAAAGGCACGTCGTAGGTACGTAGGGTATGACAGCCCAGGGACCGCGGAGGCGTCGCCCTGACCATGCATCAGTCTGCATCAGCCAGTACCGAGTGGATGCTGGTTGTGCTGTCGTTCCTCTGTGCCGCTGCCTGGCTTGCTGAGGTGATTGCAAGGCACGCCTGGTGGCGCGGTACATCGGAGCCGATGAATGCCTGTCCTCAATCGCACCGGGTTCCGGGCGTTTCAAGTGTGAGAGCCCCGAAAAATGGGCAGACACAGCGCTTCGTCTGCAGGCGTACAATGCTTACTCGGCCGCTTCGTATGCATGTGTGTGTCGGCGGCGTACACGATCCCAGAGACTGCGCCAAGCAGATTGTTTGTCCTTGTCGTGTGTTTGTTGCTCGGTGGTGCGAGGCACAGAGGAATGGTGGAATGGCTGTCGCGCATGCGTCTCGCTGCAGCCCACCGAGTGGTCGTCGGTTGGAGCACCGCAAGAATGGCCAGCAGCGTTATTGCGGGCACCCAATGGAATGAATTAGAGTTAACGCAGGGGCATGAGGGCAGAACACGCGAACACGCGTTTCCTTGCCTGCCTGTCCTAGCTGTCCTGCCTGCGGACTGTTGCAGGACCTGCTAACAGTCGGGTCAATCGGGCGAGTTTTGCGCTAGAGGGCCAGAGCAAGACGCTTGATCGCCAGAAGCAGCAGAGCCGAGGGCGGTAGAGCAAGGGACGAGATGACGAATCACCCGCGTGTGCAGCCGTAGCCGAAGCAGCCGTAGCCTGCTCGAGACGGGCGTGATCCGAGCGTCGTCAACCCCAGCTGCCAACTTTCGCATGCTTCGCGTCGCTCGGACTGAGCTTGTGCAGGAACGGACAGGAACGCAGGTACGCATGCAAACACACCACGACTTTTTCTGCGAGTCGTCGGTGTCGGACAAACAGGCTGCTCTGCGACAGATCAGATCCATTCAGTCTGTCACCAGATCGTGGTGTCTTACACAACATGAGTAGCCTTAGACGGGGAGACAACCAAGGCTCAGATGGCTTAGATCGGTGGCTCATGGCTGCCTCCAGGTACACGGCACACCACTCAGGCGCCCCGTCCAGCTTACGCGTGCCTTGCTTCTCGCTGCTAGACAGCCAGTCCGTGCTCCGGCGCTCCAACCGTGGCCCCGGCGTGCCCGGCAGTCTCGCCAGAAGTCTCGCCTGCAGCGCGCGCGCTTTGTGCGGTGCCGGTCCGGCCGCAGATGCCCGACTCACGCTCTCACCAGCCATTCACAATGTCGCACAGTCCCATGCCCAGCAGAGCTCCGAGCGCAACGGCCATGCGGCTAGGATTGCTCTATTTGTGTACGGAGTGAGAATCTGCGGCCAGCTCGGCTCTCCGCCACCTCACTCCACCTGTCCAGGGAGGCTGGCAGCGGGGCTCATGTGATGCGCGCCGCTCCGAGGGTGGTTCACACGGCAAACATGTCGGCTTTCCTTGCCTCCTTCGTTGCGGCCACGTCGCCGCATTCCCAACTGTCAGAGCCGTTTTCGATGCTTCGTTGCGGCCGAAACGCGCTTGCGGTAACGACTTCACAGAAGGAAACAAGTCCGCACAGTGCTTTTTCTACGATCGAGCCAACGCTATGCGGCATAGCGCACAACGTGATACGTTAGCACGCGTAGCACGACCGAGCGTACCGAGCCGCGAGCCGGCTGTACGGTATGGTCTCAAACATCCCCGTGCGATGCCTCATCCGGCCCGCGTCGCGTCTGGGTCGCGTCTCGTTTCTGGCATCCGGCTCCGGAACACGGGTCGTGTTCGGGACGTCTCTTTTCAGGTGCATCACTCTTTCATGCTTCGCGGCTGTCTTTCGATTCTCTTCCTTTCTCCGTGCGCTCGCTCCGTTCCGGACCTTCGGGAACTGCAGAAGGCCGTCGTCTCGGTGCGACGAGCGCACACACCACTCTGCGCGCCACCAACGCGTTGCATCAGCCGTCGTGCACGGAGCACAGCTGTGCTTGCGCCGCGGATGCGCCCGAACGCCTCCAGGTGTCGGGACAGCGGTAATCACCCCGAAACCCAGAGCGGACGCTCTTTGCTCCTTTTCGGCGCAGCAGGTAGCGGGCATCGGGTGCCCACCGCCCTCGCGCGTTCGGCCCAACTATTCAAAGTGCATTATTGGGCCGCACCATCGTCCTTAGCGCCCTCCGCGCCAGAAATGCGAAATGAAAGGTCGCAGGACACTCGTCGCAGGATTCGACGGCAGAGCGCAGAGCGATGTCGGCCGATCCTCACCTTCCCCAACTAGACTTTGGTGCCTTTCCGGCTTTCCTGAAGGGAATGAGGTCAGCCCTGCGAGTTCCTGAGAATACGCCACGAGACACCGATCAGCTCCCCTCTCGTCCCTACTGACGAACCAGTCGAGGATCATCCTCAGGCTGCTTAACGAGGGCAGCTAGGCTGCCTCGGAGGCAAGAAGGTTGCGCCGCTTCGCGGTTCGCCGGTGCGCCTCTGCATTTCTTCATTCCGGGCGGCGCTGGCGACCCTCCGTCCCCAAACTCAGCAAACATGTCAGCATCATCACCCCGTACACCCCGCAGATGACTACTATCTATAGCTCTCGTGACCTCTGCAGCGCCCAGATTCGACACAACTGAATTAGCAGCCTGTCTGGATCAGGAAGGCTGGACGCGTAAACACGGCGCGTCGCGACGTGACGAGGACCTGTAACGTATCTGATAAGCCATCCTGTCCCGAGCTCGCGCGCTGCTCGCTTGCGCCTGCGGACAGAAACAAATACAACGGCACGACGCGTTCGTCCTTTGCCTTGCGGGTTTGCGGGGGCGGCTCGGTTCCAAAGTCGTTTCCAGCACCCGGGATACCCCTGGCCGTCATGCCGCTGAGGGTTGGGCATGTTTACCTAACCCGCAATTAACATTTCTTCTTTGCAGTAAAGTTTGTCGGATCCCAGTCCCCAGAAACATGCCAAGTTTACGTGCCCAACCTCTCGCGGCGCTCGCTGCTGCCAAGTTTACGCGCATCTCGGTGCGTTCCATGTATAATGCGGGGCGCTCGTCGAATGCTTCTGTCGCTCCCAAGCTCTGTGTCCGCCATCATGCTGGGAATGAGACAGGATCTCACGCTGGTGAGAGGGCTGACCCTGAGCAGGAACGCGTCCGTCTGACCCCCTTTTCCTGCCAAGAGAGTGTCTCTTCTGGTTGCATGGCTGCAAGTCACAAGACTGGTTGCTGGCCCGCTTGCTCTGCGTGCTCTGCTCCTGGCGGACACAAACCACCCTGCAGGCTGCAGGCGCCACGATATGACACACACAGCTCTCCCTGGAGAATCTGAGGCATTTAACGCGCACTCCTCACTTGCCCCAGAATACTTCCCGTCGTACTTCCAGTTCTGCCTGTTCTCCCATCCAGTCCGCACCGGAGGCTCGTCGGAGGCTCTCCAGGTGGTACGTGCTGCGCCTGCGGCGTTGCCCTCTCGGCGCAAGAAATGAGGCCATGGCGGAGTATTTCGGCGCAGCATTCGTTGCCCAGCGACTTTTCAGCGAATAACTTTACAAGGTCACGGGCACACCTCGGCGCGAGCTTGAGTTTACCTTGAGCTTGCACCGAGCTTGTGCTGACGTACGTACCAGCCTCTGCCGTAGCCGTTCCTCTCCTCGGCACACCTCACGACCGCGGAGGTGGAAGAGAACAAGGTGCGGCCGAAAACGATCTAAACATGCATGCCCAGCCTAGCTCGTCCCGCGCTGGCACCAGGCGCTGGAACTGATTCCCAAGGGCTGTGCTGGAACTCTGCATCACCCCCTAACACCATCTGCCGGAAGCGTCGTCACGACAAACAAAGGCTAGGAGTTATCAGATACGAGGCTGTCCGAGGCAAACACGTCCTGCAGGACTGATTCATCTGCCGCGGCGCCAAATGATACGCCGAGCTGGCGAAGAGGCTTAGGACTCACCAGGCTGACCGAGTAGGGCGACGTGGTCCTGGTCTGTCCCGTGGCTGCCCCGCGACTAACCAGTCACAAGTCTTCGGACCACGGGGATGGCAATTCGGCCTCGAGATGGATTCGGCTTCGATTCTGGACGCCACGGGATACAAAGACGTACGCTATCGTACGCCTCGTTCCAGAAGTGCGGGCTGGCCTGCAAGGCCACAGCAGGCCTCGACTAGCAGGCCTCGAGACGGCAGCCCTACCGCGTGCATTGGAAGTCTGGATCACGGTACGGCAGTATGGCTTGCCTCTCGGCCAAAACTTGACTGGTCGCGCGAGTGATCGGCACCGAAACGTTGGTGACGTCGCTCGGACGATCCCTGGCCGCGCCGAAGTATCGGGCCCGACGATAGTGAACCCGGCGCCCGATGGTTAGTGAACGGCTGGAAGTCGTGCTCGATGTATGAGGATGAGTGAAGTGGAGCTCCCCGCTGCTTACAGACTTGGGTGAGCACCTTGCGCTTGGTCCGCTTTTCCAGCATTGCAATCCTTTGGCCACCTTATGGTGGTGGGCAGCTGGGAAATTCTGACGTTGGTATTCTGTGCTCGAGATGGTTGGGTTGCTGTACTGTGGTGATGTCCAGCTCTGATGCTCTTGATTTCGCTGCTCAAGGGGCCAACCAGCAGTTATGGCAGGGCTGGTGGGTTAGGTCTCTCGGCGCTGTCCCACAGCGCACGTCTGACTGACCATGAATCCCCCTGGACACCAGCTCCCCATGTCAAACATGGAGGCTCTATCCTGGTGGCCCTCGCCATAGAGCTTTGAGAGAGCTCGTCAAACTCGCCTCCCAATGACGACAAGGTATACCTTCTTGGAGATTTGCAGGACTCGGAAAGCTGGGGATCAGGCCAAGGCAGTTGTGAGTAGGCAGCTGGTCGTGTGATGTGGATGTCGCGTGCATCTGGTGGAGCGAAGCTGTGCTCAACCTACAACGCAAACTCGCCCTGTGTCCCCAAGTATGCTCTAGCTGCTGCCCCAGTCCAAGGGTGGTCGATCGCCCGAAACAGGCATCAGAGGCTCGTCATGGCCCCAGCCGCGATAATCGGCTATCAGCGCGATATCGTTGGTCGGCCCACGCCACTGGGGACTCGCTTGACGATCTGCTGCCCCAACCTCCACTCTGTAGCTTGACTTGGGGCATCTCCTGCACGTCGCACGTCACTACTAATTCCAGCATTCACAATCTCAGTATACTCACACTTAGCAAGCATGAAGATACACGAAGTGAAGAGCAATGGTAACATTCCGAGTCGGCTGCTGATGAATCTCGATTCAGGCACGCGCGAGATGTGGGGAGCTGATAACGGTCGGCTAAGTCGATTCCTCCGACGTCATCTCCCCCCAACCTCCAACTTTCGACAACTTGCAGTCTCCTTTGCAACCTCCTTATAACTCTCGTTCTGACTCCCCCTCTAACTCACACTCACACAACTCACGAATCCCACAGCGCACACAGTCCAGAAAGTACAGCATGTCGAAGCCAAACAAGCTGAGCCCGGAGCTGAAGGCGCTGATTGCCGACCCCGCCGCGAAGGGAGGCGACGTCCCGGCCCCGTCGCCAGAGATCACGCAGGCGCTCTTCTCCAGGCTGAGCTCGA
This sequence comes from Trichosporon faecale, assembly GCA_039545375.1. Classification (NCBI taxonomy): domain Eukaryota; kingdom Fungi; phylum Basidiomycota; class Tremellomycetes; order Trichosporonales; family Trichosporonaceae; genus Trichosporon; species Trichosporon faecale. The sequence goes on from BCLU01000029.1 coordinate 1,480,896, forward strand.
ACCCGAATATCGGCAGGGAGACGTGGCTCTGCCTCGCTGCCGCTGTGCTGCTCACGATCAACTCGAGCGAGACGCTGTGCCAGCTGTACGACTTTGCGAAGAGCGAGACGGTCAAGGATGAGGTACTCGTGGCTTCGGTGAGTACGCCCCGCCGAGTGCGAGAGGAGGTTGCTGACTTCAGGCGATCCGAGAAGTCGGGATGAAGTGTATCAGTTTCGGGGGCGTTCCGAGAGTGAGCTGAACAGCTGAAGAACGGTCAGAGCTGACATCCAGACGATCAACAACCTTGGCGCGCTATACAACCACATCCCCTACTCTGTGCGCGAGGGGCTGGACTCTGATCCAACGCGCACGAAACTGTCCGAGAAGGAGGGCCGCGCCCTCTGGGAAGACATCTACGGCGTGCACGCCGACACGCTGATCGAGAAGCTGTCCGCGTTCCACCCCGATCTGGCCGAGTACATCCTTAAGTCGCACTATGGGCCGCTGCTCACCGACCCACCGGCGCCTGAGGGGCAATTCCGCCTGGGAAGGGTTCTGACGAGCGTCATTGCGATCGCGGCGCTGCGAGCGCTGACAGGCGTCGGACTACAGGTCACGAGCCACGTTTACGGCCTCAAGGCGGCAAAGGACGAGGGGACGGTCAAGGGCGTGCAGTGGCTGCAGAGCGATGAGGGGTGTATGTGGATTCTGAGGACGGCGGACGATATCGTCAACACTGTTCTGAAGAGCTAGATCTTGACACAGCTCTATGCATACGCTATCTCCAATGGGCGTCTGGCACGCAGTGCAGCCCGTAAGTCTCTGGCCCGACGGCAGCCTCGTACTCTTCGTGGGTCATGAATCGGACTCCATGCTCCGGATTCCGGGCTGCCAGCTGGCGCAGCGCGGCGGCCTTGAAGTTCTCGTAGGGCCCTCCGACTTCATCTCTTAAGAGTGTCTCGGCCCCTACGACTGTGATGCGGAACGAAGCGCAGGTCACGCCGATGTAGTACGCCACGTCCCTCGCAAGGGTCTTGCTGGTGAACCTGGGCACGACCTCGTACGGCCGGAACACGAGCACGAGGTCGCTCGCCGCATAGCTCTCTTTCAGAAGCTGTCGGGAGAGGCGGACCTCGTCGTCGAACAGGCCGTCGACGACGACCGGCCTCTCAACAGTGATGAGCAGCACGAGCGTCTTGGCCTTGTGGGCGATCACGGTGATCCAGGGGGTCTCGCGCGAGAACCACGAGTACACCTGCGTCATTCCTATGCCTTCCAGATCGCCGTGGTCGCCAGTGTGCACCCGCATCGTGTGTAGCTTGGTGAGCTTAGCAGCGAGCTTGACGGCCGCATCTGCCGGCATCGACGCACTTGTCCAATCCACGTCCAGGATCTCTGTGTGGCGAGCTGCAATGTCTTCGTCTAGTCCGGGGGCACCCGTCCAGGTGGTGGAAGAGCCCAAGAGCATGCCGGCCCTGGTCGCGGGCACGAGATACTTGAGATGGATATCTTTGCCGTCGGTTTTCATCCACAGGTTCCAACCTCCTAAGCCCGTGTTGGCCGAGAGGTGGCGGTAGATGGTCGCGAGAGCTCGTTTTCGCCAGGACGAGCACACTTGGCCGGCGGCGTAGACTGTGCGTGGATCCGATATGTGCTTCCAGATATTGTCGACGATGTGAGGGTAGTACTCGAAGTCTACTTTGGACATGATAGAGGAAGGCTGACGGTGACAATACTAGGTGGTGATGAGGGGCGACTTTGTCAACGGGTAGACGGATGATAATGCGCTGTCTGGCGAACGATGACGGTCGGACAAGGGGGTAGTGCGTACACTTTCGCCGTGTGGTCGAGAAGTGCAAGGAAGGTAAAGTCTGTCGATGATCTGAAAGGTGAATAAGTGTCTGCGGAGTCACCATGAACGACCCATGTCGTCAAGTCCGAGCGTCTGAGCGTTCTGAGCAGAGTGGCGCACAGTCAGCGGGAGCATCTTAACACTGAGTGAAACAGCGTCTCGTCTGATGAGACATCGTCTTCTCCGCGAGTGCAGTACTGAACAGAACATGTCGGTCGAGCAAAGCAAGGAGGGACATGGCAACTCCAGCAACGGAAACTGCCTTTAGCTTAATTGCTTCTCAATCAGTATGCACAACCATTAGCCCGGGCTCACTGCTCACTAGGTACTGTTGCGAGACGAACAATGCGCCTGCTGCTGGGGAGCCCGAGCAGCGCGCGCCGAGATTCCGGACCTCCTGCTCCATTGGCCAGGGGCTGTACTCCATCAATCGGCACCATGCACCTCTCGAGCGATCTTCAACCTCTGCATAGCCCTCAGAGCATGTCAGCAAGCATGAGCGATGTCAACAAGCTCTCGAAACGCACTCCTCCCAAATCGCCACCGGAATGGTTGCCACATGGCCCGGCGATAAAAACCCTCGCCCCCACACTCAGATATCGCCGAGCCTCAGCCAGACCCAGCCCTATATAAGTCTGCGGCCCGGGCCTCTCGAGAGTTTCTTCTTTGTGCGGCGCCACGGGTTACAGTTTCCCCTGTTGCTCAACGGTAATATTCGACATCGTTTCGAGCGTCAACCCGATCTGGCAAGATAAACCTGGTCGTCTTAACTCCCTTACTTCCCGGCACTGGTCGCGCGGCTGAGGTCTTTTCGAGTCTTCGGACGAGATTTGGCTGAAGCTGTGGATTGTTGCCGGGGAGTGGGATGGTGGACCATACATTTCTCATACTCTCTGTACCCTTTCTCATGAACTTCTCGTTTACCAGCTACGGATTCGCTTCGCTCGCCCACGGATGGACTGCGCGGATGTTGGACACTTGCACTGAAGATATCGCAGCGGCTCAAAATTTCTGGACCTCCACCTCCACTTCGCACGTCCACTTGGAAGACGAGCTCTCACGCTCACACGACCTCACATTCTCGCACTCTCGCACTCTCGCACTAATCGACCAGCCTTCGCATAGCTCACAGCAGACAACAGCAGGATGCATCTGGACCCGGAAAGAGAGTGGAAATAAGGAACTGTGGCGCCAGGCCCCTGCAGAACTATCACGGAGCCTCGACCGTCTTGACGGCAGACACACGCCGGGCACGCACTGGAACCAGTGGCTCAGTACCAGCGATGGCTGGCGCCTTAGCACCGACGGTAGCTGGCTTTTCAGCGGCAGTGGCAGTGGGCTTCCCAGTTCCAATGGAAAGCTTCGCACCACCACTGTTCGCCTGCTGGTAGTCATCAAATCAATCGATCTGGCCAAGGTACAGCCGGCCAAGGGGCGTGAGCCCATCCCCGCCGTCGTTGATCAGCATGTTGACGCGACTAACGCCGCCGAGATGGTTCGCATCAGCCATAGCGCCGAACCACGAGTAGCGGCTAATTGTCAGCGCCACTCGCACACCTCCCAATGTGATGGGAACTCACTAGACCATGTCGTCGTTGTCGAGGAAGTCGAACGCCTCTCGCGCATACGCCATAACGTCGGTACACTCCTTCCTCGCGTCCGAGAAGTCATGGCACGCGAACTCGGACAGAATCAGCGGCCGGCCAAACTGCTTCATCGCGTTCACGTCCTCCTTGAGCCGGTTGATGTCGCTCTGATAAGTGTGGAAGTTGATGTAGTCTGGCGCGTCGCTGCATCCGTCCAGCCCGCCGGGACAGATGCCGTCGAAGAAGGCCCGGAGCCAGTCGAGGTGGTGCGGTCCCGAGAGGGCTGGCGATCCCCACTTAGATCCAGGACACTTGCGCTTCGCCTCCTTCCACGCCCACACCGCGCTGCCCACATCCATGTTCGCCGACAGGCCCACGGCACTGTGGTCCGGCTCGTTGAACCCGAAGATCATGCTGGGACAGTTGCCGTCAAGCTCGTTCAGGTGGTCCGCGTTCCACCTAGCCATTAGTACAACCCCCTGTCTACACTGAATGAATGAGCCAACTTACAGCTGCCCGACAAACTCAGGCGCCTGGGGAATATCCGTCCGCCACAAGCCCCAGTTCCAGAACCAGGTCATCGTGCCGTCCTGCGTGAGCTGGCCTGCGAAGCCGCCCAAGGCGCCCTCCTGACCCGGCCAGGAGAAGCCTCGCTTCGACGATGCACCACGCGACTGGAGAGGCTTGGCACAGCCGCGCTTGCCGATCGGCGAGGCAACGGCGTCCGTCGCCATCAAGGCGAGGAAGAGGGTAAAGAGATGAGCCAGCATCTGGGATTAGTCGGTGTCCTGCAGCGTTTGGGGCGGGCATCGCAGAGAGTGGCGCTTATGTACCCCTGGAGAGTGCACTCCGTGTGCGTTGTTCGCTCCGAGCCGTGGTGAACAATGGATGTGGTGAGCCACTTGTCGTCTGCCAGACGACAGGTGGCACCCCAGAATCCTCCGCGTTTATCTGAGACACACTCACCATGTCCGACTAATGGTGGCAGTATTGTAAGAACTTGGAGGGGTGGGTTTCATTGTGACACGAGTTGTCTGCTCTTTATGCAGCCTGCATCGCAGCTCTTTCCAGACCTGCTGAGACTGACTGCGAGCGCTACCAAAGGCCCAGATCCGGTACCAGTCAGAGTGTAGCCGGCATTCTGCTCGTGAGAGCACGAGAACCAAGCCTCGTGATCGCCGCCACCATCGTCAGTGGCCCGTCGCCACTAACCCTCGCCGCTAGTCGTGAGCCCCACGGAGGAGGATGCGAGGGCCGAGATGGCGGACGTGCATGTCGTCAGAGGCTGCAAGTTGGTGCAATGCCCGCAAGTGCGCTAGTGCGACTGATAGCGCCCTTATCTCTGGTCACCTGCTGTTATTTTCAGCAACACGTTTGGACTAATTAGCGTTTCGGTAACTGAGTTGTCACAGCCGGCATGGATCGCGTGCATCGGAGTCCGATGTGTTTCGGCGCATGAGTGGAATGCAGCACTGTCCAGTTTAGCAGCTGTCTGCCTCGGAATGAGGACAATCGGTGGTCTGTTACTTCCATTGTGACGGGAAGGTCACCGTGTTACAGCGGATGCGAGCCGAAATCCTCGGCGTCACTCGGTCTGCGATCGGGGTGCTCCGTAACGGTCGGCGCATGATGTGAGAGGTTCTGTGCATAAAGCGGGTCTTACGAACACCAACAAATTCAGTGCCACAAGATAGGTGGGTAAGGAGGCAAGATGTAAACGGTAATCGAGATGAATCCTTCCTCTCTTTACGAGCTACACTAGAATGGGGTCAATTAATGCCATCGATCATGATCTTGCGTCCTGCTTGCTTCTTCTCGTCATCCTCCGCCTCCTCCAACCTACGCCTACAACGCTCCTACTTCGTGAGTGTCGTCGACTAGGTTTACATGCCCTGAGCGATCTGTCCGAGGCGCTCAGCGTACTCGGGGAAGTTCTTGAGGAACGCAGCCTGGGCGCGCGAGGCGTGCTCGTAGGTGATGGCGTTGACGAGCTCGCCCTCAGTTCGCGCGAGCTTGCCGCTCTTCTCGAACCACTTGATGGCGTCGTCGATCTTGCCCTGCTGAAGCGAGAGCTGGGCGAGGGTGGCGACAGCGACGTCGCAGTCGGGGTCGATCTCGAGAGCCTCCTTGCAGAGCGACTCGGCGGCCTGAATGTCCTGCTTCCACTGGAAGAGAGCGAGCGCCTTGTTGACGAAAGGCAGGACGTTCCGCGGCTTGCGCTCCTTGTCGAGCTCGATGGAGCGGTCGAAGCGCTGGACCGGCTCGTCGAACTTCTGCTGGTCGAGGAGGATCTCACCGTAGTAGTTGCTGGGCTCGCCACGGTCAGGGAACTGCTTGAGGATGCGACGGAAGGCGGCCATGCTCTTAGCGACCTCTCCCATCTTGTACTGCGCGACGGCGGCCTGGACATGGGTGAAGATGAACTTGTCGTCGAGGTCGATCGACTTCTGGTAGTCATCAATGGCCTTCTGGTGCTCGCCCATAATGAAGAAGACCTGGCCGCGGTGGTAGTAGATGTCGGGGTCGTTGGGGTTGTGCTTGATGGCGGTCTCGAAGTCGCCAAAGGCACTGACGGCGTCACCGAGCTCCATGTGGACAGAGGCGATCTTAACCCAGCTCTGGACAAAGGTGGGCTCAAGCTCCAGCGACTTCTCGAGGTCCTCCTTGGCGCCAGCGGAGTCACCGATGAGGAACTTGAAGGTACCGCGGACGTTGTAAGCCTCAGCCTGGAGGTGCTTGGTCGAGATACCCTGCTCGATGGCCTCGTTGGTGAAGGAGACGGCGTGGGGGTAGTCGGCCGACGAGAGGGCGTCGAAGGCGAGCATGAGGGTCTGGTCACCCTGCGACGGGTTCTCGGGAAGCGAAGGCTTGGGGTGGTCACGGAAGGCAGCGAGGTAGGAGGAGATGAACGTCGGCGAGGGGAGCTTAGGCTCGCGGTTGGCGAGCATGTCCTTGGCACGGCGGGAGGCGAGCTTCTTCAGACACCTCTCGACCGCCGCGGCCGCCGCCTCGTCCTGGAAGCGCTCGATGATCGTGCACGCCGTGAAGTCTGGGATCAGTCAGCAGATTCACACGGTCATCACTCACCCCTAACGGCCTCCTCGTCGCGGTCGAGACGCTCGAGAGCAGTCGCTCTCCTCTTAAGAGCCTTGACGCTGCAATGTCAGTTGCTGACGCAATCTAGAGAACCGCTTAACTCACTAGGTACGGTCAAGCTTAAGAGCCTCATCGCAGTCCTTAACACAGAGGTCGTACTCGGGAGGAGAGTAGTTGGTGTAACCTGGGATGTTAGCATCAGAACCGAAACACGCTGATGCAGCGCCCTCGTCGCCCATCGCAAACACTCACAAGCAGCACGGTTGGAGTAGAAGACGGCGTCCTTCTTAACGGAAACCTCGATAGCCTTCGAGTAGCACTCGACGGCCTTCTTGAAGTCCTTCTTGGCGTACAGCTTGTTTCCCCGGTCCTTCAGAGTGGCGCCGAGAGCGTTGCGGTCGGCGTCAGACATGGCGGCGAGGCCAGCGGCGTCGGGAATACCTGAGATCGGTTAGCTACAGGGAACCGCCCAGCAAGCAGAGCACTCACCGTCAAGAGGGTCTTCGGAGACCTTCTCCTCGACCTTCTTCTCGGCCGGCTTGGGCTTGATCTCCTCGAGGAGGGGACCGTCGGTGCCCTCTCCCTTGAGGAACTTCTCCGACTTTTTGCTCTTCTTCTTCTTCTTGTTCTTGCTGCTTCCGGAAGCGGGGGTGGAACCGGAGCTTCCAGAGCTAGGTCCGCTGCTGCCAGAGCCGCGCTGGGTGTAGAGGTAGTATCCAGCACCGGCCGCTGCGGCAACACCACAGCCAATGAGGATAGCCTTCTGGTTGTCCTCGATGAAGCGCTGGGCGCGGGAGACGAAGCCCTGGGAGGCGTCGGCGGCTTCGGTAGCCAGCTTTTCGACGGGAGCCATGGTGATGGGGGGTTAACGGAGACAAGAAAGTGGGAGCACCGTCGGAAAGATGATCCTTGGCGAAAGTAACGGAGTGCGAAAACGGCAGCCGGAAGTCGACGAACAGCGACGAACGCAGATGACGCTTTTCGCCTATTTGATCCCGCCCCGACCTTAGATATGAAAACCGGCCTCCACACCTCCACCGTCATAATGATGGATGGCTGTCAGTCTGCCATCTCGGTCAACGTTATCCCGCTCCTGCCGTACATGAACTCATACATGGTCATATGTAGTGACTTGCTACAACAAATTGCTACAGTTTCATCATGTGCGGGCTTGAAATACACAGGAACGTTGATGGTGATACAGTTCTGCCCGGGGTCGCTATCTGGCAGACAACTGGTCAAAAGGTCAATCTGCGTCGTTTCGCCAGCCGCGCTTGCGGCTCGTCCTCCTCCTCGTGCGGTTCCTTCTTGACAGTCACTTGAGAGGGAGGAAGGTGAGGTTCGTCCATGTGAGCCTTGAGTTCATCGGGCCAGAAGAGGCCAGAATCCTGGGATATCTTCTTGCATTTGGGGCATCGCTTCCGCCGAGGACGATTGTCTCGAGTAGCGGCTATGGTCAGCTGTGCCTGCTCTGCAATGTTCACGTACCGGCGACTACCTTCGGCCACCATTCGGACGCTTCAGCGGATACTGGTTCGCGACTAATCTCCACATCGCTGACTTCTCCGCCTGCTTGTGCCTGGAGGACTTCGCGACAAGCTAACTCCCATGCTTCACGCGTCGCGGTGTCGAGTGCGTGGAAATTGGTGAGGTCGCTCTTGAGGTCGGGCAGTCTTCTGAACATCTTGCCAATAGCGGCTGGGGTCAGGCCATGCATTAGAGGTCATACTCACTGAGATCAGGCTTGCTCTCGCGCACTATGTCGAGACGTTCTATGAGGGCGGCGCGAACGCGAGGTTGACAGTCGTCAAAGGACCACTTACTTCCCCATCCCATAAACTGCGGGTCAGTTGAGTCAACCGCACACACTTGCTGGAGGAAGACGGTGCCATTTGAGGGTCGCGTTCTTGCTTTTGCCGGCAGTGTAGTTGATAATGTACAGGAGAGCGGCGAACACCTTGATGCCTGGGTCGGCCTCGGCTTGAGCTGTCACGGAGAATGGGATGTTGAGGAGCTTGAGTAGACGTTTGACTGGCGCATCGAGGAGGATGTCCATCCTTTTGTGAGTTGAGCTGAAGCAGAATGGAAGGAAGGCAAAACTCCAAACTGCGGCGCTGGCTGTTGATCGACACGATCATCTGCCCAGCGGGGCCTTTCTGGTCCAACATGCGTGTGTGGACGCCCCGTCGGTGCTCTCCCACGGCCTAACGTCGCCAGATCGCCTGAACCCACGTCAGTCGCTAATAAGGATAGTCAGTACCCTGCACCAATCGTCGTCCGGGTCATTTGGATGCATTTCTACGTTTAGTGGCCACCAGCAGCGGCCTCAGCCTCGTGCATGATGTGGTGTCCCTCCTTAGAGTTGTACCAGGCGTACCTGTATTGTCAGCATGTGCTCACTTCATCGCCAGACCGTCCGAGCCCTTCTCGTCTCTCGTCATCTTCCCGAAGAGCTCATGTCTTCGGCCTGTCGTGCTTCCGAACTCACTTGTTCTTGCCCCAGACGTAAGTAGCGTAGCCGGCGGCGAAGGGGACGGCGAAGTAGGGGACCTGAGCGGCGATGCGGCGGAAGCCCCAGAAGATGTAGCCGGGGATGGCACCGCGCATAGCAGCCTGCTGGTTGTTGGAGATGGCTGTTGGGGGAAAGTCGGTCGCGTCGAAATCGTCATCGGGTGAATGTTCGGTCCGAAACATCATGTTGGGAAAGCGAGATGGCACGGTTATTCGGGAAGCGATGGTTCGCGATGAAGAGGAACATGTCAGCTCGTCCTTTCATGCACAGCAGCTCCGCGAGACGTACAGTAGACGTAGATACCCTTCTGCTTGGGTCCACCCATGGCACCCCACCATCCGATCTGTCCTGTTAGCCGAGCTCCTACTCCGGCGCATTCTGTTCCGATCGACCGCTTCAGACTCCCTCGCTCCGACTCGTCTTCAACCTCTCCGCCCCAGTGTCCCAGCTCCTCAGCCCTCGACAGTTCTCGCGTTGAATCGATGATGTCGTTGCATGTTGACCGACGCGATCTCGCCTCGAGCTCGGAGCCTCTCGTTCTATCGGAGTCGAAAAAGTCCGCGCGCTTCACTCACCCAGGTCTTGCCTAAACTGTCAGCACATTCCCCCCGTTCAGCATGTACGCACCACCGGGCATGCCGCCCTGAACAACAGTCGAAGGCCTCATTTTGTCGTAGAGTAGTGAGTGGTAGAGGTAGGGAGGACCTAAGTGAGGACGTCGAACACCCAAGTTGGGACTCCGTTCCGAGTGGAAATGCTCCCGCTCGAGCGTTCTGTTCCGCGCCCAGCGAATGGGAACGAGGGCAAACCACCAGGCCAAGTGCCACAGGCCGGCGTTAGGCGCTCACCAGGGTGCTCCTCGCGCAGGACGTCGCTCGTGGTGCTAGGTGACCACCAATGCATAGCGCTCGGAGTGTCATCGTCAACCACCAGTGACCACAGCCATGTCCGACTCGCTCCTCTCCAACGTCGCTGGCTTCGCCGCCTTCGGCTTCGGCGTCCGCACCTTCCAGCTCGGCATCCTCAAGCGTCCCATCTTCTCTAGTGAGACTCCTCCGACTCGAGACGTACGAACATCCGATGTGGGAAGGCTGCGAACTGTGTTCGCAACTCGACATCGACTGCACCCCGTTGGAAGCCTGGATTTTCGAGAGCTATCATCGCGATGAGGCCCTATGTCGAACGTGTGATCGGCTGCGCTTTACGATTGCGGGGTGCAGTCATGCCGGGCCAGCGGAAACGGACCCTTCCTCGATCACCAGTGTTCAGCGTCGACAGTCAATGCTCAACGCATCAGTGACGCAGTAAGCTAACAGCAGCCCCCTGGACCCACATCGCCTACTCGGCCGCCTTCGGCGCCGTCGGTTACTGGTACTACTTCGTCGAGCAGAACAGGTGAGTCGGTTCACGCCAGGAACGCAGATCAACACGAGCGAGCCTGCCCGGAGCGGGGTTCCAGAGTATGCGGTCGCCGGTGCATCTTTGAGCGGAGCACGAGAGCACGTCCAGGACTGCTGCTGTCGTCGGATGGGCGTTGGCCGAGACGGACTTTTGAAGGATTCCCGAGATCTCAGGAAGGACTCTCATCGAGACATGTTTCTCCGCCGTGCTCGAGACTGTGGTCTGGTCTGGTCTTCGGAGCACACGATGTGCGGCAGATTGTCGGCCTGCAGGCACTTTGAAACTGGCTCATGATGTTACCCTGCTCCTGGCCGAAGACAAGAGGAGATGCTGTGTTCCTGTTCTCCACTGTCTGTGTTAGTGGCTCCAGCTAACATCCAGCCGAAAGCTCCTCGAGGAGAAGCGCAGCCAGCTCATCGAGAGCCGGCAAAAGTCGGGGGCTTCCGCTTAGATGGAGCCACCACAACCTGTAGATTATGCAACATATAGGGATCGTTAAAAGCAAAACATTGCATACGGCATGAATAGAAGACATGTAGCGTGTCCAGCAGCATCTACGTCACTGAGTGGAAAGCCTCATCTTGGGCCCAGCGCACCGCCGCTGAGGCCACTATTCTGAGTGATCTACTGGCCACCTTACACGCACTGACATCGATCAAGCACCATGATTGCTATACGTCGCTAATGGTATGCATACATCTAACAAAGACCTCTAAACCTCAACCTCAGGCTCGAGGTCACCGAATGGCCTGCTGCGGAAGTAAGACTCGTCGAACCAGTGGACACGGACGAAACCGTCCTCAGCGCCCGAGGCGTAAGCACGGCCCTGGGGGTGGACGGCGAGGGTGTTGATGGGGCCGAAGTGTCCCTTGACACGGCCGATCTCCTCCTCGAAGAGCTTGTGCCAGAATCGCGACTCGAACTTTCCGGCGCGGCTCGAGGTCGTGGTGACGTTCATGGCGTCCTGGCCGCCTCCGAGGATAACGTAGGGCCTGAGGGGGGCAATGCACGCCGAGTTGAGGGGCGTCTCGGTGGGGTAGACCTTCATCTCCTCGAGGGTCTCTGTGTCGAAGATGCGCGCAGTCTTGTCCTTGCTCGAGGTGATGAAGTACGTTCCGTCGGGCGAGAGCTGGATGTCGGTGATGACGGCGTTGTGCGAGTCGGTGTTGGCGATGACCTCCTCGCCAGTCTTGGCGTCGTACTTAGCGACCTTTCCGTTCTCGTGTCCTGTGATGATCGACTCGGAGAGCGGCGCCCAGAGAGCGACGGTCGCCTTCGAGCCAGAGAGGATGATCTCCTTGGTGGGAGTCTTTGATGACGCAGCGGGGTCCTCGCGGTTGACCTTGAACGTCCTGATGACACTCGGCTGTCCTTGCCTCTGCTCGGTGATGCAGAGCGCCTGCTCGTCGTCCTCGCTCCAAGCCACACGCGTCACAGCCGTCAAGAACTCCCAAACGCACAGGCACTTGCCCGTCTGCACATCCCATAGCCTCATCGTGTTGTCGGCGGCACCAGTCAGGAGGTATTTCGTTTGCGCTGAGGTCAGCTTATGTGCAAACGTAACGTAGCTAGAACAATAGATGACACCTACAGTCAACCGCAAGCGACCACACCGAACCATTGTGTCCGTTGAAGGTACCGAGACGCTCTCCGTTCGAGGTGAACCAGGCGTTGACGACCTTGTCCTTGGACGCGGAGAAGAGGAGGTCGCCCTCGGCGTTGAAGACGATCTGCGTGAGCGAACGCTCGTGACCTGTGTGTCAGCCCGAGATCGGGTTTCGACCGCATTTCATCGCTGTTTCTCGCCCTCGCAAGCTAGAAACTTCGTTCCAACGCACCCTGAAGAATAATCGGCTTCTGTAGACGTTGTCAGCGCCGTTCTGCATGCGTTCCTGCAGCACTTACCATGGCTTTTGAGGTCGTTTTTGTTATTTCCACCAACTGCGACGTGCACAATGAACAAATCTCTAGCAGGACCTCAGGAGACCACGGTCTTACGGCTATTTCCGCAATGTGGCACCCCGCCCTGTATAAGTGCAGATTTCGTTTTGCTGCTTTACCATCACTCACTCTGGCACAAGGATGCATAGATGGACGGACACCAGCTCTACGACGTACGACGACGCGACTCAGACAGATCACATCGAAATATATGCATCGGAACGCAATCGCTAGACAAGAGTTGGACGAGAGTTACAGCGATCGGCGATTTGTTTACGTTTCAAATCTCGACTGTGGGCAGCTGCTCGTAGCAGCGAATGTGCGCATGGTGCTGGACGAGCAACTGACGTCGGAAAAGCTGTGGGATGTGTGGCAGAAGTTAGTGAACTTAGTGCTGCGCCTTTAACAACCACCTGGTCGCCAGGACAGTGCAGGATTCAGCGCACCAACACCCCAGATGGTTGAGGCCGGTGAAAGGTGAACGTTCTGCACACGAGCGAACTCGATCGACAATCGCTCGCGCTCGCTCGTATCAGCTTTAGGAGGGCAACGACGCCAAGACGAGCGTGAACGTCTTGACCATGATCCGTTTACGCTTCACTCCTCCAATTTTCCTCAATCTGTCCTAGTAGTCTATGCATAGGCGGAAAGCGAGAACTGGGTATATCATGCACAACAATGATCCCTTGAAACCTTCTCCTCTGTCGTACAATTAGAATCGCTGCTTCATCCTGGCGCCAACAGTCTTCAGGTGGGCGTAGACCTTGCCTGGCGGCGATCCGAGAATGAGCGAGACAATCGCATCACGCGCAATCTTGATGTTCTGAACGGAACCGAGGATGTGGATCTGCCTGCGAATGTCAGTTGACACTGGGATCATGCAACTCACGTGTCGGCGAGGACAATTCGTGTTCGGCTCGCGTTCTCGATCGTGAACTTGACCTTTCCGCCCTCACCAGCGATACGGCCTGAGAGTCAGCTAAAGTTACGATTCAATAGATGACCAGCAGGAAGCGATGGAACGTGATCTCCCGCGCAGATCATCACCCTCCGGGGAGCACATGCTCCCGATCAAGGTGGTTTCAACAGTGCTCGAGTCCTGTCACGTTCCCTGCTGCCGCTGGCGACCGTTGCGGTTAATACTCACCGATAGCACGAGCAAGGTGGTCACCGTGGAGCGTCTTGACATCCTTGATCTCGAAAGAGTCAATGTAGAGGTCATCCAATCGAAGGAGAGCAATAGCGTCCTGCTCGTCAGTTCCGAAGTTCCGCAATAACTAGACACGTACGTTGACGTCGAATCCAAGAGCGAACGCCTTGACGAAGTCGGCACCCTTCTGGACGGCTCCCGAGTCAACGGTGTGTCCGGAGCTCTGCACGTTAGCTTACGCACACATCAAGTCAGCAATCACCTTGATCTCCACAGCTCTCCTCTTGACGTTCATCCTGACCTGGAGGCCGAGCATCTCGACCATCGGCGTGTAGAGGTTGACCCATTCCCGCTTGAGAGGGGTCATGCGATGAGGAGGGATGGGAACGCGACGGAACTCTCCCTTGATAACGCTGCTCTGCTCGGCAGCGCTCAGAGGAGCAAATCCGGAGCTCGAAGTCGAAGCCTGGGCGCCGCCGGACTGATTGATGTCGACCGCGTCGTCGTCGATGTCCATTCCGGACTCGACCTTGGAGACCTTCGGGGTCTTGGGCTTGACGATCGAGATCTCCTGGGGCGCCTCGAGCTGCGCCTGGAGCGCCTTTTGACGATGTGATTTGTGAGCCATTTTGGTGTGTCTAGATGTGTTGGAGGTGTGTAGGCGAAGATGTGATGAGATGCAATCGGTGGTGCTAGATGTCACCGCTGCAGAGGGCCGGTATGCAGATCAAAGGTCTGCTGCAACTTTTGCAGGACGACCACGTGCGGTGGCAAATCTGATTATGACGTGGGCTGTGATACGCGGTGGACGCGAGCACCGCCGTGCCTGGAAGTGGTTGTTGTCTTCGTCCGCCTCGATAATCTTCGATTTCGCAACGACAACAACGCAACGCTCCCGAACGTCATGCCCAAGGCCGGAAAGGGCAAGGCAGCTCAGAATGAGGCGTCGAAGAAACACTCTGCTCCCTACTCCCGCGATAAGCCAACATCGGGCGACAAGTCGACCCCCTCGACTCAGGCTAATGATGGCAAGCCGAGTCGGAAGCGTCGCAAGACCAAGGTGCAAGATTTGAACGCCGAAAGTAGCAGCAGCAAGAACTTTACCACCGATGAAGCTCTAGAACAAGAAGTGGCCGCCCCAGAGACTGCCGAAGCAAAGGCAGTGTCTGCCGAACCACAAGGAAGCTCGACACAGCTGCCCGCGGACGCCACCACCTCGGAAGCGCCGGCGGCGACTGAGTTGCCAGAGTCCAGGAGTAAGAAGGACAAGAGGCGGTCCGAGAAGTCGACGTCACCTGAGCCCAAGAAGAAGAAGACGAAACATGAGCTACGCGAACTTCAAGCAAAGTTCGAAGAAGCCCAGGCTACCGCGGTGGCTGCCCAGGCGGAGCTACAGAAGAAGATTGCAGAGCTCGAGAAGACGGTCGCCGAACAAGCCGCCCAGCTGGAAACAAAGACGACCACGATCGACAACACAAACAAGGTGAGCTTCAATTCCTCCGTGCAGTGAAGCTGACCCCAGCTCCTCGCCTCCATGGACGAACACCGCAGCGCCGTCAAGGAAGCTTTGACTTGTGGTATCTGCATGGACATCATCGACGAGCCTCATGCGTAAGTACAAACCGTCATCGTGATGCTGACTTCCAGACTGCAGTGTGGTCACACGGCATGCCGCACATGTCTCCTGCAATGGTTCCGCTCTCCGACTGCCTACCCTGCGCCCGACATCGAGACCGTCGAGCCTGAGGACGACCTGACGTACCGCACGAAGCAGTGCCACCTCTGCCGGGAGAACGTCTACATCCGACCCGTGCGAGTGTTCGCCGTCGGCGACATCGCAGAAGCCATCGGCCTGACGCGCACCAAGTCGTCCCCGGTCGCGAACAAGATCGAGGGCGCCCCCGCCGCCGCTAAGAGCGAGACGGATCTGTGGGCCAAGACCTTCCCGCAAGACACTACGAGCTACGTCACCTGGGACGACTCGGATGGCGTCTGGCGGTGCCCCAAGTGCAGCTGTGAGGTGGCGTCTGGTGAGTGCCAGGGCTGCCACGCGCTGTTCAGTGACGCAGACGACTCGAGCGATGGGGACGACTCCGATGACGACTCCGAGGAGGGCGAGAGCCTCCTCTACGACATCGAGCCCGAAGTTTATCGCCCCGTCATCCGGACTGCTCTTCCCGGCCGCCGCCCCGTGCGCGACAGCGACGACGACAGCGTGCACGCCAGCCACCTACTGAACACTCTGGACCTGCTCGCCGACGAGGCCTCAGAGGATGAGGGGAGCTTCTCGGACAGCGACAGCGAGGGCGGCCGCCGCGGCTCAAGCTCCTCCTCGACACCGACGAGCACGCCGACGCTCTACCCCAGCCGCGACCTCTATCCCGACGACGAGGACCTGGAAGCGGCCGGCGAGGAGGGGTACGAGTCCTCGTTCATCGACGACACGGACGGGGAGCGCGAGGAGCGCGGCAGCGAGAGTGAAGTCAGCGTAGAGGGCGTGGGTGCGAACTCGGAGGACGAGATCGAGGAGCGCGTTGCGCGCCGGCACCACCGCGCTGTGGAGTCGGACGACGACGTGCAGGTCGTAGACGAGCCGTCGGTCGATGAGCTGCGTGCCCGCCGCGCGGCTAGGTTTGGGTGAGTACAGCTAGAAATCGTGCGAGCAAGCTGACAGAGCAGAGGAGAAGAGCGCGAGTCAAGCCAGCCCGTGCACCGCCGCTCTCGCCGGGTCATCGAGGTCTCAGACGACGAGTAATGTTGTAACATAACCGCATAGATGCTAGCCTCACTGTGTATAGTAATCAATTTGGGGTCCTTGCGTTTGGGTTCGATGGGGTGATCAGCAGACCTCCGACTTCCTGACGCTCGGACGACTACTAACCTGGGCTGGCTGACCCCAGCTAACGCTGTCATGAAAGCTAACCCC
Source organism: Trichosporon faecale (assembly GCA_039545375.1). NCBI lineage: Eukaryota > Fungi > Basidiomycota > Tremellomycetes > Trichosporonales > Trichosporonaceae > Trichosporon > Trichosporon faecale. The sequence continues at coordinate 1,497,342 of BCLU01000029.1, forward strand.
AGAGTTGAGCCCCAAAGATCATTGTGCGGCGCTCGCAAGCGGCCGAGACGGCCAAGGCCGCTTGGCGATCTCGCACGCAGTCATGTCGGCCTCCTCGGGGCAAGCCAGTAACGCAGAGTGGGATCTGAGGTGCGGAGCACTCGGAGCGCGGGACACGGAGTCGGAGCGCGGACCGAGCTCACTGGATCATTTGACTCGCCTAGCCCTTATCAGTTGGGGCGGAGGTGCCAATGCCGAAAGCCATTCCAGGCTCGCCGAGCGCTACTCCGTCGTGACAACTCAGCAACAGATCACATGGCGCGTGTGGTTTGTCACCCAGCACAGCTGCTTAAGTGTGGGGCAGATAGACAGGTACGGGCGACTTTGGTGGTCCATCGCCACAACGCGATGCTAGACTGGGCGGGGAGTGACTCCTCCTGAGCCAAAAGTAGACCAAAGCTGAACCAGCGCGCCATCACGCCGACTGTGGCAGATCACATGGATCGGCAGCACCACCCGTGAGAGTCGGAGCTGCCAGTGGCGGGCGCAGGAGCCCCGTAGTCCCACACTGTCCCACACTGGGGCAGGTGTTCACAGGCACACGCATCGTGCGGGGGCTGGGGGTAAGTGGCGGGACGTGGGGTTCGGACGATGTGCGCGCGGCCGAGCTGCAACCAGGCGGCTTGCTAGTCGTGAGAAGCGAGTGCCGAGATCAATAGTGGAGCCAGATGGCATGTATGGGGCAACAGTGCGCAGCATCAAGCGGTGTGGGGCCAAGCGAAACGACTGCGCGGACGGGCACACGGAGGTCGTGTTGGGGAACTAGTGGTTCCCCGCTGCATCGCTGGGCACCGCTCAGGTGGGAGGAGCCTGCAGAATGCGACTGGGATGAGCTTGGAACAAATTGGGTCGGATGATGCCATTCGTGCCCGAAACAGGCTGTCGACATCCCACTCCAGGATCGCTATCGCACGTTTGCTCGGCCGACTCAATTGCCCTACCGGTCCGATGTCGTGAGGAACGCTCAGCGGATCGATCCAACAGCTTAGCTCGGATAACGCTAAGTATCCGGGTGGGGAGAGGCTCGGAGGTGCGCGATGCGTCTGTATGCCGCGGTGGGCTCGTTAGACGTGGGGTCGGACCGGCAGGGTTCGTTATCAAGGGTCTGTCACGATACAAAACACAAGACACCAGGGCCGGAAGGCCGCAACGGCTCACATGGGCACTCACATGGGCCAACGTGAGCGAACGTGAGCTTGGCGCCTTTCCAAGCGCTCTTGGCACGCTTCCAACGTAAAGCGGATGGTAACGGGAGCAGCTGATCACCCCGAATCGCGCACCGCAACGCCCGTTCCTAATCTTACGACTCCGTTGACCCCTTCTGCCTCAGCCGCTCGCGCTTGGCGCACAACAGTGACCGCGCAGCATGTAGCGATTTCGAATCACGAGCTCGTCGCCGTACCAGGTGAGCCTTTACTTGCCTCGCTAGCGCCGTGCCTCGTCTCGCCCGTTGCGACTTCGCGATGGTCTCGCGAGACGGGCAGTCCGCAGTGAACGGACCCCCAGACCTCGGAGGCCGGAAGACCGCAGGCAGAGGCGTATCCTCCAGGGAGCGGAGGCGGCGGCGCCGGACGGGCTCTGCACGGGGCCCGCTGTGTCGACGGTGTCAGTGACCACAGCATCTGACTGGCTGTGCGGGCCGTCCGGGTGGCACCGGCATGAATGCGGCATTCGGCTCATACGAGACGAGGGTTTGAATTCAAAACCCCAGGCTCGGTAGACTAACAGATCAGGCTTTGACATGCCAGGACTTGAGTTCAGGTTTGGTATTGATCAGGCAACAGACGGTGACTGCGCAAGTGTCCAGGACGCAATGCAGGACGTAAACTGCGGAAAGCGAGCCAAGAAAAGATCGAGAGGGACTGTCCTCCAGGCTACCCCGCACACCCGGCATGTACCACAGGCTGCCCCGCTGCGAGCCCACTCCTGCTCGGTGCTCGCTGGGCGTGACAGTGAGGACGTGGACTCAGATCGGTGGTAGCCTGGCACGCTGGCATGGAGGGTGCGCACTCTCCTCGGTCTTGCCGCGAGCTACAGCTGCACCCAAAGCCGCCCGAAAAGTAGCCTAACGCGTACCTTCTTGGCAACCTCACGACGATCGCACGCCCCACGGCACTCCATGTTTAAGCGACATGCAGGCGCCCAACGTAGAGCACACGCACGCTCGATTCACGCTCGCGTGTTGCGGCGTCGAACTAGCGTCGGTGGCACTCGATCGTCCCTTCAGCAATAGTCGTACCTGGTAGTGAACCTCCACCCTCACTCCAGATGTCTCAAACATGAATCTTCAGATAGCAATGGGGTTTGCAAACGAGGCGCAGCAACGACTCCAGGCACCGACTTCCCCATCCCTCCCCAGCCCTCCCCAGCGTTCGCTGACAGGCGGAGCAACCGGGAGTGGCGGCGGAGAGGGGAGGGACAGTAGTGGCGACTTGGATCTAACTCTAAAATTCCGAGAATCGGGAGCCACCATCAGGCTCTGCTCGTCCACCAGTGCTGTTCCTGGCGTGCCGGCGCCGTTCCCAAAAGCTGGTCTCCCCGCTGGACACTCCGCTGAATGGGGCAACTTGGTTGAGTATCTCCGAACGTCCTGCAGACACCAGGTCCGCCGACTACCACCGTCCACCCCTGTACACCGGTGTTCGCGATGGTTCGGACAGCCTCGGCACGGGCTTGGCTTACAGCAACCCACTACCCATCTCATCCCCCAGGTCATGCGACCAGAAAGGGTTGCGCACGCTTGCTCTCCGCGACATCCGACGACAGCGTATCCCCGGCTCGCCAGGTCCTTTGTCCCCACTCATCCCGCACTCCCAAGTGTCATCCTCACGTTTCCCCAGAGAGGCCCCCGACTGCGAGCTCGTATTGGGAATGAGCTTGTGAGCTTGAGCTCGGTAAACGCGTAGCTTGCGGCCTGTGTCGCTACTGGAGGAGGGCAGGGTAGATAGGAGAATGAGGTCCTTGGAACCCGTTCCTGGCCTGAGAATGCCTGAGGGAATATATCACGTGCATAGGCGCCGAATGCGGCAGTGAGCACGCCTGCAGGGCCTACAGGAGTGTGATCGCAGCAGCCGCAGCATGCGAAGGGCAAGGCGACGGCTTTGACTTCGCGTTCAGGAAAGAGCCAGGGGATGCGAAACGATTAGACTGCTCACATGTGAGCCTGTCCTGAGTCATGGACAGCCTTGGCTGCAATGGGTGTCACTTCGCTTTTCGCCAAGCCAGCTGGACGCTCAGCTGGGACCAGCTGCACAAACTGGCTCAATCTGACCGGCACGCCGTGCGTCTTGGTTGGGCGGGCGATAAGGGCGATGCACTGGGGTGCCGGCTGCTTCAGGGCTTGCCGTCCCAAAGCGGTCCAGGGGAAGCAACCCAAGCGCAGGCAGCCAGCTTTGGCGACTCTTAGGCTTGGCGGTCGTTGATGGACAGCTTTGGGCTCAACGACGGACACAGCGTGGCTTGGAATTGCCGGTGCGCCGGGCCGAATGCCGTGGCATCTGTCCGTGTGTTGAACCAAACTCGCTGCGGGAGGCGCCGATACGCGAGCCCGTCTGCTAACCAGCGCTTCCGCCTGCTAACCAGCGCGAGCGGACACTTAGGACTGCCGCGGAACTGTCGGTCTTCACCCCGGCACGACAGGCCCGCGTCCGATTAGGTTGGTGCTTTTAACCGCTCGATGTCGCCGGTCCCTCGCCCTACGACCATCGTGTTGTTGGTGGCAAGCACCGACCGGCGGCAACGGGTGTCCCGCGCGCAAACAGTGATGGCCGCTGCTGTGTACGTGTGTACGCCGCTGACGACGGATGTCCCAATGCCGCAGGGCGCTGACCCTAGACTCGCGCCTCGCACTGGCTGTTGCACTGGCTCGCGCTCGGCTTCCCGATATAGAATGATATCGGCGACCGCCGGGACAGCCGGGAGCGATGCAGCGGTGTAGCGCGAGCGAACAGCGGACACGGTGGACGCGCGAGCACGGCGATGCAGCCCCGACAGCTCTCGTTGGTCAACGGCGAAGGCGTGACCGCACCGCGGTTGACCAGCGACGGCCGGCTGCCAGTGAGAGGCCTCAGAGGCGAACAGGCTGCGGACTAGCGCGCTCACTGTCCGTCTCTCGGCACTCCGCGGCTCCACGCACGAATAACATCTCGGTATGCTAATGCTGCGAAATTTTTCAAATCACTCAGCTATAGGCTTTATTTGTGGAAGTCGCCGTCGCGGCCGTTCTCTTCTTATCACCGGGGTCTTAGAGCCGTAACCAGGACCCTGAGACACGTGCCTGCCCTGGTTTGTGGTGGTGGTACGACGGAACGATTATCCGTGGAAATTCCTTGTCGGACAGGTCTTGCGTGCGTTGTTTTGGCAGGCGAAAGGCAGTCAGGACCCTTTTTTCACACCTCGTTTCAGTTCCAGCACTTCCAGCATACGGTAATGCATTCCCGGCCATTGGACGTTGCTCCGCCCAGTGGCTGCCGCTGACATAGGGAGCGTGGCTGACTGATCTGGCGGCGCCGGCACTGCGTCCGCCGCTGACGGCGTGGCTGACTCGCTTCGCGGAGGTTCCCAGCGGAGATGGCGGAGGTAGCAGGTCGGAGGGTGCCGCAGTCATGCACGGATGCGCACTGACTAACGCGCGTTGCGGATTGTGTTATCTAAGCAGCGGAGATCACCACTAGCAGCCGACGCGGTCTCGCAGCTCTAGCCGCAGCAGTGTACACCGGTGTACAGCTAGCATCGCATGCATCGGAATGTTACCGCAAGCCAAGACAGCGAGCAGCGCATGTATTTCATTCACACTTGTTTCGAGCTGTGTGTAAAACTCGGAGCTCGGGAGGTCGGAGTGGACGGAATGTGGAAAGTTGGGAAGAGCGAGACGCCGTTGTGCTCACCTCACCGGTCACCGCTGACCATGGAAGGCGGATGGGCTGAGCGTGCTCGATGGATGACGTCAATGGTCCGACTCAGGGGAGCTCCCCCAGGCGGACGGGCAGAGGGGCGCATTATAGGGCGCTCACGAGCACATGGTCCCAGCTGCCTTGTACCTGTCTCAACGCATGTCACCAGTTTTGCCGCCGGCAAATTTTTAGCAGAGACACCACCAAGTCACGCAGCGAGTCAGCTGTTCTTGGCTTTCCCTCCGCAGGCAACCTCCCAGGGGAACGCTTACTCACGCACATACTCTCTCAGTTTTATCGCCCTAGTTCCTTGGTCCTGGATGCTTGTGTCGTGTGTCAGTGTCAGCGTCAGCGTCTCCCACCACCGCAGGTGCAATCGGTAGGACTCCAGGGGAACATCCAAGCCACTGACCCATTCCACCCATGTCATCCAAGCCACTGCGTGTCATCAGGGATGTCTGCGCGATATCTTGCCGAACCCTGCATAATCGGCAGCTCCTCGCCTGATTCTCCTTCCCTCGTTCCCCGGCAAGGGCCTCCACCAAGGTTTGTCTCCCCTGGATCGAGCAGGAGAGCAGGACACAGGAAACCGCTCGCAGCATCCCATGCGTTAGGTTAGGAGACGCTAAGTTGGCACGGCATTGGTGGCAGACCCAAGGACATCGGCGTGCCGGCGGCGTACCGCCGAGCGTTTAGACCCCTTTCCAAACTCTGCCCCCCGCTTCCCTAGACCTTGCTCGCCGGCTTGCCCCTCCGGCTTGCCCCTCCTCCGCAATCAGTAAGCTCTGATCTGGGGGCGGGGTAGACCCGAACCAAGCCGTGAAGCAGGCGGCTCGTCAGAGACGTGAAAACAGTCCACCAGTCCTGCCGCTTCGTGTCAGCAGAGATACTAAACATATAAAGGAGCGCGCAGTCGCTTGAGCTCTTGTTTCCGTCTATCTTTCTTGACTCGGTCGGTTGCCCCCTCTACTCTTATCGCACGACCCGAACTCGAACAAGTACACACTTCGACACTTGCCCCAGAGTCAGACGACAACGACCCCTTTACTCCTCCCCTCGACTCCCCCTCATCCTCAATCAGGATGCTGAACCTCATCAATCAGAACAACGAGAGGTCGGTCGCCAAGCTCGCGCAGCCCGGCGTCCCCAACTACGCCGGCCTGACCGGCAACGCCCTCCTCGCTGCCGTCGTTGCCACTGGTACCGTCGGATTCGCTCTTTTCGGATATGGTGAGTGCTCTTTCCTCCCAGTAGTGCAGACTGTGGCTGGCGGGCATCGATAGCGAACGCCGTCGTTGGTCCGCCACACAGTTTTCCACGAACTTTCTTCTTCCCCTCTGTCCCCATTGAATTCCCACCGAGCTCGTGTTCCTGTCTTTCAGTCATCTGCGCTGGCACGATCGACAGGTCGCAATTCAGCTGCCTGTGCTCTGTACGGGAATCTGACTTGTCATCGGCTTGGCGAGCCGTAAACATGAGCCTTGTTCGGTGGAGCGAGCTCCTGGCGACCCTCGTGTGACGTCGAGAGCAAGCTTTCACAAAAGGATCGCAGCGATCTGGACCGCATGGGCCAGGTGTACCTTGTGGAGCGCATGCCGATGCCGGCTTTGCCTGGTCGTCGAGAACGCCTGATCGCCGCGCAGCGCGTCATTGAGCTTGATTCAGCTTGCCGGATGTACGGCGACCTTGCTCTGCGGTGTCCTCGCTACGGCATTCGGTTAGGTTTCCGCTTCTCAGCGGCGCTCACCGCGTGCTCAACGTGCTGTGACTTTTGTTGTCAATGGGGGCCGACCGGTTAGGCCCGCCGGTGGAATGACCGGCGACCAAGTTCCTGGGCTCCCGCTCCTGCTCACATGACGCCCTCCACTTTTTCACAACAGCACAACAAACCCCTCCACCACATGTCACCAGATCTGGCCGGGTAACTCCCCGCTGCCGGAAATTTCGAAAAATGCAGCCGCTGACGATACAGACCAGGGTCTCATGTCCGGTATCATCGGTGCGGAGCAGTTCAACCGCGAGTTCCCCGCCACCAAGCAGCACGCCGTCGACGACGTCCACGGCGGTACAATCCAGGGTACCGTCACTGCCGTCTATGAGGTTGGCTGTTTCTTCGGCGCCATGGGCGCCTTCATCATCGGAGAGCGCATGGGCCGTCGCCGCATGATGCTTCTCGGAGGCTTCATCATGATCATCGGTACTATCATCACGGTCACTGCCTTCGGCCCCGGCGACAGCTCGGGCCACGGCAACGTCGGCGGTTTCGTCCAGTTCATCATCGGCCGTGTTGTTACGGGTCTCGGAAATGGTGCCAACACCGCTACCGTCCCCTCGTGGATTGCTGAGACCTCCAAGGCGCACAACCGTGGCTTCCTCATCTGTATGGAGGCCTCGACCGTCGCCGTCGGAACCGTCATTGCGTACTGGCTCGACTTCGGTCTCTCGTACGTTGACACCTCTGTCTCGTGGCGTTTCCCCATTGCGTTCCAGATCTTCTTCGCCATCATTCTCATGTCCGGTGTTCTCGTCCTTCCCGAGTCGCCCCGTTGGCTCCTCCGCCACGGCTACGACGCTGAGGCCACTCGCGTCCTTGCCGCTCTTGAGAACCGTACCGTCGACGACGAGATCGCCGTCGAGGCCAAGACCCGCCTTGCCCACTCGCTCGAGGCTCAGGAGAACATGTCCACCGGTGCCCGCGCACTCTTCATCCAGGGCAAGAACCAGAACATGACCCGTATGCTTGTCGGTGCCTCGACCCAGCTCTTCCAGCAGATCGGAGGCTGCAACGCCGTCATCTACTACTCGACCATTCTGTTCCGCAACCAGATCGGCCTCGAGGGCCAGCTCCCGCTTATCCTCGGTGGTGTCCTTTCGGTCGTCTACATGATCTTCGCCCTCACCTCCTTCCTGCTCGTCGAGAAGGTTGGTCGTCGCAAGCTCTTCTTCATCGGTACCTTCGGCCAGGCCGGATCCATGTTCATCACCTGGGCGTGTCTCCTTGCCGGTGGCGCTGAGAACGCCAAGGGTGCCGCCGTCGGTCTCTTCCTCTTCATCGCCTTCTTCGGTGCCACCTGGCTCCCCCTCCCCTGGCTCTACCCCGCCGAGCTCAACTCGATGCCCGTCCGTACCCACGCCAACGCCGTTTCGACCATGACCAACTGGATCTGCAACTTCCTCGTCGTCCAGGTTCTTCCTACGATGACTGCCTCGATCAACTCGTGGACCTTCTTCCTCTTCGCCATGGCCAACGTCATCTTCCTGCCCTTCATCTACTTCTTCTACCCTGAGACCTCTGGCCGTTCGCTCGAGGAGTTCGATGTCCTGTACGCGCACTCGCACGCCGTCGGCCGCCGCCCCACCATCGTCGCCAAGGAGCTCCCCAAGCTCACCGACCACCAGATCGAGGTTATGACCGACCGCTACGACCTGCACAACAACCGCAACACGGGCAAGGACGTCGAGAACGGCGTCGACACCTCGCTTCCTCCCGCCACCGGAGAGAAGCACGTCTACGACTCGTCAGACGACACCGTCCCCAACACGGCGACGGCGTCGTCCGAGGACTTCGCCCACCCCAAGGCCTCGGCTTAAGGGCAGTTGTATTCTCTCTTCTCGTGTCATCCCAGCTTTCTTAAAAACCTAATCACACACATTTGCACACAACCTGCCACGCATTCATCACGACCCCATCCTACCCAATAATCCACCGCACTTAATCAACGGCTCCAATGGTCAACTGGTTGATTCATCAGGCCGTCTGAGGACGTACGTCTCACTATAGACTTGTATCTTAGACATCACATCGTGTGCATTTTGTTTCTGCCTGCAGCCTCCTCTTTGCACTGTTGCATCTGCCGCACTTGACTGACATGTACGCTTACGAAGAACTCTGCTGACTGAGCCGACTTTCCGCGGGCGGAGTGCCTCAACGCAGTTGCCACTGACCTGAGTTCCTCGTATCACCCTGGGCAGTCTCTCCATCGCAGGAACTCTGCTCTCTCCGGCAACGTACGCTGGCAGCAGCAATACTAAGTCACGGCCATGCATATGGTCCATTCATCTACGGTACTACATAAGTTAAGGAGGCGGGAAACACGTCGTTACTGTCGATGTAGAGTAAGGGTTTGCCCGTTAAAAGTCCGTCGTCCGTCCTACGCAAACTGGCCCAGGGCGGCCTGAACTTCGCCGTCACGAATGCGGTTCACGAGTTCAAGGTTGGCCTGGAGCGAGTCGAGCTGGTCGGCTCCGGCTTGGAGGAGGAACTCGAGGCTGCAAATGTCAGTAGCTCGCAAGGGGAAGGAAGGCTAAGCTCACTCTTCACACGACTCGTTCTTGTCGAGTCGCTCTTGAGCCATCTTCCGGAGGGTCAGGTGGTTGCCGAGCATAGTAGCATAAGCAAGGTTGAGGTCGGCGTGGATGCGTGCAGACTTGAGGATGTGGTCGGTCTTGGACCGCGACAGCGCCCCCGCATCACCGGTGGCAACGAGGTGGAAGGCGTCGATGGCGTCCGGAGCCGGGCGAGGCGTGTGAGAGGTTGAGGGGATGTCGCTGGCGTCGGGGTTGCTGCTGTCCGACGGCTGTCGCTGGCTCTGTCGTGCCTTGCACTTGTCGCTCGAGGAGCTGGTAGTGGAAGCAATGCTCGACTTGCGGTCTCCCGAAGGTGGCTCAAGGCTGGAGGAGCCCTTGGAGACAGTTGAGGTCCGGCGTGAGCCAGAAGCATCCTACACATTGTTGGCTTGACCGTGGGACCTCTTCGATCCCATGCTCACGCGGATGGGCTTCGGAGCAACGACCTTGGGCTTGCCAGCCTCGGTCGATTTGCCCAGGTTGCCCCACTTGTTTGCGCGAATCGTGTCAGTCCACTTGATCTCGGAGAGCGGTGCATCGGTGGCAACAACGCTGTGCCGGGTGACGGTCTGAGACGGCGCCGAGGTGTCGCAGCTTGAAAGGGGCCACTTGGAGGGAGGGGTGATCTTGGTATCACCGAGAGCAGGCCACTCCTGTGCCTGGGGCTTGTCGGCGTACGAGGGAGGAGGGTCGCAGGGCTTGGGTGGCAAGTGAGGCAGCTCGACTTGGGTTAAGAAGGGTGAGCGGGAGCGAGTGTTGACTCCGTCTTCCTTCTTCGGAGCCCAGATGGAACCTTGGCCGATGGGCGTCGGAAAGTCACGATCGCCCTGCACGCCATGCGTAGGCTTGATGGGGTAGGCACGGTTCGACTCGTGGGAGAGGTAGGGAAGGCCGCAAAGAGCTGCGCGAATGCTGCGCTCTTGCTCCAGCATGGCATCGTTGGGGCTGCGAGAGAGGGAATAGCGATCGACCTCTGTTGCCTTGGCGGCGAAAGAGTATGCGTTACCCTTGAGGCTTGCATAAGGGGCGCCGAAGTTGAGGGGGTCGGCGGCCAGCTGGTCGACGATGGGGTCGAGTGGGCTGGGCTGAAAGGGGTCGAACGAGACTGTGCTCTTCCACTGTTCGGTACTCGATTGCCATTGGATGTTGATGGAATTGGTGGTGCTGTTGGGTGCGTCGCGCTTCTCTCGTCAGCCAGACATTCGATGAGGGAAGGCACCGGCACAAAAGACTCACGTTGGAAGGCCGACCGGCGGTGGTGTCTGAAGTTGTCTGAACGCTCATTTTAACGGGGAAGGTTGGAAAGCAGTGCGAGTGCAGAGCTGTGCAGTTGAAAGCAAGTCAGATATCGAGTGCAGGGGGAGTAGCTTGTTGACTTGAGGATGAAAGAGAGGTGGTGTAAGCGAGCAAAAGGGAGAGTCGGAGTGAAGAGAAGGAGAGCAGGAAGGGAGCAGGGGTATGAGAGATGTGGAGAGTATTAGAATCGACAACGAGGGATCGCTGGATGGTTGCGCTCATTTCGCGGAGGGCTCGTGGCCGGAGCGATCTTGCCGCCGAGCAGCGGTGCTTCTGGCGCCATTTGCGCCGTCAGTGATTCAGTACACACCGCGCGCGCGTCACATTCCCTGTTAGCGCGGTGCTAGTCAGTGAGGATCATCCAGTCAGTGACAGTCCGACAGTTCCAGCACAGGTCTACATCTACACAACCCCGTACACACAAAGGGACCAGAAGTGAGCCGCATTCCGCACCAGCTGGAGGGATCACCAGGTACCAGCCGCCGCTGCGCCCTTTGCGACGTGCTGGGCGTTGGTCTTCCACTTGTGACCCTTCTGGTTCCCGACCTTGGCCTTGGTGCTGCTGCCCCTGGCCTGCGATCTTCGCTGCCGCTCCAGGTCGTTCGCCACCGTCGCCTTGAGCTCGTCCACCCGTCCCAGTTTCGAGACGTTCATGCGTGCCGGCCGCTGGCGAGGCGCACGCACGTACTGCGTGTAGTCGGACTGCGCGACGCCCGTCGAGTCGTCAGAATCGGCGTCAGAGTCTGACTCCTCCTCTTCCTCCTCGGACCAGAGCGGCTCAGGCTCAGGCTCAGGGTCGTCCGGATCGCCGTCGTTTCCAAGGGCACGGTGAATGCGAAGCTTCTCAAGCTTAGCGGCGGCTGCAGCCTCCGCATCCTCAGGGCTTGTCTCAGTCGGCTCGCCCTGCTCCTCTCCCTCGTCCTCTGATCCGCTCTCCTCCTCCTCCTCGCTCTCATACTCCTCCTCTTCCTCGTCGTCTTCGCTGTCCTCGTCCTCTGATCCGCTGCCTGCGGCAATTTGTTCGGCATTGGGCATCTCTCCAACCTCCACCAGGTACTGTTCCGGTTAGCTTCTCCTTTGAATGCACGCTACAGAAGACACTCAGACTCACATCTTCCAGCTCGCGCTGCATCGCCCTTCCGAACCCACTCGCCTCGACCTCGAGATCCAGCCTTAACCGAACAGGCTGCTCCTCGTCGGAGCCCTCGCCGCCCTCCGTAACGGCCTTAGGCGCTTGTCCTTCCGTAGCGTCCGCCTCTCCTTCAGACCCCTCAGCCGTCGTCTCCTTAGCCTGCGCCATTTTCTCTGCCTCGTCCGCCGCGCGCTCCTCCTCGAGCACGTCGGCCCAGACGGGCCAGCTCTCGCCCTCAAAGCGGAACCGCTTCCGGAAGAACTTGCGGATACAGTTGACGTCGCGGGTGAAGAAGTACTCGGCGTTCTCGTGCCTCGTCGACACCATCTGCGGGAAGTCGATGACGATGGGCTCGTACGTCTTGCGCTTGATCAGGATGTTGAACTCGTTGAAGTCGCCGTGGATCAGACCCGCGCGCGCGAAGCGCATGATCATCTCCATCAGCTGCCCGTACAGCCCCGCAACGTCGGGGACGGAGTGCACAGCACGCATGGGCCGCGAGTCGACGTAGCTCATCACGATGCAGTGCCGCGCCTGGTCGATTGGCGTCGGCACAGGGAAGCCGTGGTCGTACAGCACCTTCATGAATGCGAACTCCTTCTGCGCGGCCAGGCGAGACATATACATCCATGACGCGGACGCACGCTTGCCCAGGTAGTCGCGCTTGTGCTTGATCGAGCGGAACGAGATACGTCCGAGTCTGTCGTGTCAGCTAGATTTCGGGCGCCACATGGCTGGGGCTTCTGCACTTACCGCTGCAGCTTGAGGACGCGCTTCTCGACAGCCTGCTCCGCCGTCTCGCCCTGCACAATGTAGATGTCGGACTCCTTTCCGACACCGATCTTCTGTCCGACGGCAGAAACTGAGGGCGGCTTGCGCTTCACGAAAGTGCGGAGCGCGAGGTAGTCGAGTCCTCCGTAGGTCAGGCGGTATCCATCGTACTTGGCACCCTGAACGCGTGCAACGAGGTTGCGCTTCGCGAGCCCGCCGAGAAGCTTGTTCACCTGTCCGCCTGTGACTCCGGACAGCTGCGCGATCAGGGGTGTGGGAACGACCTCATGGTTCTTGGAGCCGACCTCCGTCTGACTGTCAGTTGTGCAAGGGGTCACTCAACCCACAGCTGAAAGCACGCGGAATTCGTCCGGTGTGATGTATCGCAGATCTGTCGCGTCGAGTCTCATCGTTGGTGTGGTGGTGCAGCCCTTCTGCTCCTCGATCGCCTTGACGACTTCGAAAGGACCTGTGAACGTCAGAAATCTCGTCGGCACGTGACCCAGGCGGGACCAAATTTGCCACTCAGGGTCCACACGCGGGAGCAGACCCTGAACCACGCGATAATCAGGATCCAAGCCAAAAACTTCTTCGACAGTCCGCGGTGTCAACAACCATCCGTCCGACCGCAATCCGACCGCTTTTTTCCATCCCCCAGAGTCCAAAAAGCATTCTCCGCCAGGGAGTCGAACCCTGCTCTATCGCGCACTGCCGAAGCAATCTCTCGGGCTTGAGAGGCGATTATACTAACCGATATACTAGCGAAGAGGTCTGGACGCTGCCAGGAGCTGTTGGGAGCGGGGGTTGCGGCTCTGCTTATATACTTTGGATAGTGCGCCCTGCGCCCCGAGAGTGGCGCCTGCAGATCCATGTCTGACACTGTTACAAAGGTGTATCAGAGCAGGCGGCCTGCGCTCGCTGTCTATGAGCCCGCTGTCGTGGCCACGTCGTGATGGTCTTCCTCATCAGCTCATGACCACCATCAGAATCGTCACGATGGCCGACAACAACAAGCCTCTCGTTCTTGCAACCCCCAAACACGCCGAGGAGTTCATCTCAAACGACAAGGTCTGGTCTGATGGGTCGCTGCAGCTCGTCTCCTCCGACCACGTCCGCTTCAAGGTTCCTCCTTACTACCTCTTCGCCAACAGGTGAGTTGCCGCCATGACCGAAGGAACAACTGACGCTCAGCGTCGTCTTTCGCGACATGGGAGAGGGTGCTATCAGTACGCCTATCCACTTCACCGACCCCAACATTGAGTCGTCCGTTGTGCTGAGGGACGTGCTGAGGCTCTTCACCGACTGGGAGCTGCCTGCCGATCTCGCGGGATCGCTCGACTCCCCCAACGGCGAGCTCGTCATGCGCGTCGTCTGGATTCACCACTTCCTAACCAAGTATGACTGTCCTGGACCTATCAAGACGCTCGAGGGCCTCATTGCCGCCAAGCGTGTCAACAAGCAGCTCACGGGCATCTGCGACTTCCTCTTCTGCGCCAATATTGACGATGTCGACGGGTGCGACAAGTGTATCATCGTCGAGGGCAAGATCTCTTATCACCTCTACCGCCACATCCCTGCGCCTTACTTCTGGGCCCTTCTGCAGACCTCTGTGTCCCTGCAGAAGTCTAACCGCGCAGAGGCGACGTTCAAGGGCCATGTCTCGATCGCCCAGGTGAGCTCACACTCATCGTCCGAGCTGACCACACAGCAGGCCCACGTTCGCGAGACCGGCGCGGAGTAAAGACGCAGGGCCAGACTTCGTTTGACCGCAGCGACGGTATGGTGACGACAGCTGATGTATGATACTGCACGAAGTTGTATGAGATGTTTCAGTGCGAGCTCACAGAGGGGGGCAAGACAGCCCGAACGGAGCAGTGAGCGGAAGACAGTACCTCCTCCTGTCTCGGCCGCAGAGTTTCTGACGCCCCGCGCTGAGCACGCAGGCCTAGGCGATCCCAGGCGTTCCCAGGCGTTCCCAGGCGTTGCAATGCAAGGGAGCACAAGGGTAGTCGGGCGAATTGTCGGCTTCAACTTCGAAGGGGTAATGGGGTCTAACATGAGCATGATAACGTTGCGTCGTTTTATTATGCCAGTGCCGTCAGATACGCTCACGCCCTCGATCGCGCAAGTGAAGCATACCACCGTAGGAGTCACAAGAATGTCGGCCAGGTATCAGTCACGGCTGAGTTCGGGCTGAAACACGCTGGCGCGCGACGCCGATCCACCGAGTGCAAGAGTGGGTGGCTGACTCACCGATCCCAGCCAACATTCCTCGGTGTGCACAGCTAGTGAGGAATGCCGATTATCACGCTTCTTGACACTCTCTATCGCATCCTAAGCATCTCTCATCTTCACATTCGCTCATCATGACCTGGCCGCTGGTCCCAGATACCCCGCAAACATGGACAACCGGCGACTTCACCCTGGTGGCAACGGATGGCGGTGGGTTCAGTGTCCCCTTGTGTCTCCTTCTCTCGGTCAGCGGCGTATTTAACGACGCCGAAAGTCTGGCTGGGGACGCAGACAGGGAGCTGCACTTTGTCGACCCCGATTTCGAGACTTCACCTGTCATCAATCGATTCCTGCAACTCGCTTCCGCACATTCAATCGGACAGGATGGTGTGCTTCTAAGCGACGACGACGTCGAGGCGTATATCCGCCTGGTCGCCTTCCTCCGCAAGTACGACTGCCCCGAATTACTCGATCGCTTGCCGCTGTGCATCCGTGGGAAGCTTGAGCACGACGAGATCCTGCCGCGGCACGTCTACATCATTGGTGCAGTGCTCGACGACGTGGAACTGTGTGTTTCAGCGCTCAAGCGCCGCACGTCCGGGGCCGTCCAAGATGGCACGCTCGTCAGCGTTGGGGCTCACACGATCGTGGTCTCGGACATTCCACATCGGTTCCGACGCTTCATACCCGAAGAGTACTGGTTTGGGCTAATGCGGGCCCGACGCAGCCTCGACGCGCGCAGTCTGATTCCGACCAAGCGCAACGAATGGGACGACATCTCCATCGACTTCAGGCTTGAGCTTAGCCGTCTTAAGCGACCAGGCGTGTAACCCTGTGGACCCGCGTGGGTCGCATGGATCTTCCAGCATTCAGCATTCAAACGATTTTCAACACGCGGTCTTGGCACACCGCCGACCCGTGAGTCACCAAATGTAACCTTTATCCTATGTCGTCACTGGGCGTTCCCGTCGGCCTCGCGAGGCATACGTACGAACCAATTGCATCCGAGGGCGATCGTTTGCGCGAAAACGAAAACTTGGGCTTGGTCCTACGACTCACCCGGTCTCTTCCTCTGCTCCCTTACCTCCTTTGGATAGTATCTAATCTTATCGGCTCGTCTCTGTCGCAAGCAACGTCGACAGCGACAGGACAGGAGACGTCTTTTGGAACTGCCATTTGCGCCTTTTACATCACGCGAACCTTCTACACCCGCTTGCGTCGTCGGGCAAGACGTCAAAGACGTCACGATCGGCGCGGAAACGAATGGAGTGCGAGAGAGGGTTGAACCGAGCTCGGCCAAATCCAAACACACCCAAAATGCTGGGTGCCTTCCTCGGTTAGGTCATGTGTCCCTGAAATGACCGAGGTGATGAGGGAAGATGAGGACCGATCTTTGGGCGAGTAGGATGCGAGGCCTGCCAGCGTCTAGTTCTCTGGCCAGGTGCAGGAGGCATGAGGGGCACATGCGGCCGTCGGGTTTAGCATGGGTGCAATGATGATCGGACATGTTTTGTGGGATCTCGTGCAACGAATCGCACTTTCAGATTCTGACCATTGCCGCATCGCTGTTCAACAACGAGACTCTGCAACACGCCATGAACGGTATCGAGAGCCTGACGCCGCCCAGCACGGACCACACCGACCCCAGCGACGCCGTCAACATCAAGGACGACCCGACGTGGAAGGACGGCGACTTTGTGATTGTTTCCAGCGACGGATGGAGGTTTCGAGTGCCCTCGCACCCACTGCTCAGCCACAGGTGGGAATATAAGGTTCGGGCCATGGCTGACGATCAGCACGGTACTCTGCGATGCGCAAGACTTCTGCCGGGGCGAGAAGGAGGTCAAGTTCACGGACCCGGTGATCGAGACGCGTGCGATCGTGTCGCGCTTCCTCCAGCTCATCATGAACTACACGATCGGCGAGGTCGAGGCGCCGCTGGACCTGGCCGAGCGGCTGTGGAGCGGGATGAAGATCGCCAAGCCCATGAGCGAGGACACGGTGAGCGAGTACGTGCACGTGGTCGCGTTCCTGCGCAAGTGGGACTGCACGAGCGCGTGCAAGATCCTGCGGCTGTGCGTCATCAAGTCGCTGCTCGACCTGCAGATCGCCCCGCTGCACGCCTTCATGATCGGCGCGCTGCTCGACGACCCCGAGCTGTGCTACTTCTCCATCGAGAAGGAGATGCTCAACATGAAGAAGTTCGGACACAAGTACTTCCAGGCCCTTGACCTCGCCAACTTCCCCATCACGCTTTGGGACCGCATCCCTCCCGAGTACATGCTTGCGCTTAACAAGTCCAAGCCGGCAGTTGTCGAGGGTATCCTCGGTCCGGCGACCGCGTTCATCCGCGAGATCTCGATGGCGCGCGACATCCGCTCTTCCCCGGAGAGCAAGTGAGTTCACACATGGGTGCTTAACTGACGAGAAGAACCAACGTCTTCGCGAAGTGGTGATTCTGCTTCGAAACACACCCCCACGGCACCCAACACACGCAACAAAACAATCAGTCGGCAGGCGACACGATGACCCCTTGCATCGAGCAGCGATCAGCGAGCTTCGCAGTGCATGGGGCGAGAGCGGGCGCAGCGGCGCAGCATAAAACGAGCGCAGAGGTGAGGATGTTGTAACTCTGTATTCCATCATCAGCCTCCGCTCGCCACCCTCGCTCCGCCGTCCATCAACACCGACCCCCATGGGCTCCAACGAGCAGCAGCAGCCAGACGAGCACCCCGTGCAGTCCGGTGAATTCACCCTAATCTCAAGCGATGGACACCGACTCCGCTGCGACTGGGACTCACTCTGCCCCGCAGCGTAAGTTTACCCGCGCCAAGACGCGGATAAACCCTCAGCCTCGCTAACCATCAGTGGCCTTCTGCGTCATGTCTCCAACCTCTCTTCCGAGCGCGCTTCCGAGCAAGTCATCACCTTGACGCGCCCCGACGAGGACTCCACAACTCTGGCCCTGCTCCTGCAATTTCTGGAGCATGTTACAATCGACGTAGCGCAGGGGACCGCGTACGTCCGCGTCCTCTCCTTGCTGGCGCGATATCACTGCCCCAACACCGCGAAGCACCTCTGCCTAGCCCTAGAGCGCGAACTCAGGCTCGGCCGGCTCCCCCGTCCTCTTGTCTTCTGCCTAGGGGCCGTCGCTGAGGATGCCTCTCTATGCGCGGCCGCCATTGCCCTCGACGAGCCGGCTAACTCTGGCCACGCTTATGGGATGTTGGACATGGATACGCTGCCCCTGGAGGTAGTGCAGGCCGTGCCGGCTGTTTATATGTGGATTCTGAACCGAGCCTTCAGACGACGGATCAACAATAAGACGAGTTGGCACGAGCTCGCGACCTGGTTTGAGCGCGAGGTCGTCCGTGTGCAAGTAAGTGGGACGCATGCTGAGCTCCTGAAGAGGCATGAGGAGTGCGTCTATGTTACGGAGGACATGCGTCGGAGTCTCGAGATGGCCCTTGCCAACTCCCCTAAGAACAGCAATGGCAGTGCGAGGAGTAGCGTCTCCAAGAACGGGAACGGACTGTAGCTTCCATGTGTACGATCAGTGTATAGAGTACAGGTACACCAGATGCATGTCACATATCGAACGGGCGTGGCACTATGCACACTCTGCTACTCTTGTCTGTCGCGTGGACCATGTCGACACGCGCGGACTGTCGACGCGCGACTAGTGGCGCATCAGGGCCGCAAGCATGTCCTGCGAGTGCTGGTTGCCGTACTGGCCCGGCGCGCCCGGCGGGGGGCTCTGGCCATACATCGGCGGGCGACCGTAGAACCCCTGCGGGCCCTGGGGAGGGAGGTAGCCCATCGGGTACCCGGGGGGACCACCGGGACCGCCTGGGCCACCGTGGGCAGGAGGGCCGCCGGGACCACCGCCTGGCGTCTGCGGCCCGGGAGGCGGCGAGAGCCCGTTGGGAGGACGCATGAAGCCGGGAGGGCCGCCAGGTCCGCCGGGTCCGCCTTGCAGGTTGCGCAGCAGCTCGTCGGGGCTGGGACCGGGGCCGCGCTGAGGGCCGCCGGGGTACATGCCCTGCATCATCGGGTGGGGAGGAAGCATGCCCATGCCCGGAGGAGGCATGGGGGGACCACCTGGGCCGCCGGGGCCGGAGGGAGGTCCTTGTCCGGGGTGCTGGTGCTGGGGGCCGCCGTGCTGGTTCAGCAGCGAGAGGAGGTCGGGGCCCGGCCCGCCGTTGGAGCCAGGAGGGGGCATTTGGCGCTGAGGGCCGTCGTAGAAGGAGCGTTGCTGGTGGTGCGCCGGGTGGGGAGGCTGCTGCGGCAGCTCGCCCATCGGTGACCGGAAGTTTCCGTAGTAGCGCGGGTCGGGCGGAGGCGGCGACGAGTACTGAGGCTGCTGGCGCTCGTCGCGGCGCATGTAGTCGGTCGGGCTCTGCGAGTGCGAGTGCGCCGAGTGCGGCGGCTCGGTCGGAGACTGCGCGTACATGCCTGGCGGAGGAGGAGGGCCGCCGCGGAAGCCGCCGAACGGCGCGCGCTGCTGCAGGTCGGCGGAGCCGGGGCGGGGAGCGGGGCTGGGGCCCTTCGCGGACAGCATGCCCATGAGCTTGGCCATGTGGTCGTCGACACGCTGGCCGCTGGCAGGCGACTCGGGTGCGACGGGCGATCGGCCGGGACTGATGCCTGCGGGAGCGGCGGCGGGGTTCTGCGAGCCAGACCCGAAGAAGCGCTGGAAGCGGGACTGGAACGCGCTCGTCTCCTCCTTCTCCTCGGGCTGGTCGTCTTCCTTGTCCTTGTCGTCGTCGAACACCTTGTGCTTGAAGTAGTTGGCGACGTTGACCTCCTTGGGCTTGGGAGGCGTCTTGGTGGCGGGCTGCTCGCCTCCGAAGAACGACAGGAGCGGCTTCTCGTTTGGCCGCCAGCTGTCGCCCTCGGATCCACCGCGGGGACCGCCCTTCATCTGGCGCTTGTGGGCGGCAATCATGTCTTCACCGGGCACAAACTTGACGAGGTGGTCCGCGTCCTGCGTCGAGCTTGCAATGGCAGGGTCGTCGAGCTCAGGGCCGTCATTCATCCACGCGGGCTCGGCGCTGTCGTCGTCGTACCGCGGTCCGCCAGTCCGTCGAGAATCACCGTTGCGCTGCTGCGGGCGATCTGAGCGATCAGTAATGTGTCGCTTATGACGATACTCACCACCGCGACGCCAGTCGTCGTCTCTCCTCTGGTTGTCGCGCATGCCGTGCTGGCCATGCTGGCTGTGCTGGTGCTGATGGTGACGGTCGCCGCCCATCCGCTCGCCCCTCTCACCTCCACCGCGCTTGTCGTCGAACCTGCGGGGCTGCACCGCAAACTTGCCCATCTGGCCGCCGAACCGTCCGCCGTGTTCCGCAATCGCCGGATCAGCAGGGGCACCCTCTGGTTGCCTGCGCAGGCCGATGTTGCGCACGCCTCCACGTCCACCGGCGAGCCTGCCGCCGCCGCCGATACCGCCGCCGAAACCGAATCCTTCACCGAAGCCACTCTGAGCACCGGCCCTCATGCCGCGGGGGCTGATCGCCGCAATGGCAGGGTCATCGACCATAGGCTTGGGCATCTGCCCGAACCAGCTCTCCAGCGGCACTAATCCGTCTGGGACCTGGGTCCGCTTCGAGAGGCGGAGAAGATCAGCACGCGAGTAGGTCACGATCGGCCCGCGCGGCTGGCGGATGGGCGTCGCGAAGCTGCCGTTGTTCGGACGTGAGGACGCAATGGCGGGATCTGGCGGCGCAAAGCCCAGGATGGCGTTCATCTCTGAGTCCTCCATAGGTGTCTGGGCCATGTCAGGTGATAGAGGGGCGAAGTGGTTGAACTGCTGCGGCGACGTGCCGAGCGATGCTGGTGAGGCTGCACGGGTCAGCCGCTGATCTGATTAAGATGGGCAAAGGGGCAGAATCGCCAGAAGCCAGACTTACCAGGAGCCATTGCGCTGGCGCCTTCCCTATGATGGACAGGCAAGTCGATGCGAGGGTTCTCGGTGGGGATTAGGTGGGGGGAGGTCGGTGTGTGCTGGACGGTGCGGGGAGGGCTGGCAGAGGCGATTCCTGATGCTTTGCAAGCCTAGCTGACTGTGACGATGGGAGAGTAGAAATAAGCAATGATGACGGGGGATGAGATGATGTTGAGGACGCTAAGTGGTATGAGGAAGGACAGACGTTCCACCGACCAGCACACCGAGAGCACAGCTGCAGCCTGCCTGCTGGATTGTCCACCCTAGCAAGCCTAGCCACCCTAGCACCGCCGCCCTATGTGTGCCCCGTACTTAAGTCGCCACATGGCCGCTGGCCTAATGACGTTTACAACCGCTGCGGGCAACTTTCTAATGATGCGCTGGAGGCATTACGAAAGATCGAAATCAAGTCCCCGCCTGGTGCAATCGTACGCTTGGCTGAGCTAGCTGGTCACGCCACAGGCCCAGAATGCCTAGATGGAGGGCGAGGCCATTCTTTTGTGAAGCGCGCGTGTGCGCTTCAGCTTGGCGGCGTACGCGGTTCGTGGCTCGCCCTGTACACAAGACTGCGGCGGCACTTGCGCAGTCGGACCTCTGCCTGACAGTCTAACTGACAGCAGACGGCTTGTCTGACGGGACTGCGTGCATGCCGAGGGCGCGCCGAGATGCGCCGAGGGTGCGTCGTAACGCGTCGGACAGCTCGCGCGGCAGACTCTAGGAATGCAGGAATGCTTGATACATGCAGAAAATGTCAATGCTAGAATGGATTTCTTTTCTACAAAGAACAACAGATATGCTTCTATACTTATCTACAGCCTTCCGCTCCGGACGCTGCGCTCAGAGATCAGTGCCTCTAGTACGTCCCTCCGGGCGGCGGTTGCGGCCACGTCTGCGGCACATTGGCACCGCCGCCTACGCGAGACAGGTCTTGAGTGGAAGGGTTGCGCACAGGCGTGTAACCGCCAGTGTAAGAGGGAGCAGGGCTGACGCCACGGGAGAGGCTGCCAGCGCTACCGCTCGAGTCGAAGCGGTCCAGAGGGACAAGCGTCGGTGAGCCGCCGAAGGAGCTGCTCGAGTGCTGGTGCATGGGCGGCGGCGGCCGCTGTCCGAAAGGTCGCGGCGGGTACGAGCCGTCCTGGTGCCAAGGCTCGGAATATGGCGACGGCGCAGGCGAGGGGGCCATACCCGTTGGCGCCGCCGCAAGGACGAGGCCTTCGGTGGACATGTTCTCCTCTGGCAGGGCCGAAAGCGAGTCGCCAAACGAGCGGTTGTGACGTAACATCGGGATGGTGTCCTCGCCACCAAACTCCGACTTGGTGAGTGCCGTGAGGCCGGTCATGTTCGACTTGACAGAGCGAGTGTCCCAGTCCTTGTCGTCGCGCAGAGGGTTGTACTCCAGGTTCTCCTCGCGAACCGCCATAACCTCGACACCGTCGTGCTCGTGCTTGGCCGAGAACCAGGGGTACTCGGCGAGCACGGAGCGGGCGAGCTCTTCCTGGTTCTTGTGGACCATGACGTTGTAGACGCGGTCGCGACGCAGGGCGGGATTCAGGAACCTGCGAGTGACCTCGGACGACTTGACGCGCTTCTCGGACATGGCGGCCTGTCGCTGCGCCTCAGCCTCGGACGGCGTGGCAATGTAGTACTTGAAGTTGTACTCGATCGTCCTGTTTAAGTAGATCTTAAACGCGAGCAAGATCAGAACAGGCGGGGCGCTCGCAATCGCGTCGATCCAGTGAGCGCGAATGAGACCCGTCGTGAGGATCATGAGCAGCTGCATGAAGAGCGTAGCAACCAACACACGGTTGGTGTACACCCTCCACATGCGGCCGCCCGACTCTGCCTTCGTGACGTACACGTAGAGCAGCTGGTACTTGTACTGTCTGTCAGCTGAGGAATTGCAACGCGTAGTAACTCACAATCAGAAGAGAGAACAGGAGCACGAACAGGCAGCCGAAAACAACCAGCGGTGCCAGGGGAGCGTAGACGAGACCGACAGTCGCAAGGAAGAGCAGGTTGACTCCGACGATGTAGTACTCGAACGCCGGGGGTCTGGTTAAGTCACGGATGTCACGAGGCGTGTAGCTGAACATGACCCTGCGGAAGGAGACGAGCGCAAGCCTCAGCAGCTGGATGATCTCGAAGAAGACGAGGAAACCGCGAAGGGGCAGCCAGGTGAGCCAGTACGTGCTCTGCTGGACGTAGGTGCCCTGGACGTCCTTCGGGAGGTCCTTAAACATTCCGAAGATCTCGGAGGCCGACTTCTTGGCGCCAACGTCCTTGATGATATTTCCCACGAGGTTGACAATAACACCCAGGACGGTGAAGAAGATCAGATACCACATGACCATGAAGAAGTAATATCGGGCAAAGGTGGCGCGGTCGAGGCGACTGCGTGTCTGCGCGCCTTGATATTTGCAGACGCGACGCAGAATGTAGGGCAGGACGAACGCGAGGATGGCGAGAATCGAGGGCGCGAGCAGACCGGAAATGGCACTGAAAGTCCAATTGGAATTTTCACGCCAGCTTTGAAGGAATCCCACCCACTCCGCCCAAAGACCCAAGTTTCCGAGGACAGTGATGAGCAGCACGGGGATCGTGTTCGCCAAACAGATGAGACCGATGAAAACCCAGCCGAGGTTGCGGGCAGTGACGAGCTCAGGACCGTCCTTAGTGAGATTCTTCCAGATGATGTCGCGCGGCTCAGGAGCGAGCTGGAGGTGTGCTCCACCCATGTCTTTCCTCTTGCCTGCGTAGATGCGGGCAATGCGGTGGGCTTCGGCGACAGTCTTGAACGTCACGAACCCATAGGTCTCGCCTTCGATGCGTTCCTCGATCTGGTTGGAAGACTTGAAAGGCATCTTGCGAGCCTTGCGTTCACGTCGCAGCAGGGAGTCGATGTACTGGCGCTTGGCGTCGACCTTGTCGCGGAGGAACTTGATCTCGTTAGCGAGATAGTCAATCTTGTCGACCTTCTCGCCGCCGAAGCAGGCCCAACCACCCTTCCGGAGCAGCGGGCGCTGCGCGGCCATCTTACCGTGCTTCAGGTACTTCACAAGGGTCTTTTCGAGGTCTTTCACAGCCTTATTGTGATCCTCTACCAGTTGTGGAAAGTCCCCGAGGCGGCGGCCGATGGTCGCGCAGTCGATTTCGTTCGTGATCTTGATGCCGTCGACCTTGAGGCGGCTCATCAGGTGCACAAGACCTTCGTCCGAGCGGTACTCCCTAGGTACTCGCGTGAGCATGATCGTGCGCGACGACAGCTTGTGCTGGTAGGACTTTGAGCGGAACCAGTTGTAGCGGAGCTTGTCCATGACCTTCCAGTTGTGCCAGACGAAGAAAAGGACAATGAACGTCAGCAGGTAGTTGACCGCGACGGCAGGCCATGCCCATGCGTCGGTCACATTTTCGATCGTGACCGCAGACAGCTGATCTTGTCGGAAGTTGCTCTGCACATGCTTGAGATTGTACACTCCGTACGTGATCATGAGGGCGATACCGAGCACTGCAGCGCCGCAGAAGATGTAGATCAGCATGCGGACCATGCGGAGAAAGGCGACTGCGTCCAGACCGCAAGTCTGGAGCATTTGTGACTCTGTGAAAGTCACGACAGGCTTGATCCAAGAAAAGAAGCCCGTTCCCAACACCGGCGGCGGCGGTTCATAGTCGTCGTCGTTCGGGTCGGGTGGTACAGCGTATTTGACTTTGGGGGCATATATCTTGTTCTGTCTTGGTCGGAAGAAGCAGAACAGGACGAGGATCAAGAGCTGCGGAGTGTCAGCGTGAAGACAGCTTTGGGTCGGGTCGGCTGACTCACCGAGATACCGCCGTTGATAGCCAACTGGGTCGCAACGGCTTGCGCGTTGACCTTTCGCGCCTTCTGGTAGCCCTCTTGGATCTTGTTGAAGATGTCAGACGCATCTGGCGCGCCGACCGGCTGCGTGGTGGCCGACATGTTGCGACCAGTAGTGAGACCTGCTCAACTACTTTGGGGGTGAGTTGTGTGTTGTTGAAAGTAGCGTGTGAGGTGTCGTGTGCGGACGTAGGTTGTTGGGACAGCGGGAGGGGGCGTCGTGTTAAGCTTAGTCGTGCCCGATGTCGCCTAACAAATCTTCTTTTCGTGAGGTCGTTTGGAGGTGGTGGTCGAAGGAGAGTGTGTGTCGAGAGGACGAAAGGGACGTGCCAAGCCAAGCAAACCTCTGCCTTCACAATCGGTGAATGCACGAAACACTTAGTGCTTTTGGGGAAGTGCGTGCGCCAGATTGGGCGACCGCGAATGTGCGTGGGTACCGTGGTACAGCCTCGAGCCTTTGTCGGTGTCGTAGTCGATGCGACGGCGGTGCGCGGCGTGGACGTGTGGTATTGTGGATATCGTGGAGAAGGAAGAATTGAAAAGCGAAACGCGGCGCTCACAAACAGACACGGCCAGCGGTCGTATGAGTCACGGTAGGCGGGGAAGGACCTGACGTAGCGTCGCGGGCTCTGCAGGCGGTGTGGAGAGGGTAGTGAGGCCCCTAGCCGAATGGAGTAGAGGAGACCTGTGCATCGCCTCTGACCCTCTTATCGCCATTGCGATGCGTAGCACTCGCCGGCGCAGCGGCATCGGCCAACTCCAATACGACTTGCAAGTGTGCGAGGCCTTTGTTCCTATTCTCGCGTGGGTGGACCCTAATAGGCCCTAATCCAGGAGTCCAGGCGTTCCCAAATCGTTTCTTACCTCGGCAGTCGCTGGCAATCTGGAGCACTGACATCCTACATCTTCCCCTGAAGCATTCCTTCAGGATGGGGACTACAGGGTTGCCACCAGCTAAGAATTTCATCCTCCTGCAGCCAGTGCATGACTATGACACTCCCGCCATCCCCTCCCCGCAACTATGCAACCACGAGCAGTTTCTGGAAGTATCCGCACCAGACACCCGGTGGGCGGTGCTGGTCCTGCCGCGCATAGAGCTTGAAACGCGCTTGCAAAGTCTGCGCGCCAAGCTACTCCCGCGAAGACTTGCCCGGGCTGCCGGGCTGCCGAGCAAGTCTAAAGGTGGAGGCAGCTGCGGGCGCGGTTCCTACGTTCCTCGTCGCCAAGTCTGGGTTTGCATGTGCTTTTCTGGGTCACTGCGGCGTACGCGGCGCACACTGGCACAAAAGTCGCGTTTGGGGGAGCTGGCGCGCTGGCCCTCTTTTCTTCTCCGTGCCCATGGTGTGATGCTTCTGCTCTTCTCATATCATACCTTCGCATCTGCGCACATGACTGCACATCACGCACAATGGCGCACGCCACCGCCCTGCCGCATTCTTAATCTCTCCCTAAGCTCTTCTGCAATTCTCGCAACGGTTTCATCCGTCTACCTATTGTCGGCGGCTGCCGTGGGAACGTCGCTCGCGTGGCAAACCCTGGAATTCTGCTCTCTCAGGATGAACTCAGGATGTTGCCAGGGTGAAGCAACAACGATGATCTCAGACGTTGGTTTCTCCTCACCGCTCACCGCCTCGCGGACACTGCAACGACAATGGACAGCTTCGGACACCAATACAGGAGACGGAGATTCAAGCGTGTCATCGTTGACTCATGATCTTCGATCCCTCCCAGGGACAATGGTCGCTCTGTGACGTGGCACGCTGCGGGGAAGCAGGTGTCTTCCTCGTGATCGAGTGAGTTCACAATAGCTCACCGCTGTCGCAGCTGCGTACTCACAGCCCTACAGTACTGAGCACTTGACAGTATGCCTTGATTTGCCGCTCCGATCGCACCCTACACGATCAAACCAGTTGAGCGCAGTGGGTCGAGCACGCCGCAGTGTCACGATTGTCTCGACAAGCCGCGTCAAACGCGCCTGCTGGCCTGCTGACTGCGCGTCGAACTCTACACCCCGATCACTAAGCTTATTCTGACTTGTGGGTGCAGCTTTCTGGCTGCTGCTAGGTGCCAGATAGGACGAGCCTGACGCACTGAGAGTGAAGTCACTCGCCCTCCAGCGCAATCGTGCGGCTCCTGACGTAATCACCTGCTGCGCTGCAAAGGGCGCATAGGGCATCGGAAGTCTGGGCCCTGGAGCACTCCGGATCTTCGGATCTTCGAGATCTCGCTGGTGGTCGAGACCGTTGCGCCTTCCTCAGTGCTTCGCAGAACTGCGAAGAGAACGGCTTGAGCTATGCTCACGTGACGTCCTCGCTCACCAGTCGGAAGACGACGTCCAAGCTCTGGAGGACGGAATGACCACATCGTGCTCCCAGCATCGTCTCTCATACAAGAGGACAGCTCCAGTCCACAGTGCCCTCAGTGCTCGAACGTGCTAACATCTCACCATGTACAACCCGAACCATATTAACAACTACTCAGCTAATCCCTGCGCTCCTTGAACATCCCCGGCCCGTCTGCGCTCGGCATACGCCCAGTACTGCCACCCACACTGCTGACGCTGCTGCGGTGCAGACTTCCCTCGGCCTCGTCATGGAAACAACACCACTTGACGGCCCAGAATTGGACGGGGAGGCCAATGATGAGCCAGATCTGGTGTCAGCTGTGGCACACTTTATCTTTTCCATTAGCTGCCGTCGATGCCAATATGTGCTTGTGCGTGGTGATGGAGTTCTCCTCGGAGCTCTTGGATCTCCGAGGCTCGCTACACTACGCCCTCGGCCCTCCCTTCATGCTACAGCCCAGCCGAACCGCCGCCACGAGGCCGCGAGAAGGCGCTAGGCTCGCCCTACGGGCTCGCGCGTACTCACGGTTCCAGCCAGAGTCAACCAGACCGCATTCCCGTACCTCCCGACGTACGCGCCGCCAGTGAACTCGCGCATCATGTCGCGCACGTACACGGCCGTGGCGATGTTGTGCCCCCAGGCGATGAAGGAGGCGGGGATCGCGAGGATGTAGAAGACTGCCGCGGGCTGGATGTCAGCTATGCGTTAGAGTACAGGCCAGCTTGTGCTCCTGTCCCCTCCCCTGCTGACCCCTTTCCAACAGATCACGAGGGGATTGAGGGCGGAGAGAGGAGGAGAGAGAAATAATGGAGAGGGGATACGGGCAGGGGAGGAGTGTGGAGAGGATACTGACAAGACGGAAGAAACGCTTGTTCGTCAACCACCTCGTTGTCCAGAATGACGAACTGAGCCCAGCGAAGAGCAGCACGACGACGTCCGACACCAAGCCCCTCGAGAGCTTGAGCAGCTTGAACTGCACCCTGGACGGGAAGGTGTGTCCGCCGAGTCTGGCTTCGTCGAGCCGCCATCCCAAGCCACGAGTGCACATGTACGGAAACCTGGTGTCAGCTATCGTCTTTCTTCCCACAAGCTGGCATCCCGCAGCGCTCAACAGGATGGGTGGGGGTGTGAAGGTGGGGACTCACTCCCGATACGCCCACCAGCACGCGCCGAAGAGGCCGAAGTCGACGACCTTGTCGCCCTCGGCTGAACGGACGTTCGCGAAGCAGACCGTCTTCTTGATCGGCGCGCTGAGGACGGAGATGAAGAAGAACGTGCACCCGATGACTGGGGTTAGCTTCAGTGGGGGAGCCGGGTAGCTGGAGGAGGAGAAGGGTAACGTACACGCAACACCGGAGGCGATGAGGGCCGACATTGGGCGACGGCCCATGGTTATCGAGGGACGGCGGGCCATGATGAGCTGGTGAGTGCGGTAAGTGGAGAGAGGAGGCACGAAGGAGGGGAGGGAGGGAAGAGAGTAGGATGGTTGGCTGGGTCAAGGGAGGGCAGGTAATATAACGGCGCTGTCGTGAGAAGAAGCGATGGGGCACCGAGAATGAGACGGATAGCGTCATGGATCAGTGGAACCGACTGGAGTCGCCGTGTGTAGCGAGGACGGGCGTCAGAGTGGGGAGGAGGTGAGTTCAGCCGGGTGCCCAGATCTATCCTCGTCTGGGTCGTGAGGCTGGGCCATAGTCAGAGTTGTCGTTGGTCTCACACATTGCCCAGACATGCTGGGCGCCAGGCGCTTTTGAGGCGACGATTTGGGCGAGGCTCCGAGGTCGCTAACCTACTGAACAGGACCACTCACGTCCGCGGCAGCCTGCATCATCCGGCGGAGCGTTGTGCGTAGGGGCTCCCGTCCCAGAGTAAGTGCGGCCGGACTCCGTGAGTAATCGGGAGGTGCGTTCGTCATTAGGATCCCTGCCGAAGGTCACGAGGCGTCATGCGCGTAGGATGCGTCTGCATCTGAGCAATCTGGACATAGCCTGACCATTGCGAATATAGTGTTGGCTCTGACTCCACTGAGCTGCGCTGTTGCTCGACGAAGTTGAGGCTAGGAGGGTCAAGGACTCACTGCTCACTGACGTCTAGCGCCGATAAGGAGTATTCAAGCTACACGCAGATATGCCCCGATCGGTGGTCATTGGCAATGGCGAGCCACTGTACAGAATGCACCGCCATCTGCAGCATTGCTGTCATGATCTCATCGAACCTCAAGACGTGGCGATCACTCACTCGCTGTCTGAATGCCCTTGCGAGAGCAGCAGGCCCCCCACGGCACAGGAATCGAGGACCTGGCACAGCCGAACTAACCAACTGATGTCCAGTGTACATCGAGCGATAACCAAGACGGACGAGATATCCGGTCCACCCGCATTCGGAGCGTATCCCCGGAAATGCGACCAGAGTTCGGGTCCCTCAAACTCACGGAGAAGCGCCACAGCGCCTCTTCGGCGTTGTTTCCCCTACGTGAATGCCTGTCCATGCAACATTGTAATGCAAGGTACGCGACACATCGTCTGCTGGTCTATGGTCTCTGTTCTGCTTGCTCAGTAGCAGGATAGCAGGATCGGGGACGTTCTTCGGGTAAGGCCGCTGCAATCTGTACTGTTACTTGTGCCACAGGAGGGCGGTATTGATTCAGCCTCCGAGCACTCTGTTACAGACCCTCTTATCCAGGCAGTGCAGCTAGCGGAGTCCCCTGCACGAGGCTCACACAGCAGGCCATGGTGGCTGACCGCCTCGCCGTCTTTCGAATAACTTGCAAGGTAGACGACTGGCAGGAAGTCGCCGGCCTCAGCTCGCCTATCCCGAAGTCCGTGGAAGAGCTCACATACCTCCCCATTCCAGCGTGATGGAAGCTCACCCCTCTCCAGCAAGCATATCGCCTCCCTCCTAATCCTCCGGCTTCTCTTCCTTCCATGCTATCCAGAACAGGCAAAGCAGCTCCACAGGCAGAATCAGGTCCCATCTCCATGTCTGGTGTGTTCAGTGTAGATCGCTGCACGTGTCATAGGCTGCTCACGTGAGCCTCGGTACCGCCCGCCAAGAGGAGGCTGACGTCATCCTTCTCGTCCGGCAGATCGCAGGTCGTGCCGGTGTCTCAGCCGGCCACACTGGTCTCTCCCGTGTGCGGGCAATACTGAAGTCACCGCTGCCCTTCAATCTTCAATGCAGGTGGGGGATCGCCAGATTATCGGAGGAGAGCCCTCGTCTCTATCCCGATCCGCGTCGGCCGCCTTAGTTCTCTTCAGACGCTCTCCCCATGTCGAGTCGGGACGTCGAAGAGAGAAAGAGAGGAGGAGGAGGAGGAGCGAGAAGACATGCAAGGCAAATGGCGAGCCAAGATCCTCCCACGGCGAAAATAGACGCGCACAGGCCGCTGCCAAACACATGGGGCAGCCGAGCACGGCGAAACCCGTGTCCTCGAGCTCTGCGGCTCGGCGCTTTGGCTTACGGCCTACGGCGCGAGGCGGGCGAGGCGCTCGAGGCGCGTTTCACCTCGCGCTCGGACTCCCCTTGCCTCGCCCTCGGACTCCAGAAGAGCACGCGGCTAGCACGGCTGAAGGGTAAGGAGGGTGAGCAGGACAGTCGGAGGAAAGGAGGAACGACTAGCGCGCCGAGCGCCTGGCTCATGACGGGCTGAATCAGCGCGGCATGCAGTGCTCATGCCATGGTCGTGCTCGCTCGTGCTTGTGCTCGTGCTTGTGCTCGTGCACTCCGAGCGATGAGTGTGCCGACAGTGCCGATCCTCATTCGGAGCATGCCACACCCGGCACACGCCTCAATGGCAGACGCATGCCGCGATCGTGCAGAGACCGACGGTGTTAGAGAACCGGGATGAGTCGGTGAGGCCAGACGATGCACCGAGCTCCGACCTGGTCATCGAGTTGGTTGGGGCCGACATAGAGAGGGCGACGAGCGGGGCGACCCGCTGGGTGCGATGGCCGGAGCTACGCGTTGGCCCAGCCAGTCTCCGAGAGGCACACCGGCGACACTCTGACGCTCGGCGACGCCCTCTGTGCCTTTCGCATGCCGCAGCATGCCAAGCAGGTCCGGCTCCCCACCTGCAGCGCAGCGGTGCCACAGTTGGGGTCCGCGTCCGTCTCCGGAGAGGAGGGGGAGACGGGTGCCGACCGACCTCCGTCGCCCCCATCGTCTCCGTCGATTGACGCCGGCGAGTTTTCAGTCGCCGACGAATGGTCAGATGCTCCGTGTGGTCAGATGAGCAGAGTGGCACGGTGCACGCCTCGTTCCGAGTGAGGAACGGAGGCACCGCAGGCACACGCGCGGCGACTCCCACGCTTTGTGCCGTGCGGATCAAGTGTGAGTGCGATCAGAGTGTAATCAAGGTTGGTTGGACTAAGGTCGGTGTGACTGGGTCATGCGGGGCATAGTAACGTAGCTCTTACAGACTGGGTGCGGACTATGTCTATGTAGCTATGCAGGCGAGTTTGAAGTGCAGGTTAAACGATGCATTACGCAACCTGGACGATGGGCGAGATCATGGGATCTGGAGCTCGCTGATGAGCCTGGGCCCAAGCACTCGGGCCGCCTTCGGCCGCTGTCAGGCCGCTGGAATCTCGCTAGCGATTTCTGCTACGGCCCGCCAGCCTGCGTGTGAAGCGCAGATCACTCTGAGCGTTACGCCCTGATCGTCCTCTGCGGCCCACTACGCCTGGCGCCTCTGCGGATCATGGTCTAGGGAGCTCCAGTTTTACTCCAGACGTACTCCAGAGCTACAGGTGCGATCGAGACCAACTCCAGGCCATCTCCAGACATTCTCCAGACATTTCTCCAGACCAATCTCCGCACACTCCAGACTTTGTGGGGGCGCATACGTGGGGATTCCGACGCGGAGGCGCGGAGGCGGGGCGAGACGATACGCGAGACCGACAGCAAACTCTGCAAGATCCGAGGAAGTGCTACGCAGCTGGCACAGCGACGTAGGCGGCGCTACAACCCGCAGAGGGCGGAGGCAAGCGCTGTCGGCGGGGCACCTGACATGTTCCGAGGGAATGCGTGAGTGGGGTGTCCCCAGGCTGGGGTGCGGGGCCTGCCGGAGTCCCTTAACCGCCGAAGTTTGCGAGGTCTGCGCGGTCTGCCAATGAGGATGCGTTGCGGAGGGGCGGAGAGTGTGCGTCGTACGCCGCTGACAGCAGCGACCTGAAGGTCCAGAAATTTATGTAAGCGAGCCGACCAAGAGGGGCAGGCAAGATTGCCGTGGATAATCCGCCAGATCAGGAAGATCAGGATCGTCCCTGGTGTCTTTGGACCTGCCGTTCGAAAAAAAGTGGTCCCGCGTCAGCCAACAGAGCATGATTATCGCTGAAGTAAGCGCTCACCAAGCGCCGCCCCTGTGCCCAGACCTACACGCAGACCTTAGGTCTGCCTAGGTTTCTTGGAATACATCGCTAAGACGGCGTGGAATGTTACACAGCACCCGCACACCCGCGCTACTCGCCGCACTTGGCTTGCGCGCTTACGACCGCACCGAGCCAACCGCTGATAGCGACCCGATAGAGGGATCTATGCATGCGTCCTTCCTCCTCCCCCACTCGTCTGCGACGCCTGTTCGCCTATCAGAAGACCAATCCCAACAGCACTGTCCTGGGAACTCCTGGGAGTTGAGTTAGTCCGCCGATGGAAAGACTCAGAGCTGGCTGATTGGCGCGTATCGATGCAGTCCCCCAGGCTAGCCAGGCTCGTGGCCGGATTGAGATCTGCCGGGCCCCGTTTCCTAAGAGTAGTCCTTTGGCAGCTCGTGCCGAGTGATTGGAGGTCGGGCAGGTACACGATGGTTGCCGTCGGTTGCCGTTGTGCTGTTGGCTGGTTGTTGGCTGGGGCAGCTGGGGCAGGTCGTCTGACCGGGGACTAAAGGGCTAGGTTGGGCAGGTGTCCAGGGGAAGGGACAGGGAAGAGCCGTGCCGAGCGGTCAAAGGAGGCAGGTGGGCCAAGGCGTGAGCAAACTGCGGGATCTAAAGGGCCAACGCCTGGACGCCCAGCGACGCCCAGCGACGCCAACGACGCCAGGTCAGCGCTAAGTGGATTCTGACTGGAGAAAAAGGATACGCGGGGAAGCACCCAGAGAAATTAAGGGGCACGTGAGGGGTCCCGCCCTGAGCCGAAGGCGCCGCCGACCAATACCGTATTCCATCCCTCTCTCTACGGCCAACGGCGCGGCAATTGCTCGACAGAGTACAGAGTGGGTGTGTCGACCCCCCGTTGCTATTCCAGACGCACCAGAGCAGAGGGCGCTTTGCTTGCCCCGGATGCGATGCGCGATCAGGCCCCATCCTCACCTCCCTGCCGACCGATGAACCGACGCCTGCTCCTCTGGACGCTAACCACCTGAGCTCCTGCTGCTGACTACTTAAAAGCCTGGCCGGGGGATCCGCTGTGGGACCCCCTCATCTTGCCTTTCTCTCTCTCTCTTTTAACTCGTGCTTGAAGAGCTACCCCTCCGCCCAGTAGCACACCCTCTTTCCTTTCCCCCTCCCCCGCCCAGCATGGCCTACAATAATCAGCACCACATGAACGGTGCTCCCTACGGAGAGGAGATGTCACCGACTGGCGTCTACGACGAGAAGATCCACACCGTCGAGTCAGAGAAGGGCGGCTTCCACAGCGAGAAGGACCTCGAGGCCGGCGCCTCAAGACCGGCCCACTACCGTGGAAAGACGAACGAGTACACGGTCGAGATCGCCCCCGCCGGCCAGGAGCAGCATGTCCACGATGCCGTCTTCGGTGACATGGAGAACGGCCCCAACTACCGTGCCGTGAGTAGCCCAGCAGTCGTGTGACGCCCGCAGAAGCGTTTGCGCGACCGAAGATATGGTTCAGGCGCTGACAGAACCAGGTCGGCCGAGGTGGTGCCTACGTCCTCATGACCAAGGCCAACATTGGTCTCGGTGTGCTTTCCATTCCTTTCGTCTTCATGGAGGTCGGCATGGTTCCCGGTGTCATCCTCCTCCTCATTCTTGCTCTGATTGTTATGTGTGAGTGGCTTACGCTTTTCATGGCTGTTTTCTGCGGTTCATTGGCTGACGACACAGACTGCGCCTGCCAGATTGGTGACTTCAAGATGAACCACCCTGAGACCTACAACGTCTCTGACGCTGGCCGAATTGTCGGCGGTGTGTGAGTGCCCCACCCTCCCCGATGCTCCAACCTCGCTCTATCGCCCGAGTCAACTGAATCACCGACTTGGCTGTCGTCATGTGTGGCAACGGTGAAGCGCCCGTGATCAGCGCCTGATCGGCGCCACCGCCCATGCTTGCATCAGCCGGTGGGCGTCTCAGGCCACCAGCCACCCGCCCCTCGCCATCCGTGCGTGAGCGCGCGCTGACCCCGCAGTCTCGGAGAGTGGTACTTCTCCATTGCCTTCGTTCTTTTCATGATCTTCGTCTCTGCCTCCGGTATCGTCGGTATCTCGACTGCGCTCAACGCTGTCGCCGCCGAGCACCGTATCTGTACCGCTGCCTTTGTCGCCATCGCCGCCATCTGTGGTTTCATCCTCTGCTCGGTGCGCACGCTCGGCAAGATCTCGTGGCTCGGATGGGTCGGCCTCATCTCCATCATGGCCGCCATTCTCACCCTCACCATCGCCGTCGGTGTCCAGGACCGCCCCGCCAAGGCCATCGAGGAGGGCTACGTGACTGGCCCCTGGCCCAAGGACCTCAAGATCACCAACGCTGCGACCCTCGCCCAGGCCATGTCTGCCATCAACTCCATCCTCTTCGCCTACGCCGCCACCCCCACCTACTTCGGTATCGTCTCTGAGATGCGTGACCCCCGTGTCTACAAGTCGACTATGTGCTTCTCCATGGTCTGCCTGTGGGCGGTCTACTCGACCATCGGCATTGTCGTCTACTACTACTGCGGCCAGTTCGTTTCTTCGCCCGCTCTCGGCTCTGCCGGTGGAACCATGAAGCGCGTGTGCTACGGTATCGCCATCCCCGCGCTCCTCGTCACGCTCTGCATCTACTCGCACCTTGCTGCCAAGTTCTTCTTCGTCCGCATCCTCAAGGGCAGCAAGCACCTCACCGACGGCGGCAAGGTGCACTGGATCACCTGGCTGTCGTGCTGCGCCGTCGCCATCATTGTCGAGTACATCATTGCCTCTGCGATTCCCATCTTCGGCAACCTCAT
Source organism: Trichosporon faecale (assembly GCA_039545375.1). Lineage (NCBI taxonomy): Eukaryota > Fungi > Basidiomycota > Tremellomycetes > Trichosporonales > Trichosporonaceae > Trichosporon > Trichosporon faecale. Next base: position 1,532,353 of record BCLU01000029.1, read on the forward strand.
CTCGCTCATCGGTGCTCTCATCGGCCCCTCGGTCACCATCATCCCCTACACTCTCATGTGGTGGAACGACAAGTGGCGCTACGAGTCGCCCATGGACCGCACGATGTGGGTCAAGGTCCGCTTCGCCTGGAACATCCTCCTCTTCATTATCGGCCTCTATATCACCGGCGCCGGTACCTACGCCGCCATCGTCACCATCATTAACGACCCGAACCGCACCTCGCCCTGATCGTGCGCGGACAACAGTGTCTAAGCGCACCGCGAGCGAGCGGCGAGCGAAAGCGAGCCGCGCGGAGGCCGTTGCAGGCGTGTAGAGGGGGTCGTCTCTTATCTTCTTGGGACAAAAAAGTTAGTCGTTGTTATTAGTTCTACCCATCATCATTCCTTCCCATCAACCTCATAAACATAGTCATCCAAACAACTTAGCGTCGTGTGCTCATGAGCTTAAAAGTATTGCACGAGAAGTAGTAGTCTTATTACATTGTATGCAAGTAGAACTTCAGCAGACTGTGCGGCGAGCGACGAGCGACGAGCGGAGCGAGTCGGCGAGTCGTGAGCATCCACTCAACGTGCACGAGCGAAGCGAGCTGACAGCGCACACTGACGAGTCGAGCGTCGATGATCTCAGCGGCTACTGACTGTCTCGAAGCAGCAAATACCTCCCCCGTCATTCGGCTCAGCGCAGCAAGCATCGAGTAAGCATCTAAATCAGTGACGTCGTCCAGTCTAGTCTGGTCTCGGGCAGTGGAGTAAGCGGAAGCGTGCATTTCCGCTTAACCGTCCCGAGATCCTCACTGTCGTACTCTCTGAGTGATGAACGCATCAGTCGTGGTGTGAATTGAGATGTGTCGTAACGAGCCATACCCCTGCACGAGACCGAGTTGGCGCACTGGACAACAGTACAGCGGTTCAACGGGTAGACACGGCATAAGCGGGCAGAGCAGGCAGAGCAGGCAGAGCAGGCAGAGCGAAAATAGCATCACGGGCGGCTCGTGACCTCGGGTGTTTGTCACATGTTGTTGGGAAGCATTGTGTTACATCCTGCAGACATGCAGAGGGCGTGCTCGGCGGTGTATGTAAGGCGCCAAGGAGGGGCGCTGCGTGCTTTTCCCCCGGTGGCCCTCCGTGTTCGGAGCGCAGAAGGGGGTCTGTCGGATGGTCGCCGTCGCGTACCTTTGTCGGCTGTCTCTGCCTGGGCACTACCTGGGCACTTGGCGGCCATGGCGGCTCCCTTTTGCAGCCTCAACGGACATCTGACCGTAGCTTGCAGACCACGGGCGAGCGCTCGCGCACCAGATATGAGGTGCAGGGTATGGAATGGAGAGCAGACAACGGGGAGTCGCTACAACCTCGGCACCACGGGGAAAGCGGCGCAGATAAGAGATAAGCACTGCGGTGGCCGCGTACGCCGCGTGCACTGCACGATTCGTGGATTGCTGCGCTTACTCGCGCTTATGGACGGGGGTGGGTAAGCGCTGCCCGCCGCATTCGGCAAAGCTAATACTACGCGCTGACTGCATAGTAGCCATGGTAGGCGCTATCTGCGATAGCTGCGATATGGCCTGGGATATCGCAGAGACGTCGTAGCTCTCAAAGTTGTGATAGCAGCACGTGGTCCAAACGGTCCTCTGCACATGTGAGCTGCCGAGCTACGGATTGGCCGAGCGACGCCTTCGCAGAGCTCATTGGCAGCCAACGAGGGGAGGACCAGTATCAGCCTCAGCTGTGCTTGTCAGCTGGGCTTGGCTCTGATTGCGTTGCGTGGGGATCTCGGGGATCTGCCTCGTCCGTCGGCTCGGGTGGACGAGCTGGCTGCTGGGTCTTCGGAGAATCGGCAACGATTGGGTGCGAACATCTGCGCAAAGAAAACCTGTGCGCCTCGATACCTCGTGTCGCCTCGATGTGGGGGTGGCGGAGCACGATGACAGGGTTGCAGGGAGAGAGGCGGGGAGGCGCCGTGGCGCTACCCTCGAGTGGTCGCCGTCTCTTCGGCTTACACTTGACGAGACAGAACACCGTTGGCTCTTACTCCCGAGGCAATGTCGAGGCTGCCCCGGTGAGCTCGCCCGCTGATACTCGGTTCTGGTCGTACGCCGAGCAGAGCTTTAGAAGCAAACAGCGGGCAAAGCAGTAAAGAAACAGTGAAGAGAGCGATAGCCTTGAGGCTGGGACAGTGTTCCTCCACGATGTCCTCTGCCACCACGTCGTCGCGTCCCTCTAGGTCTCGCCCCACCGCCCCAGCGCCATCGCCGCTCGCCCCGCCCCGCCCTGCGCCCTCTCCGAGCGCCCGCGAGCGGAATCATCAGGCGAGATGGCCGAGCGGTCTAAGGCGCTGTGTTAAGGTGACATCCGGCCTCCGAGCAAATCGGAGTCGGAGCTCCTCCGCAGTCTTCGGACGTGGGTTCGAATCCCACTCTCGTCAAGCGAGTGGTCGCACACTCCCTTACGCCAACCTTTTGCTGTGTTCGGAGAGTGGGATTGAGTTGGGAGAGAGAAGAGGATAATCGGCGGTGGCAGCTTGGATGGCGGGCTCGCGGTCAATGGGCTTTCGAGACGGAGGCGGCGCGGGGGCGAGCATTATGGAACACCTCGCGAGGCCTTGAGTTCACACCGACTAAAGATAGCAAGCGTCGGCAAGCACTACCATGCGTATGCAGTTCGAGACTTCGACCGGAGCTGCGGTGGTAGGTCTCCTCGGTAACGACTTGACAACAGCTCGGTTGCCACTCTCCCTCGCCACAGTTCGTGGGACGTTTCGCCCGTCACCCATCAGTGGCAAGTATATCAGTGCATGCAGTGTGAGTTGGGAGGTATTTCTTCTCTCCCCCAGTCCTGAGGTACCCAGTGCTCACCACCACCACCTAAACTCGTCAGTGGAGGCCGAAAGATCGTAGACACAAGACCGCCATGTCCCTCTTCTGCCGGGACTCCATCACGCCCTACAAGGCCCAGCGCATCGACCACGAAACCAAGTTTCGCGACTTCATGGCGTGGGCGGCGTCCGCCGAGCCCTCCTTGCCCACTACTCTCGCCGAAGACTTACAGAAGGCGGACAACGTTGTGCAATTGGTCCGGCGGGTCAACTATGGCCCGATCAAGAGTAAGAGTAAGCGATACTTTGCCCCTACGCCTAATGGGTGGAAGGAGGTCGGCGAGAAGGATCTGATCAATGCGAACTTCAAGAAGCTTAACACGTGAGTTACTCTGTTAGTAGAGAAGACTTGGGGTGTGAGGGGAGGAGATGAGGGGGTGTGGGGTGGGTAAAGTTAGCGGCTGACGCCGCCGCAGGTACAAGAACTACCGCTGCCAGACGCACGACCGCTTCTTCGAGTTGAACGTTTACCAGAAGGATCCGAAGCAGACACACCACTGGCGCGAAGACATTGACCGGCCCGCGAGCGACATCGACCTCCAGCCGGGCCTCCGTACAACTGTGGACCGGTTGGCCTGCACTGAGGGTTCGAACCCCGCAAAAGTCCCGACTTGGAGGACGTGCTGTGAGCTAGTGGAGGATGTCCGTGACTGGACGTGATGTCAGAGGGTACAGTCGTCCTTGGTCGGTAGCAATATGGTCTGAAGCACAGCGGAGTGACAGTGGAGCCTGGACGTCAGCGGCGCCGAGACCCGCAGTCAGCAGGAGGTGGCTTGGGTTCTTGGCGGTGTCTTGCGGGGCCTCGGCGTCCATGTGCACGGGCCGCCCAGTGCACTAAAAGGCCGTAGTCACCATCTCCTGTTCCCAGTTTGCCGGAGCTTGCGGCTGATGCGATCCACCTTCATGTTCCCTCGTCAGTAACCTGCAGTGAAAGCGACGTTCGTGATGAAAGGAGGAGGAGATGAAACTGGTCTTGGGTGCCGGTCTCAGCGGGGTTGAGCTGCGCCCGTTTGCTTGGCTGGCTCGGCTGCCTCGGCGAGCCATGTGCCGCGCATGCCGCATGCCTTAGCGGAGCCGACCGCAGACGTTGACTGCGCAGTACACTATCGGACGGAAGCAAAAGCTGCAAATCCGCAAGACACAGGGCGGATTGCGATCGGCAGCCGGCGCGCAGTTCCTGTGTACGCGGTGAGACGCGGCGCGCGGCCTGCGGTGTCTCTGGTGTGGAACGGGTGGGTTCGCGGGAAGTTGCCACCTAAGTTTAGACACGCGCTAAGATTTCACAACACACATTGCTTACGAGTCTACACATCACCTCACACTCTTTACACCTCACATTCTCTTGCTCTTTGCCACCTCCCAGGCAACCTTGACTCCAAACCGAACCCGACCACGAAGCGAACCAACATGGACGACAAGTCGCAGCCCCCCCAGTACGGCCAGCAGTATGGCCAGCCCGGCTACGGCCAGCCCCCTCAGCAGTACGGCCAACCTCCCTATGGCCAGCCCGCGTACGGCCAGCCGGGGTACGGACAGCCCCCCCAGCAGCAACCGTACCAGTACAACCCGCAGCAGCCGTACCAGGCGGCTCCTGTGCAGCAGTACCCGCCCCAGCCGAGCTACGGCCAGCCGCCCCAGCAGCAGTACCAGCAGCCTCCCCCGCAACAGTACCAGCAGCAGCCGACGATCATGCCCGACCCCGCTGAGGAGGAGAAGAGGAAGGAGCACAAGAAGAGCGGAAAGGCTAAGCAGATTTTCTCGAAGGTGAGCATCCTTCCCCTCAGCTCACCTCACCACATCCTCACCTTCGCCCTCTCTGCCGTCCTGTGACCCTGTGAACGAGCGCCCCTGCGCCCTTGCGCCCCGTGTGGTCGCCCGTAATGGCACAAAGGATCAGAGCAGGGGGTAATATGGGCACAGCGAACAGCACATTCCTAGCTGTACCGCATGGGAGAGCCAGAGCTAACAGCAGATCGGCGACGGCATCATCCGCGGCTTCGGCTGGGGTCTCGGCATGCGTTTCGCGAACGAGCTCGTGAACGCTTGTTGCCGTGCTTGCTAAATTATCGACGCATGGATCGTGGCGATCTCTTCCAACGTTGCCACGGACGCGGCACACCTCGAATTTCTGGCGACGACCGTGCGCGACTCGAGTGGACGTGCCGGGCGCCGATCTATCGCCCCTTTATGCCCGCTTATCTCACGCCTCACCTAATCTTCACCGCCTTCCCATCTCCCTACCTCTGAGCGACATGTCGACCTCTTGATCTCGGCCGCTCAGCGACATCTTGACCGCTACGCCGACCTCTGCTACGCGCATGTTCTTTAGATTCAACGACCCAGGGCAAATACACGTTTATAGGTATTACACGTTTGTCGGCGCTCCCTTGGGCGCGCCAGATGCATAATTGTACAGCAGCAGATACAACCTGAAAGAAATGGAATCGGAGTCTGTAATAGAGATTGGGTGTGTTTGGTTCGTGTGAGGTGTGTGCGTGGGGGGGTGAGGTGATGTTCGGGCTTGCACTCATGCGCGGGGTCGAGATCGAGGCTGGTTGAGACTTGGGTACGGAGAGAAGAGCTTGTTAGGCGAGGAGAGGTAAGGTCGAGGTGAGCAGAGGTTTGAGGTGAGAGGCGTGAGGTGTCAAGGAAGACTGGAGAGGAATCTCGATCCAGTTCCCTCCTCACCGCCTCGCCGGCCTCGCCGGCCTCAGCGCTCAGCCTAGTTCAGCCTCAAATCGCCCAGACTCTGCCCCATGACGGCCTGTTCCATCGTCTTGAGCAATATCGGGAGTTTGTACGGCTTGATGACGACGTCGTCCATGCCGCTCTTGAGGGCCTCTTCGATCTGGCCCTCGCGTGCATTCCCAGTGAGCGCAATCACGAGCTGATGCCCTGGCAGCTTTCCTTCGGCCTCGAATTGCCGAATCCTCCGCACAGCCGTGAGACCGTCCATGACGGGCATCTCGAGGTCCATCAGGACGACGTCGTAGGGTTTCCTCTGGCCGCCGGGGGACGGCGGGTGGTCTAAGCTTAAGCTGGCCTCGCTGCCTGGCGTGAGCGGCGGCAGGTCCTGGACTGCCAGCAGGTGGTTGAGCGCTACGAGCCCGTTGTCGGCCACGTCGCAGTCGAGGCCGGCCTTGATGATCTGCCTGCGGAGCACGGTCGAGTTGATATCGTTGTCCTCGACGACGAGGACGTTCATCTTCGCCATCGGCTCGGGGCGCACGTCGCTCTCGACCGGCTTGGGCGGGGGCATGGACGCCGTCTCGGTCTGGATGAAGAAGCGGAACTCGCTGCCTTTCCCAACGGCAGACTCGACCTCGATCCGTCCGCCCAGCAGCTCGGTGATGTTCTTGCAGATGAAGAGGCCGAGCCCACTGCCGCCGTACTGCGTGTGGATCTTCGTGTTACCCTGGTGGAACCGCTGGAACAAGCCATCGCGCTCCTCCGGCGTCATGCCTGGCCCGGTGTCCCGGACCGCGACGTAGAGGTACACTGGTGTCCCTGACGCTGCGTCTTGAGGATACACGGCCTCGGCGGGCAGGAGGCAGTTCGTCGTTGGCGGCGCCCACGCGACGTTGAACGCGACCGTGATGTCGCGCACGGTCGACGTGGACGTGAACCGGATCGCGTTGCTGATGAGGTTCGTGATGACTTGCCCGAGGCGGACCGGGTCCGTGTTGACCGCATGCACGCCCGTGATGTTCATCGTGTTCCCGAACTCGAGCGCCATGTTGATCCGCTTCATCTTTGCCTCGGCCTTGAAGAGGTTCAGCGCGCTCTGCCCCGCTTCGGCTATGTCGACAGGGACCGAGTGGAGGGACAGCATGTCGAGCTGGATGCGCGCGAGAGACAGCACGTCCGCCGCGATGCGCTCCTGCACGAGCCCGCACTGGTGGATGCTGTCGAGGGCGGCGAGGTCCTCGTTTACCTGTGCGAGCAGGGCAGGGGAGGAGCGGATCAACCCTCCCTGCTGTAGTTGTTCCTGCAGAGAGAGCAGGTTCTCCTTCACGATGCTGCTGCACTGCAGAATCGCGCTGACCGGTGTGCGGATTTCGTGCGAGGTGAAGTCAACGAGACGTTCGTGGGAGCGCTTCTGCTCCTCGGCGGCGATGCGGCGCTGCTCCGCCTCCTGCAGCCGCTCCTCCTGGTAGCTGATGTCTGTGACGCACCCGATGATGCCGCTCATGTTGGGCCGGACCTGGTCGAGGCGGATGAAGTTTGCGCTCATCGTGCGCCCCGTCCTCCACTTCCACGTCACGTTTGTCGTCGCCGCCTCGCCGTGGAAGATCGCGGCCCACTTGTCGCCCATCAGCTCGATCGTGTCCGCGTCGCAACACTTGCTCCACAGCGCGAGCAGGTCCGTGTCCCGCGTGATGTCTGAGGCCGTGATGCCCGCCGGCTCGCAGAAGGCCGCATTCGCGTACACGATGCGTCCGTCGGCGTCGGCGCGGATGATGCCGGAGGGACAGTGGTCGGACAGCACGGCGATCTCCTGCTCGCGCTGCGCGAAGAGGTCCTCGAGCGCAGCACGCCGCTTGCCCATCTGCATGTGCAGATGCACGCGCGCTAGGAGCTCGTTGCGCTTGAACGGTTTCGAGATGTACTCCTCGGCACCGCCGACCAGGCCCTCAAGGCGGGTCTCGTCGTCGTTGATCGCGGACAAGATGATAACGGGGGTGCTCTTGATGCCCCGGTCCTCCGAGCTGCGGATAGCGAGGAGTAAGTCCATCCCGCTCGAGTTGGGCATGAGCAGGTCCGAGAGCACGAGGTGTGGCCGATGGCTCTTGACTAGCTTGTACGCCTCGTCGCCGCCCGAGGCCTGGATGACGGTGCAGAACGGCGAGAAGATGTGCGAGATGTACGTGCGCAGCTCCTCGTTGTCGTCCACGACGAGAAGGATGTCGCTCTTCTCGAACATGAGCGCCTCGCCTAGCGCCTGGGCTGCGACCGAGCTCGTGCCCGATATACTCTGCGAGGATCCCATCGTCAGCGGCGTGCCGATGGAGCAGATCGAGTCGCGCCCGCTCTCCCGCCCCGTGTCGCCCGACCACTCGCTGCCGACTTCCTCGCCGATCGTGGAGAGCACCATCTCGCTCGCCGTCTGCCGGACATAGGCCCCGATCGGCGCGACGGAGAAGTAGTCCTCGGTCTCTAAATGGTCCTTCGGGAACCAGATCGAGACGTGCGAGCCGATACCGTCGGCGTTCTGCGAGATCGACAGCTCGCCCTCATGCAGCTTCACGATCTCCTTCGCGAGCGCTAGGCCGATACCCGTGCCGCCGACGCCGCTCTGAACAGCGGACTGCGTGCGGTGGTACAGCTTGCCGACGTCCTCGTCGTCGCCGACGCCGATGCCCGTGTCGACGACGGAGAGGTTGACATTAGAGTCGAACCAAACCCTGAGCGTGACGCTGCCAGTGCACGTGTACTTGAACGAGTTGGAGAGGACATTGCTGAGGACCATTTCGAATAGGACTGGGTCGAAGGACACGAGATCCCTGCACTCCTGTATGTCGAGGAGGAACTCGATACCCTTGCGGTCCAGCGCCGGTTTGAACAGGGACGCAATGTTCTCGACGAACTGGCCAAAGTCACCCGGGGCGAAGTGCGCCGTCAACCTTCCCGCTTCGATTCGCGTAAAGTCGAGAAGCGAGGTGACGAGCCGCTGCAGGCGCTGGACGTTGCGCTGCGCGAGCTTGATCGTGTTGCGCTGTTCGCCGTCGAGCGGGGTCGAGAGTACGTCCTCGAGCGGGCCGGCAATCAGCGTCAGCGGGGTGCGGAACTCGTGCGCGGCGCCGCGGAACCAGGCCGTCTTGGCGCGCTCGAGCTTCTCCCGCTCTAGACGCTGCGAGACCTGCGTCTCGAACGCGGTCACCGACGCAATGGCAGACGCTAAGTGGCCCCGCAGCACGTGGATCCAGTCGAGGTACGCCTGGTCCAGGGTCGAGTGCACGTTCAGGCCCAGGATTAGGACGGCGCTCGGGCTCGTGTGGTTGTTCATGATCGGAACCACGATCGCCTGGTCTGGCAGCATGTCCCACTGCCGTACCGGCAGCCCCTCGATCAACTCCGAGCAGTCGTCCATCACGACGCACTGCCGCACCTGCAGCGCCTGGGCTATCGGCCACGCGGCCTTGTCCTCGCTCACAATGTAGGCTTGGCCGCGCATCGTCCCGCCCGAGCTCGTCATGGAGCGCGAGCTCATGCGGCGCGAGGAGATGCTCGGCGACGGGCTCCCGTGCAGCAAGTCTAAGCGGTCCTGCATGGGTGCCGCCATCGGGCGCCGTCGCGCGGGTAGCGGCACCTGCATCTTGTAGGGACAGCATGGGTGTTCGTCCGGGACACCGATGGCCGCCTCAAGCGTCAGGTCCACGTTCGGGTATGCCGAGCGCTCGTCTGAGATGCTGTAGCACATGGCGAACGGGATGTCCATCGAGTTGCGCTCGAGCACGTCTGCGAGCGTCTCGAACAGTTTCCGCCGATTCTGCGCGAATGCGATTTCCTCGACCAGCTCACGGGCCGTGTCGAAGCGGCGCTCGGCGAGCACCTTTTCCGTAGTGTCGATCGACATGTTATATAGACCGACGATACGGTTGTCCAGATCAACATCGCGAATGGGCACGTAGCTCCATGTCTGAGCGTTAGTTACAGCGGCGCAGAAATAACTTACGTGGTACTTCTCCCTCAGACGACCACGCTCGTTCTTGTCGTACAGCAGCAGGTCGTTCTGGTGGTAGACGCACTCGCCGGCGTAGCACTTCTCGGCGAGCGGCTTCAGCATGGGCCACAGGACGTCCCAGACCTCCGGCGCCGGCCGCCCGAACGTCTTCGGGTGATCGAGCAGGGTCGCGTAGTTTGCATTACTGTGCGTTTGTCAGCAAGGCTCGTTACTCGGTTGCGCCGGGTTCGTGTGGCTGACGTTCCCTGGACCGCCGATCCGCGGAATCCATTGGGTTCCAGCGCAATTCAGCCCACCGAGGGATGACCACGGTTGCCACGGCGGTGACGGAGGCAACTCACTAAACGATGTGAATGTCGTCGACATCGGTCGAGTCCAGGGGGCGAAACCAGATGCTGTCCTGCGTTGCCGAAGCAAAACAGATGCCCATCATGCTCTTGAGCGCCGATGACCACTCCGAATAAGGTCCGAGCCGCGTCTTCTCCCACTCGGTCGTGTCGACGAGACGGTGGTACTCGGCGGCAACACTCGTCATGGCGATGTCTAGCTCTTGCCGCGTAAAGTTGTCTTCCGGCGCATGGTTCTTAGGACGTGGAATCTCGGGCTTCTTCTCAGCGGCGACGCCAGGCTGGTGGCGCTTGTTATCGCGCGACTTGGTCGCTTTACCGTTCGTCGCGGGCTCGGCGGCTTGCTCGGTGGCGGGCACGCCGGTGCGCGCGACCATAGGATTCGTGGGAGTGCTGGAAGACTCCGTCTCGTCACCTGTCGTGCCGTTTGTTTGCTCTGCGTTTGATCCCTGCTGCACGGTTGCTGGTGGTTTCGGCGGTTTCGGTGTGCGCAGCCCCGGCGATCGCTTCCTGCTCGGCGTCGGGGTGGGATTTCGCGAGGAACGGTGCGTAAGGTTCGGGCCGAACTCTGAATAGTCGTCAAAGATGTGCTTGGCCTTGCGCGAGGGAAGGGAGGTGGTGGGTAAGTTGGGAGAGGCGACTGGTGGGGGCATCGAAGTGGTGATCGATGTGACGACGGTAGCATTTGGCATCGGCGTCTGAGCGAGCTGCAGCGGGGTCTGGGGGTATCCGTCTGCTTCGATGCAGAGTTCGAATGAACCAGACCCGTCTGATTCCAGCCATTCCGCAAATGCAGCGAGCGCCCCGTCGTTCACGCAGTCGGCCAGTCGCTGCTCCTGCGTGATCGTGGCCCATGCCTCATTCCACCATATGGGCTCCGGAGCTTGATAGGGCGCCCCAGGGACCGAGGGCAGTTTTGTAAACACGGCCGCAGGATACGAGTAGGCCTAAATTCATGTGTCAATGTCAGGCAGCCCCTTCGGTGACGCTATTTAATCGACGCTGCTGCTACTCACCTCGAGAAATGCGAGTGGGACGTCGAGCGACTCCCAGGCAATGTCTTCTTCCATCGTGACAGAGATTGACGGCGTCGATGGTCGTGAGACGAGAGTGGGGCGAACAGCCGCGGCTGTCGTGACGACGATCAGCAGGGCGCACGTTGAAGCGTTTAGTCGCTGGAGACCGTGCGGTGTGCGGCGTGCGGGCAAAGGGTCTGGATCGTGGAGTGAACCAAACTCAGCAAAACAGACTGTGCTGAGATCGATTTGCCGCACAGCAGCACAGACAGCACAGACAGCACAGACAGCACAGACAGCACAGACAGCGTCGACAGTGTTGGGCGTCGCAATAGGGCGTATGCGAGAGGGAGGTGATGGTGGTGCGTAGTCGTTGACCGTAGATCGAAGGTGGTGCTGTGAGAGCGCGCGGCGGGGCAGGGCGCTACAGCACTAGCGTTAGCACTGGAGTGATTGTCAAACAGCAAGAAGGATGAGACAACTCGTTGGTAGCCAGATCGCGCTTGCGCAGTCGGAACTGACTCCGTAGAGGCCACAGAACCACGGACGACGAGAGGGTCGAGGGCGTGAGGGCCGTGAGAGAAGTGAGGGCGTGCACGCACGGCGGCGCAGTGGCCTGCGGAATGTCTGTTGGAGCTGGCGCGTGGCGCAGAATGGCGCAGGTGTGGAGATACTAGAGATGGGTGGATCCGGGCGAACAGAGTGGCTCGAGTAGATATCGTGCACTGTGTCGAGGCGCCGCGGAGGAATGTGGTGCGATGTGTAATGAGCAAAGGTGGAGAGATGGTTGGGCGAGAAGACTAGTTGGCGTTGTCGAGGGCAAAGATGGCACAAGGGCGCTCGTTACAGGCGCTGCTGGCGCTGACGATGGCGTCTGGCTGAAGCTGGCGTGAGGGCGGAGGCGGACGCTTGCTGCTGGAGGGCAGGCGCTCAGAGGCAAGGCCGGAGAGGACAGGGTGAGGTGCCGAGCGCCGGGTCGGGCGTAAGGACGTCGGGGGAGGGAGGGTGAGACCCGAAAGGATGCTTCCATAGTTAGCACCACTTGCTCCGCAAAGAGCCAGCAACAGCGGACTATCATTGCGCACCTCTCAAAGGAAATTAACTTGCCGAGCGGCGCGAGCGGGCATCTGTGCAGGATAAAGCGCGTAAGGCGGGCAGCAGCCTGACACCGCTTGGCCTACAATGACACAGGGCTTGGTCTACAATTGCGTCATAGCGTCACAGCCGCGTGGTAAACAGTGAGCGCTCCAGTCAAACAGTAGTGGGTCAACGCACGGTGCGCGCAGTGATGCAGTCGACCCCTTACTTGCGTCATGCTTCATGATGCAAGTTAGTTCTGCCAAAACACGCGTAAAGGACCTCAGGACGATGGCGATGGTGGAAGGCGCCGCAGAAGCCGGCAGGGCAGAGGCTGAGCGCCTCTGGGCCATCTCATCGACACCCTGGCAGTCCGTCGGACTAGACGCTGGCCAGGCGGGTCCGGCTGTGTGCGATGCCGACCAGGCCGACGGCGTCGGGTGTCTCGACTGGTGAGATTGAACTGCAGACAGCCTGGCCAGCTTGGACTGCTCTAGACAACGGCTAAGCTGCAACTGCGACACGGGCCGGGACGATCTGAAGAATAGCGCTTCGCTTGTAACGAGCAGTGGGCTGCGCACTCCGCTAATTAATAAGCTCGGCGAGCATGAATGTCTCGATACGCAGAAGAGATCGTCATGACAGCATTGCTCCTATCGGCAGGTTGACCAACAAGCGAGGAGTGACCCAGGTCGAAAGAGTGGGCCGGTCGGTCTGCATGCTGCCAGTCTGTCATCCGCTCTTGTCGGAACTCGCTGAACTCGCTGACATCCCATGGGCAGCGGTGGTAACGGTGAGCGAGAGGAGAACGTTGGACGCACGGACAGACGAGGAGGAACAACGAGACGCCGCAGGACCCCGCCCCGCTTATGCGGCCGCTTGTGCGCTCTGGCGCCGTCTGTGACCAGATCATGCTTGCTTCTAAGCTTAGCCGGTGGCAGAGGTGGCTGCAGAGTGGACTGGGTTGGTTGTCTTGGCGGAATGTGCCTTGTGACATTCCGCGACCAGGTCCACCAACTCAACTGACGGTTGACGTGTGCTTCGACTGAGCGCCATTTGCTTTGGACGTCCATGCAAGCGCGATCTGGCCGGAGATCCGGAGCCGAAGAGGTTCACAAAGACCAGGCCATGCGCCTCTTCGTAGCTTCGTAGCATGGTAGTGCGAACACGCGTGTCAGCGGGATCTGAGATGCGATGAGAGGGGCGCGATATACGATCTGTTACATATTACATCCGGCGCGACGGCCCGGACCAGAGGGGTTGACTAACCTTGAGTCACCTGTCCATGCTGTCCACACGTCGACACCTCTTAAGACATGGGACTGGGGGAAGGTCTGTCTTCCTCCATCCGTCTTCCTTCTGCATCCTCCTCCCTCCGCAACAGTAACCAAAAGCAAGCAACAATGGCGACCTACGATGGCTCTGGCACCGGCACCGGCAACGTCGCCGACCCGAACTGCCCCAAGAACCCGCTCCTCGACCACGTCGGGGTCACTGTCTCGGACTACGCGAAGGCGAAGGAGTTCTACACGACCATCATTGAGGCCGTCGGCGGGAAGCTGCACATGGAGATCGCACCTCCGCACACGCCTGAGGGTGAGTAACTGTCTTCCCTGCTCATGCTCCCCTCTCTGCACTACTCTCTGTTCTCTCCAGCTGCGTACTGTCTGTACCCAGCTGTCCAATTCTCGTCGCTCAGCTGCTCCAATGGCGCTTGTACAAGCTGACATTCAGGCAAGTACGTCGCCGGGTACGGCTACAGCACGCCCGACTTCTGGATCACGAACTGCGGCAACGAGCACATGGCGCCGACGCACTTCGCCTTCTCGTGCGACACGCGCGCCCAGGTCGACAAGTGGTACGACGCCGCGCTCAAGGCCGGCGCAAAGGACAACGGGAAGCCCGGCATTCGCGCCCAGTACCACCCCAACTACTACGGCGCTTTCGTGATCGATGCGGACGGGCACAGGATCGAGGCCGTCTGTCACAAGGCCGAGTAGGCCCCCAGTCCTCCTTCCCACCTTCCCTTCACCTGTCGCTGGCGGAGTCGTTGGACACCCTCGGCGGTGGGAGAACTCGGTCACGGCTGTCGCGGTCGATGCCGAGCGGTGCCGGTCTGCCTGACCTACATTCCCGCGTCGATGCCCATCCCCGAATCATGAAGGACGTTGTAGCTAGCTGTTTTATGATTAGTCGAATGAACGTTGTTTACACCCTCGATGACGCGGCAGCCGCAGCGAGGTATAACGAATCACATTCAAGAGTCCTCAATCACAACAATTTTACACGGCTACGGGCTACGGGCTACGGTCTACGGTCAGAGGCCAGAGTTACGGTTGCGGCGTATGGTATACAGTAGGGGAGGGTTACATGACGAGGTGGTCCCAGTCGATGGTGGACATGAGTTCCTCGAGGCTCTGGAGCACAGGACAAACGCTTGGCCCGCCGAGGCTGACCCAAGTAGGGTCCGCGAGAACTGATGGCCGCCCTAGCTCCTCCTTCCACTTCGATATCGTGTCGCGGATCGTCGTCATGACGCTGATCGTCATCGGAACGGTGCTCCCACCCTTCAGCTTCTCCGTCATGTCCTGAACTGATCTCAGCAGGGAGGTCCACACGGCCTCGCGCGCGGGCTGGCTCTGCCACAGCTTGAAGCTGGAGGCATGCACCTCGACGGCCGTGAGCGCCGCCTTGAGAATATACGCGCAGGTCAAAGGGGCGGGGTAGATGTACTCGCTGGGCCCCGGCAGATTCGTCAACGCAGCAAGCAGGCTCTGTGCCGCGTTCGAGGCGGCCGGACCATGCTTGTCCGCGACGAACTCCTGGAGATTGCGGCTGCCGAGCTCGCCCCGAGACAGGCCGAAGATGTATCGCGGCGTCCACCTAGTTCCCAAGCTGTAGTGCAGGATCGAGTCGCACACGATGCTGTCGAGCGCGTGCATCTCGACCTCGAGCCAGCTCAGCAATGAGGGGGCGGTGATAAGCTGCCGGCACCGGGTAATGTGCGGCCGGATCGCGGCCGTCCAGTTGTCCTTCACCTCCTGCAGCGCCGCGAGCTGCTTGTCCTCGTCCCCTGGGTCGAGCCTTGATATGGCTTCGATGGTCTCCCGCGCCATGACCCAAGATCGGCAGCGGAGCACGGCTCCAACGGCGCCGTTCCGGTTCGTCTCGCTGAACTCGTTGCGTTGCTTTTCGATATCCTCCAGGAGTTGCTCGAGTTCGCCGGGTGTCGGGAGAACCAGGGAGCGGTGCGCGCGCGCTTGGTGGATCAGGTCGTCGTCACCCACTACGGACACGCACTGCCACGTCGCGGTAAGCACTTCCAGGATGCGGTCCGACAGCGACAGGTCGCCCGTCTTGCGCATCGTGCACTGCCTTGCCAGCAGGCCCATCGCGCCCGCGTCGGAGGTTCCGGCGCCCTCGACGGTGAGCGTGCACGTCATGACGAGGACGACGGGGGCGAAGTCGTCCAGCGGCGCGAAGAGCGTGTCGGCCAGGCAGTCGCGGCAGATACCCCTGATCTCGTGCGCCTTCGCCGGGTCGAGGTTGATGGCCCCGAACTGCGCCGCGATCAGGTACTGCGCGCACTCGAGGAAGCGGAGGGAGGGCGAGTTGAACGAGCTGTTGCGCAGGTGCCGCAGCGAGGTTGCGGAGGGGAGGAAGGGGAGCCAGAGCAGGATCTGGCTGTCGCACCACTCGGCGACGGCCTCGGCCTGCGCCTCGCTGATGAGCGACTCGATTGGCGCGCCGCTCGGGACTGGCGCGTCGGGACGCTGCGTGCGCTGGTGGAAGTCTCGGATGATCGACAGGGGCAGGTGTCGGTGGAAGTAGTTCTCGTAGTCCTGGATGTTCTGCGGGTGCGTGTGCAGCGTCATTGAGGGGACGGCCTTAGATCCTGTCGTGGACGCGCTTCCCGGGCCACTAGTCGAGGAAGCGGGGGACATGAGCTGCGCACTGGGCTTCGGCGTCGACGCCCGCCGCGTCTCGTCCAGCACGCACGGGACGGACATGCGCCGGCAGCGCACGCACGATTGGTAATCCGGCAGCGGGTGGCCTGTCGCTGGCAGCGAGCGCGATTCGGGGGGCAGCTCGCACCGGCGCTTGCCGCGCTTGCACGTCTGGCATGTCCGCGATGCATGGCGGCGCGGCGTCGTCTTGTCGGCGGGCATGATGTTGAGGGGATGAGAGGATGAGGGGATGGAGGGATAGCAAGATGTGCGGAGATGGGCAGACGAGTGGAGCGGAACACTGCGGAATCAAACATGACTCACGCGGATCACGGCCTTCAACTGTCCCCGATATCCGAGTTAGCGAGCTCTGCATTAGCCGTGCTCTGGGCTTGCTGGGCTGTGGATGCATTGCAAATCCGTCTTAGTCATTCCGCAGACGAGCAGAACGCAGACTGGTGTTGATCGCATAAACCCCGCTGCCCAAGACCACCCACTTCTGACATAACTTCCCGCCCTCGGCCTCACTTGCAAGGGCTGCCCGGGGCGCCGCACGTGACGTCGATTCCCGCATTCCCACGGCCATCCGCAAGCGAGCATCACTGGCAAGTATACGGCCGAGGAGCAGAGTCGGTCCGACTGTTGATCACATTGGACGGTTACTGACTACTGACGATCGACGCACAGATGATGATACGAAGCCTTTGCACAAAGGAAGGAGAGGGAAGCCGGAAAGTAACGTGATGGGTGACTATCTGGTGTGATCGAGGCCCTTGCGCCCACTCTTCAGCAGGGTTCGCAGCGCCTGCCGGGTTGTCCTTGAGCTTCGCCATCATCATGTTGGTTCGACGTTCGACGCAGGCTCAAGTCACAGGACATCCACATGCATCGTCGACTACAGGAGATTTGTACAACTTCAAGTGACAGAGAGACTGGGTGTGGGCTATGAAGTGCGAACTCAGACTAAGCTGTGAGTCGTGATGGCGACTCGCTACGGGATGGAGGCATAGATTCACAGAAGGCGGCGTGGTTGGGTATCAGGCAGCGCTGCTGTTGTGTAGCTCCTGCTTCACGGCCGCGAGGTCCTTGGTTGGGCCCTGCCGAGCGCCCTCCTTCTCCTTCCCTTTACGCTTCCGCGCCGCCTTGCGAGCAGCCTTGCGCTCCGCCTTCGCTTTGAGCTCAGCCTTGAGTTGGATCTTGAGTTTGTACTTCAGCTTCGCCTTCAGCTTCGCCTTGGCCTTAGCCCTCGCTACCGCCCTAGCTGTTACTTCCGACCTCTGTCCTCCCTCACCCAGGCCATCATCTTCAGAGTCGGTGCTGCTGTCGCTGTCGGAGCTGTCCGAGTCACTGTCGCTTGCACCGTTGGCGGTTACACTCTTCCGGACAGGGCTGCCTCGGATTGTCGCGACATCGTCCTCGGTTAGGTTGATACAAACCTGGGGGCGATTCACTTTGGCAGGCTGGTCCGCGACAGTGATGTCATCATCGCTGTCATCGCTTGTTAGGTCGGAGCGGTCCCGCGCGAGCGCATTGTTCATGACGTTGGTATTGCTCTTGTCGGCATTTCCGGACAGTCGAAGTGCAACTGCTTCTCGTGTGGCGTACTAAGAATCAGGTGACGCCTGGAAGCGCTACTTACATGGAACACGATCCGGCACTTGGGGGCGTTGGGGTCGTCGTCCAGATACCACAGCTGAGTCGGCTCGGCCTTCTTCACCGTTTGACCGCTTGGACGTCAGCCCGACATCGACTTTAGACATACGCAGTGACTGATGTAAGAGTAACCTGTCAGTAAGCTTCACCAGGCAGCCCAAACCTCACTTTCTTGACCTTCTCGCTGATTGACGTTGGCGATGACCCGGAGTGCCAGGGAGTGGTGAATTGGCCCTTTCTGGACTTGCCGATGCTCAGTGACATAACGATGGTACCCAAGGACGGGATCAAGTCTTGCTGGACAGAGACATCATTCGTCACACGCTTCTGAGCAAGATCAGCTAGTGATCGATTGACGAGATACACATACCAGGGTGCTAAAGAGAAGACTTTTCTCAATCGTCACACCGTTCTCCTGATCGTACTTGTGTTGCAGGGTCACCCGATCAGACAGTTTGTCCACTTTAACGAATCCGAAGATGGAATGTCCGTCAATAGTAGGCCGCACCTTGAATTGCAGATCGTTCGTCGGAGGAGGCTGTACAAGAACTTTGAAGTTCTACTTAATCAGCGAAGTCCCTACATTGACCACCTCACCTTACCGTGCTCGCACTCAACGAGCACCTCGCCCTGGCATTGGTATGGCCTATCACTGTTTCTGGGAGGCGGAGGAGTATAGATCGGGCTGTGCTCGACTGGAGGGTAAGACAAGGTCAGAGCAGGACCTACCCAGCCTGGTGCCATCGGCGTACTCGATCCAAACCTGCACGTCAGCTCTGTCACCCTGCCCATCACGAACCTCCCATCCGGCCCACTCTCCTTCTTCGATCTTCATGACAGAGTAGCCGGAGATGCGGTTAGTAAGGTGAAGATGAGAGAAGTGAAAGGGAGGGCATTGTGAGAAAGCGAGTTAGCAGTGCCGCTTCGAGAAAGATCGGAAGATGCGCCCCATCCTTTGGAAGGGCGTCTGAGGGGGAAAGTGCGGGTGATATGTGATGTAGGATGCACACATCGTGTGTGGTACCGTCATACTCTGCGGCGTTGTGTCATGAGTGTCATCAGTGAGAGATAGTGCGATGGTGAGAACGGCCGCGAGAGTGCGCCTGAACACATCGTCGGTCAGGTCCGACGAGGAAGGTAACGGAATGCGGGGCCCATCAATCGCAATCCGCACTTCACTCTCGGCTGTCACAAGCAATCGATGCATTGCGACTACGAAAGCTCTGTACAACATGGGCGATGGTACATGGTCGAGGCTACAAGGGGTTTGTTTGATGGTACATGGGCGTGGTTCAGAGGTCTACTTGCCGCCAGCTGCGACTTGCGAAGAGCTCTGCGATGCCTGTTTCGCCGCCCTCCGAGCCGCCTTCCTCTCCGCCTTCCTCTCCGCCTTTGCCTTCATCTCCGCCTTGAGCTCCTTCTTCAGCCTCAGCTTCAGCTTGTACTTGAGCTTTGCCTTGCGCTTAGCCTTGCTCTTCGCCTTGGAGATGGCCTTCATGACTGCCGTGGTCCTCTGCCCCTCGCCGAGACCGTAGTCGCCTTCGCTGCTGTCACTGTCACTGCTGTCGCTGGACTCGCTGCTGGACGAGTCATCTTGGGTCTTGGCAGTCGCGGTGCCGGAGGGAGGTGTGTCGTTGGTAAGGTCGACCACGGGAGTCGACTTGGCGCGGGTCGAGTCCTCGACTACTGTGATGTCGTCGTCGCTGTCGTCCCTTGTCGCATCGTCGGGGGCCGAGGTCTTATCATTGCTCGAGGCAGTGCCGGGGTTGTTGGTAGTGCCCGCAGCGTCTTTGGACAAGCGCAGCTGGACTGCCTCCCGGGTGGCATACTGACGTCAGTTACCAATGCATATCGTGAAACTGACGCTGAACACGACGCGGCACTTCGGCACAGTGGGGTCGTCCTTGAAGCTCCATAGCTGCATCGGCTGGCACCTCTTGAGCGTGTCGCCTCTGAGAAGTTAGCTTGATTCCTGGCAATGAGTAAACTCACCCGACGACAGACGTGAGTGTAACCTATCGGTCAGCTTCCAAAAAGCACAAGAGAAGCTCACATCCTTGACCTCCTCACTGACCGACGACGACGTCGTCTGGGAGATATGAGGCATGCTGAAGCGGTCCCTGGTGGCGGTGCCGACGCTGAGGATGACTTCGATAGTTCCTAGAGACTCCACGCGAACCTCTTGGGCCGCTGAGCAGTGGGGATTACGTTCCTGTAGAGTCAGCTTGGAAACCGCTCTCAAAGCTCTGGGGGCGACGCACCAAGGCCGTAAATTGCAAGGTCTTCTCGACGGGCATACCGTTCTCTTCGCTATACTGCCTTTCGAGAGGCAGGCGCTCCCACTCTCGTCCAACCTTTATGCGTGTCGAGATCGGGTCGCCGTCGAGGAAGGGCCGGGCTATGAATTGACGCCTGTTGTTGAGGGGTGGCAACACGACGATTCTGAAGTCCTGGGATGAGATTAGCGGACGAGAAGGAGGAAATATCACCTTGCCGTGCTCGCACTCGAGAAGCACTTCGCACTGACACTGCCTCAGTGTTGTAACCAAACCGTTCTGAGCCGGGGTGAAGGTCGCGTTGTGTTCGACTGAGGTCAGCGGAAGTCGGGCTTAGACTCACCGAGCTTGACGCCGTCGATGTACTCGACCCAGACCTGGATGTCAGCTACAACTTCAAGGGGTTCGTAGAAGCTCACCTGCCATCCAGCCCACTGGCCCGTCTCGACCCTCATGTTCCGGTTTCTAGGTTTCGTAAGTGTGCCGTCTGACTACGAGGAAGGAAGACAACCGAGATCCGCGGTTGGAGGATTGACGCGACACAGTGATGTGCAGGTGGAGGCGCGGAGGATCTGCAGCGCACGTCAACTCGCGTGGTGTCTCATTGGGCTGCCACTACCTAAGCCAATAGGTACATGAAAACTGAAGCTACAACGAGGCTTGCCTGTAGAATTGGGCCGCGCAAGAAAGGCGTCTAGGCGACCAGGAGGTCATCGATCTCCAGCGCAACTGGCCAGTCATCGTCGTCGTCGTCACTGTCCATCAGGTCAATGACAACCGCTGGGTCCGGAAGAACGTCGATGGAGAGAGGTTTCGGGCTGTAATGCTCTACACTCTCCCGCTTTGGCCTCTTCCTCCTCGATCCCTCCGCCGCCTCAGCTTCACTGGTGCCGCGCTTGCGTCGTAACTTGGGCTTGCGCTCCGGGGACCTGTTGAGAGTCGCGCTACGCTCTCTATTCTGAGCTCGGCGGTCTTCGGCGCTCGAGTTCTGGGCCAGGATTGATTCCAGAGTGGCGTACTGTTTTTCAGCTACCGCAGGGCCATCAGCTCCCTCACCTTGAACGTCACTCGGCACGGGGGCATGTTTCTGTCCGAGTGAAATGTGTCTGTGCGGCTCCCAGGAGGGAGGTGCGGGTCGACGGCTCTGATGATGCGACCGCTGCTGGGTTAGTTCGATGAGATAGAACCCACGTACTCAACGTAGGAGGTTAGCGAGATCTGTCGTCAGCTTTGTGCCAACTCAGGGGAGCTTACCTTCTTCTTCTTCTCGTCGACGGCTGACGTTGCTGCGCGACCTCTGATGGTGCCGCCGCCGGCACCCTCTTTCTTAGAGCGCAACACACCGGCTCGAATAGTCACGCATATCTGGCCGAGCTCTGAGCTGACATCCTGATCAGGGGCGTCCTCCAGTGTTCCCTGTTGTCAGTCGACCACCGATTCCGCCTAACTCACGAGCTGCGAGAACTGTAGGGTCTTGAGGACCAAACCATCCTCGGTCTGGCTGTACTGGTCATCGAGGCGGGCTGTCTTACGCACAGCCGCCTTGCCAGCACCGCGCATGGTCTTCCCTCGCACGTTCCCGCCGTCAGCACGGGCTGACACCTTGAACTGTAGCTGGTTTGTCGCCGGCGGAGCAACGATGATTGCGAAGTCCTGAAGTCAGTCCCTGAACCCTGGAGTTGTCATCTACCTTTCCGTGCTGGCATTCGAGCTGCACATCGGCTTGTTGGCGGCGGTCACCTCTCGTCGGCCCATGGAGGCTGATGTTGTGCTCCTCTGCCGGTTAGCTGCAGGGTGGGAGGGCAGCTCACCGAGCCGTGTTCCGTCGGAATACTCGACCCAGACCTGCCATCAGCGTTGCCCCGTTTCGCCACTCGACGTACCTCCCAGCCCGCCCAGGCTCCGTGGTCGAACTTCATGGCTGATTGAATCAAGTTGCTTGGAATGCCTAAGCTTCCTGAGGAGGAGGCGGTCAGCACTCGAGTTTGACTTGGAACGTGAGGCTGTGTGTGCGTAGCGTCGTTTGCCGTGTTGACTGATGGTCAGGTTCAGGCACGGTTACCTCATCTAAGGTTGGCGCATCCCGCACCGTGAGAGAGTGGAGGCTCGATCACAATCGGGAGCTTCACCTGCCTGAGGAGCTGAGGATTCGAGCGTGCACGGAAGACTGGGTGGTTCACGACCTGAGCTGGCACTATACTACACATGTGCATGGAAGCTAAGATACAACGGTGTTTGCTTAAACAAGGGGTCGCCGGCTTATAGACCAGCATGGCTGTCCTCCGAGTCGGAAGCCCGCTACAGCTCGTCGTCGCTGTCAAGCAGGCTAATGACCGGGGGTGGATTGCCAAGGTCACTGAGGTCAACGACAATGGGCTTGCTGTCCTTGGTCGTCGACTTTGTACTAGAAGACCTGGCCATCTTCCTCCTTGACCCCTCGGCCGGCGTTGCCGGCTCATCGGCGGGACGCTTCGTACGCGGTGTCACGGGCTTGCGGTCTTCCGAGGACCTGGCGCGCGAGATGGCTCGGTGATGGTCGGCGATGGAGTTCTGCGCGAGGATAGAGTCGCGAGTGGCGTACTGCGGTGTCAGAAACGAAGGAAGGCTTTCTCACCTTGAACGTCAGGCGAATTGTGGGAATGCTGTGGTCTAAGCCGATAGACTAGCGCCGATGTTCCTTGCGCGGCTCCGGAGCGACGGCCTTGATGACACGACCGCTGACCTGTCAGAGGTATATCACATGAGCGTCCAACTCACTCAACGTAGGAAGTCAATGTGACCTGGAAGTTAACACTGAACAGGGCCTTACAACCTACTTTCTTCATCTTCTCGTCAACGGCCGAAGTTGGCGTGTTGCCATGAATCACACCCCTGGGCTTGTTGGAGACGTATGCAGTTCCAGCTTCAAGGTAGACATCGATCTTGCCGAGGTGCTCGGATGTTGAAGCTCCAGGGGCATTGTCGTCCAGTGTCCCCTGGGTCTGTTAGGAAAGTCGCAGCTCTGTACCTACGAGCTTCGAAAACTGGAGAGTCTTCAACACAGCGCCCTCCTTTGTCTGCCCGTACTGATCGTCAAGGCGGACAGTCTTGCGCAAGGAGTTCTCGCGCTTCCTGCGAACAGTCCTGCCGCGCACCCATCCTCCATCAGCACGTGCCGACGCCCGGTACTCCCATCCGTTACGAGCGGGCGGGGCGATCATGATGGCGAAGTCCTGGAGTCAGATTCGGAGCCACGATCTCTCATCTGCATACCTTCTCATGCTGGCACTCCACTTGGACGTCAGCCAGGTAGCGCGCGTTGCCAGCGCCTGGAGCTTGAACATTGCTACGGTGCTCGGCTGTCTGTCAGTCTGGCGGTGCAGCATGGGGACAACTCACGAAGCCTGCGCTCGTCACTGTACTCCAGCCAAACCTGGAGTTAGCTGTGTTTTGCCACCGAGCGCACCTCCCACCCCGACCACGTTCCCTGGTCGATCTTCATGAGAGCAATATGACTATTCAAGCTGGGCCGTTCGAGCCAGCGATGATTGGCCGCTGAGAGTGAAGAAAAGCTTTCGAAAGCTGACAAGGCCGCCCTCGTCATGTTCAGAGCGCGACGCGTCTCACTGAGGACATGTGAACACATCCAGGCACGATGGATCTCGCCCGTGGGAAAGTGGAGGGCAGTCGAAGGTCATCTCCGCCTGCCATGACGCATCACTCAGACGCTCAGTCAGCGAGCTCTCAATCGCCCTCACACCCTTTCTTTTGATACGATGAGGACGGTAACGGCGCTTCTGGAACCGAAGAGGCCGGAAAGGGCGGACCTCGAAGCCTTTCTCGACCGACAAGCGGCGCTGCTCCAGCTTGAGCGCGAGGAGGAGGAAGAGCAGACTCGGCTGCTGAATAGCAACTGCAGCGCAAAACTCCTCGAGCAGCGTGGCCTCGCACTTAACGGTCTCGGAGTCAGCGCCCAAAATGTCGGCTTGGGAGGAAAGACGTGAGCTGACACGGCGCGTGCCTTAAGCTGACCTCAGCATCGTCGAACTGCACCGGCCACTGGCGTACCACACGACGCAGGCTCTACCTCCGCATACATTCCGCCCTGGAGATCCGGTCCGAGTCGAAGAGTATGTGTCGGCGCCGAAAAAGGGCAAGGCGGGGAAGGAGGAGCTGCCCGGTGTCGAAGGTGTGGTGTATAAGGTGAGTCGAGAGCTGAGCACTACTGCGATGTGTCCTCGTCAGCTGACGACAGGTCGGACCAGAGAAAGTCAGTGTTGCCGTGAGCGAGGGCGACGTCGACCTGCCTGAGAGACTGCGAATTGTGAAGCTGGCGAACAGTGTTGTGTTCGACCGCATGCGCAAGACGCTAGAGCACCTGCGGCGCCTGGTAGTCCCGGAAGCCGGAGCCTCGACACCGTCAAGCGACAACATGACTCTGGTCAACTCCCTGCTCGGCATTCAGAAGCCAACATGGTCTAAGACAGTGGCGGCTGCAACACTGCAGAACGCCGAGGCGAAGGACGGCTCGATCGAGTGGATTGGAGAGCGCCTAAACGACAGCCAGAAGGAGGCCATCGACTTCTGTCTCCGCGCCGACAGCGTTGCGTGCATCCACGGCCCGCCCGGAACAGGAAAGACGCATACGCTCGTCGAGCTCATTCTGCAGTTCCTCGCTCGCCCGGTTCAGCCTGGAGGTGCGGTTCCTCCGCGTATCCTGGTCACCACGCCGAGTAACCTGGCTTTGGACAACCTGCTCGCTCGCCTGTCGCACGTCGCGCGCACCGACCCGAAGGCCGGCGCACTGCTCCCGCCAGGTTCGATCCTGCGACTCGGCCACCCATCTCATGTTAGCAAGGACTTGCTCCCAGCAACGCTGGACTACAAGGCCGTGCACGGCGATGCTGGCGCATTGGTCGCTGATATCGGCGATGAGATCAAGGGCCACCTAAGCGACCTGGGGAAGAAGCGCGGCGAGCGCGGGGCCGTGAAGGGAAAGGCGCGGGGTGAGAAGTGGGGAGAGGTCCGCGAGCTGCGTCGTGAGTATCGTGCTCGTGAGGCAAAGGTCGTCAAGACCGTTGTCGGCGAAGCGCGCGTCGTGCTCGCGACCTGTCACAGCGCCGGCTCCAGGCAGATCAACAACGTCAGCTTCGACGTCGCGGTCATCGACGAGGCGACGCAGGCACTCGAGCCCGTTGCCTGGGTCCCGATTCTGAAGGCGAAGAAGCTCGTGCTTGCCGGCGACCCGCAGCAGCTCCCGCCGACGATCACGAGCAAGCCCGACAAGGTGCCCAAGCTTAAGGATGATGCGAAGGTCGAGGACAAGACGAAGGCCCTCAGCCTGCAGCCGACACTCCGACCACCACGAACACTGGAAATGACGCTCTTCGACCGTCTTGAGGACTTGTACGGCGCTGGCATCAAGCGTCTTCTGAAAGTCCAATACCGGTAAGTTCTCTAGCTTGCTGACTTTCTTCGCCAAGCTGACATGCAGGATGAACGAGAAGATCGCCGAGTTCCCAAGCAAGACGCTGTACGGCAGCGAGCTGATCTCTGACCCCTCCGTCGCTACGCACACGCTCGTGGATTTACCTTCCGTCGAGGCTGACGGCGACGACGCGAAGGAGGCGCTCTCGCCGCCAGTGATCTTCTACGACACGGCCGGCTGCGACTTCCGAGAACGCGACGAGGAGGACGAGCTGGCGCTGGCGAAGCGGAAGGAGGGCGGGGGCGGCTCAAAGAGCAACGAGAACGAGGCGGAGATTGTCGCTCGTGTCGTGCGCCGCCTCGTATCCCTCGGCGTTCCGGAGGAGGAGGTCGGCGTCGTTGTGCCGTACCAGGCGCAAGTCGCCGTGCTCGCCAGGATGCTCCGGGAGGAGTTCCCCAACATGACGATCGGCACCGTTGATGGCCTCCAGGGCCAGGAGCGTGATGCTGTCGTGCTCTCGCTCGTCAGGAGCAACGAGAAGGGCGACGTTGGCTTCCTGGGCCAGTACAAGCGGTTGAACGTCGCTATGACGAGACCAAGGCGCCAGCTCGTTGTCGTTGGCGACTCTGAGACGGTTGCTAAGGGCAGCGCGTATCTTAAGAGCTGGATCAAGTGGCTCGAGGACAATGCTGATGTCCGGTACGCCGGCGACGAGGTGTAACCTCCTTCCATCGCCATGCGACTCCACACCCATCCCCACCTCCATCGGCATCCGTCAATTGTCATGCCACAATAATAGACCAATTCGACTATGCATAGCCACTACGCATATCACAACCCGACCATATAGCTTCCATGCATGCATAGCATTTATGCGGGCGTCTCCTTGCAGCTCTTTCGGCAGTAGCTTTCGAGGTCTGGGATAATCCTGCATCGCGACAGCTCACGTCTGGCGGTGGCAGAGAATTTCGCCCTGCTTACCTGCACCCAGTCTCGATTCGATCATAGCACACCGCACTGAGGTCAGCTACGACGCATGTTGCGCTAGCTTACAGTCCCAATCCCCCCAGGGAGCTCTCGACCTCAGCTTGGCCTCGAGGCTGTCGTTAGCTTGAAAGTGGATGAAGCTTTCCCACCTCGCCTTCGCGCGAACAATTCCTCAAAGTGGCGGGAAGCGGGAGTGAGCTACAGTACCGTTCTGAGACTGCGCCTAGCTCACGATCAGGAGAGCTGACTAACTTCCGATGCTGGCGTCAGCTTGTATCATCAGTGCGGTCAAAGCTCACCACCCCCGGAGGTCGAGATCATGAGGTAATCGCCGAAATTTCGAAAATGCGTCACGACGGCAACTGTATGTCAGTTATCGACGTTCAGTGCAGAGCTGAACGCACGGGTCTATCCTCAGAAGCTCCCTGGGTCAACGGTATTGCTGGAATCAGCTATCTATGGCATCATCTATGCAGCTACTCACAGACCCGGTGTTGGGAGCCTGAATGTCAGCTTGAAGGTTCAGAACCAGAAAGCTCACTCCTACGCTGAGCCATAACACACGTCAGAATTTTGCATCGCTGTCATCAGCTACAGTACGACAGGGCAATCAACAGCTTACCTACAGCCAAGCTCATGTCAAGCGCAATCTTCCGAGGTGACGCACGGTTCGAGGGCTGTGGTCTGCTAATGCAGCCCTTATGAGAAGCTGCCGACAACCACCGAGGGCGGAGGGGAGGACTGCAGTCGAGCGGCACATAGCTACCTCGCTCGTGTCTGATAGCCACCCCTTAAGTCCAGCAAACCCACCAAAAGCTGGACGTTGCCGTCCTGTTCTCCGCCAGGGAGTCGAACCCTGCTCTATCGCGCACCCTTGTAGCTCGAGAAGCTCCAGGATCTCCCGTTTGAGAGGCGATTATACTAACCGATATACTAGCGAAGAGGCGCTGTTTGATAGCGAGCACGCCGGCGGCGGCGCCGAGGCCGGCTTGGGAGTCGGGGTGGCGTTGGCCACACGGAGATACGTTGCTGGGCTAGCTAGCAAGGAGGACCATGAAGCTGAACCTTAGGTGCACGTCGCGGCTCAGCAGACAACTGGTATCCCTTCTGAAGTCGAGCCGGACCTCAAGCATGTTTGCCTGGAGTTAGCTTATCAACGAGCCTGTTGCAGCTTTCTGTGTTCGCTGGACCTGGAACATGCAAAGAACCATGAGCTGGGCGACACCGGGGAGCCCCAAGTCGCAACCTGAAGCGCATCTGATGTCAGCTTAACGAGAAGGCTATCACAGCTCGCACTTGAACGCAATCTGATGCCCTCGCTATGTATGGGCGTCGGTTTGGTGGTGTCAGAGAGTGAAGTGTGGCACTGTTTGTGAGCTTCGTCGACATGCCCCTAGCTCACGTGTAGCCTAAAAGTGTGCGGGACGCTGGAGGACCCGAGGTCCGCTTCCTCGTACAGTGCAAAGCGCACTTGTCTGCTTGTCAGCTTTCGTCTCAACGACATCAAGCTTACATGACGACGTTCGAAGACAACGGTGACCTGTCTGGTGAACTTCTGCGTTAGGTGTGCCAGAGCTCACGTATGCGGCAACGCCGGACTCGTCAAGTGGTGTAACGAAAGGCCGAGGCTGACGTTGGCTTATCGATCACTTCCGAGTAGCCTACCTTGTGGCCGACCTCCGTGCTGGGCAGGCCAGTCGCGTATTCGGAGTGGCGAAGGCATGCTGCGTGTTGGCTGTTCATTTCCATATCAAGAGCCTACCTTTCGAACAGCGACTGAGCGTCAGTTTGTACCGAGAGCGGCGTGGGCAACTTACGCCCAATCCGCCTGTCTAAGCAGGGGTGAGGCGGCGGGGGTCAGCTGTGTCTGTGGCTCGACCAGCCTACCTTGACTTTTGTCGTCGAGCCGGATTGTGGCGAGTTCCGAAGTGGTGAAGGCATCCTGTGCGGGTTGGCTATGCTGGCTCGTCCGAGAAGCCTACCTGTCTCTCTGTCCTAGCGCAAGCCGGACTGCGACATCTGAAGGCTGAAAATGTGCTGAACGTCGGCTTCGTACCACTTGAACAGCCTACCGATTGTTTTGGGACTGAGTGTCAGTTTGCACATCTACCAGTATGGAAACTTACGTCTCTCTAACCATGTCCAAGTCACGCGGCTGGGGTTGGCTATGAACGACGGATGCGTAGCCTACCTTCTCATGTCGGCGATTCGTGGCTGTCGTTGGCTAAGCTCGAAGCAGAGATAGCCTACCTTTCCCCTTCGTCGAGCGAGACGGTCGAGCCCCCGGACAGACTGAGAGTCAGCTGTCATTGCCTTCCTGAAACAGCTACCTGCCTATCGGTGACGGTTGTCCAGGTGCCAGCGGTGTGGCTGGGGTTGGCTTCCGTCCAGCTTAAGACCAGCCTACCTTTGCCTTGTGGACTGGACGTCAGTTCGCACACCAACACACTCTTAACTAACCCTTGTCTGGCCATGTTCCCGTATGGCGTGGCTGCGATCGGCTGACATTCACAGCTTCAAGGCCTACCTTGACTTGTCGAGGGCTGGATGCCAGTTTGCTTGCCACTCCTCTGAAACTAACCCTTTACCCAGTATGTCCGTGGCGTGTAGCTGAGGTTGGCTACTATGTCCGACAACACCAGCCTACCTTTATCCCTGTCGCCGTCGGAACGGACTGTGGGTTGGCTGTCGTGCTGCACTTGTAGCCCACCTTCAACCAGTCTCCTGGACGTCAATTCCGAGATCGAAGACTATGAAACTGACCTGTGGCGAGTTTGCTGTGTCGTGACTGGGGTCGGCCACGTCGACTGGCGGTGAGCCTACCTCCGTTTCATCGTGTTGCGTGATCGTTTGAGTCGGGGGCTGGGGTTGGTTCTTGAACAGGTGGCACAAAGCCAACCTCTGCCACAGTGGGCTTGGCGGTGATGTCGTTGCGAAGACTGGGGTCGGCTCGGGCACTCGGTGGGATAGCCTACCATAAAGACGAGGCTGGGCAGCTCAATCGCGCCATCCAGGTAGCTTACCTACAGTATTGCTCTCTTTAAACCACGTGCCGATTGCGAAGCCTCGTTTGTCGAGAGCGTGTTGGGCGGGGAGCTGGAGTCGGCTCGGTCCTCCATGAGGCAGCCCACCTTGCGCATCCGTCGTTCGTAGAAAGTCACCTGGAGTCAGCTATCAGCGAGATTTTCTCAGCGTACCTTTCCTTGCCCGCCCGTCCTTCCCGGCCCGTCTGTCGCCGGACTCGCGTAGCGAACTTCGGCTGGAAAGTCAGCTCAATGCCACGATCCGCTAAGCATACCTGACTCATCCTCGTGAACCATCCTCGTACTCCGACTCGAGCGACGGCTGGGCGTCAGTTTGTTCTGGGAGGCGTTTAACTCACGCATCTCCCAGCAGACTGGAGTCAGGTGAAGGCAATCATCGACAGCGTGCCAACTGGGCGTCAGCTTGAGCGCGTTCGATACCAAGCTTACTGATCGAGACTGGGCAACCGCTTCTGCAGCGGGGGGAGAAAGGTGAGGCTGGAGTCAGCTCGGGCTACCGCAAGGCGAGCATACTGCTGTCAGCTCGTTCTACATTGAGTCAGCTTACCTGTCGATTCCAGAGTCGAAGTCGGTAGAGTGCGCAAAGTCGAGTGTTGTTGTTGGTTGGTGAGGCGAGTGTGTTGCTGAGGTGTCGACTTGAGAATGTTGCGGTTGGAGGGCCGAGTTGAGAATGGAGAGAGGAGTGAAGACAATTAGACAACGGCCATGTTGTCGTCTTATATACGTCGAGGTCCAAAGCGCCAGCAGGACAGCACGGCAGGCTGCGCAGCACTCGATACACACTCGCAGCTCGCGCACATCTGGACACATTCCGCCAGTCTTTCCAGACCGGCGGTCTACAAGCTGTCGCCTCTGGCCTTGGCTCTTCCCCCTGGTTCGGACGCCGATGCAACACGGCCTGCACACCCTCGCACTTCCTCGTACACCCTCTCGCACTTTCCGCGCCTGGCGTCACTGCAAGCGGTTTGTCCGCCCGTACACAGCTCCGCTGGCTCTCGCTGCCTGCGCTTGGCTCGCCCGACTGACAGATTGGCGCCGGATCTGGGATCTCTATCGAGGTTGCTGTTCGCATTTGTGCACCACTTCGACCCTCCGAGCATTCCCAGGATGCCATGGCACAACCGGCGACGGACACACTGGCGAGTCTCATTCCTCACATCTCTTACTTTGAGGAGAAGATTCTGGCCCATCTCGGAGCCCGAAGGTTCGGTACGTCGCACTGGTGCGCCTCCGCACTCCCAGCGCACTGCTACGGCAAAATGCGCACCCATTCACCTCTATCCCCTCATCGACACACTTCTATCACCCTGGTTCCAAAGCACGCCTATCACCACCCACACCTCTCCTGCCACCCCTCAACCACCCTAGATCACCGAGACCATCCGTATCCATCGTTTGCGCACCCTCCGCATGCATCCCACCTCGATCTCGCCCGTCCGGGCATTTTCCGACTTTCGCGCCATTTCTCATGACTCATCCCAACTGCTCATGGCCGAACTTGAGGTATGCGGCCAAAGCAGATCCTAATGGCATTACATGCACATCGTGCTACAACTATTCTGGTGATACAGTGATCGCCCTCTTCTCTTCCGGGTTCGCGGCGGGGCGAAAGCGCACCCGCGCCTCTTTTGTCCCGTTCCTTCGCTCCGTTCCTTTCCTTCCAAGATCATTGTGCCTCAACCGAGCCGGTTCAATCGTCTACCGAAATCGCAGCACACTGCGCTGCTAACAGTGACAGCGTTCCGACTCCTCCGGCCTCGAGGCAAACTCGAAGCGCAGGGAGGTCTCCTGGCCGTGCTGGTTGCCATTCCGAAACCCAAGACTAAATCACTGCCTGTCAGCTAAAGTACCCCAGCTACGCTAGCTGTCACTCACAAACCCGGTCCCCAGGCGAGAGCAGCGCAAACTCGACCCCGAGGTTATTCTTCTTCTCGAGCTCCATTAACTCCGCCTGAATCAGTTCCCGAGACCCAAGGCCAGAGGGATGCGGCTGCAGGAACTCCTTAATGTGGGTGATGTACACTCTCAACCCTTGCAATGGCCGTTCTTTCGCGGGCAGGAGGGACGCCAGCGTCTTCAGCTCGTGGTACACGCCCGGCGGCGAGAGATGGCCGTACATCAGTTCTTGGGAGCGGCTGCTGTCGTAGGAGCACTCCATGAATATACTCGTCAAACGGCCGGCCTTCATGCTCCGCGCGGCCTGCTCCCAGATCGCCGTGTTGTATTCTCCGGCCGTTTCTCCGGCCGCCACGGCGGTCGATTCCTCACCCGGGGACCGGTAGGCCGATTCGAAGTCGCCGAAGAACAGGAACTCGGCCTCGCCGCTGTCCTCCGCGCTTGCTAGCGAGGCTAAGGAGACGGTGCTGTCGTCTGGGTCCACGGGCGGCGTGGACAGCGATTGCCGGCGGGAGGCAGGGACGGATCCCAGCATGCTTGGGTCATAGCGCACGAAGACGGCCGAGGAGCCGTAGGGACCGTGACTTGTCGCGCCGTGGGATAAGGGGAAGATCTGGGTCGAGATGGGCAGCGAGGGATGGAGTTGCGAGTGAAAGCGGGCTGGGAACAGTCTGTCGTTAGCTGAGTGCTCGGATCTCAGAAGCTGGACAGGAGCGTCTGCGAGCGTCTGCCTCCTGCCCGCGGCCTGCCGCGCAGGCCTCGGAGGTACTCACGGCGTAAACTTGGCCCCGACGCCGGCCTTCTGGTCCGCGATCAGCTTCCTCCGCTTCCGTCCGCGCTCGGGTTCGGGCGCCCACTCGCCCAGCTCTGGCCAGAGCCCGCCTCCGTAAGCCGCGGCCAGATTGTCCAGCGTCTCCTTCAGCGCATACACCGGTATACGGCTCGGGGCTGGCGGGGCCGTGTTGTCGCTCGGCGGGGTGAGTTCCGCACCTCCGATCGGCGGCGCGCGGGCAGGACGCTGCGGCACCGAGCCCGAGAGCATAATCAGCGAAATCGCGTGGTCGAGGTGCGCGTGCGTGATGAGGTAGCACGAGAGGTGGCTGAAGACGTACGCTGCCTTGAGGACTGGCGAGTTATACGCTGGCGGAATCGCGAGTTCGGGAAACATCGTCGCGGGGTCGATGTACTTGAACAGCTGGGCTAGGGCGCCGATGCCACTGCCGCCCTCGAGGGCGACGATGCCGTCCTCCCATCTGCTCTTCAGCGGCTTGACGAGGTATCTGCTGTTAGCGGGGTCTCTCGTTATGAGCTTACCCGGAACAATCCGTCTCGAGCGGTCCACCGCCCGATCCCAGGACGACCATCTCGAACGCGGGCTGGGGGACGGGCGGAATCTCGGTGTCGGGCTCAGCGACGAGGTGGTCGTTCAGCAGCGAGTTGTGGTCTGGCGGCTGCGCACTAGGTGTGGTCGCGGACGAGCGGGAGTTCGTTCTGTTCGGCATTGTGTCGTCGGCTCGCGTGTGGTGTATGACGGAGCCGCCTTATTTGAGGGCGTTGAGTGACTGATTGTTGTCGAAATCGGCAGTCTCCGCCGTGCTGTTTTGTGCAAGGTATGGGGTATGGGGCGCGTCGTCACCGTGATGTGCAAGCTGCGTGTTGATCAGGGGTGATCAGCGTGGTCGATCGTCGCGGGCCGTGAATCAGAAATAGATCAGCAGAGGATCAACAGGTGATCAACTGAATGGAATCGGAAGAACCAGGTAATGTCGATCACTTGCTCGCCGGATGTACGCGGAGAGGGGCACGAAGGGAACGGCTTCGCTTCGCCTGAGCTAAAGAATGAGACCGAGGCCGGGCTGGCGAGGGAGCGGCGGCGGGACGAGGCTCGGGGATCGGACGGCTGCGGGATCAGGCGGGCTCTCGGGCTGCAGCGGCTGTCGGGGCTGAGGCTGCGGGCTCGATCCGAGCAAGCGCACAGCGGTGTCAGGCGGGTGCGGTCGATACGAACGGCAGCGACGACGACAATGTCAGTCTGCAGCTGCAGCGGCGAGCGGCGTAACGGGCGGACTGTCTCCTGTCCGGGGCGAGGTGGAGGGTGTCCGGGATTGGTGGGGAGCGGAGGGCAGCAGGGCACACGGGGGGGGGGGCGGCGTGCGGCGTGTGTCGTGCAGTGAAGAGTGCGCAGTGTGGAGGGGACGGGGTGCAGGGAGGAGGATGTGAGATGTGGTCGGATGGGAGGATGGGAGGATGGATGGAGAGGCGGATGGAGCAGAGAGATGTTTGGTAGCGTGAGTGTTGAGTAGTCAGTCACTGAGTCACTAGGTCACTTAGTCTTGGCTCGGACCACGGTCATGCAGTCATGCAGTCATGTCATGCAGTCACTCGTCACACCGCCCACACCGCTCGCTCCCTCCCGAGCGTTCCGCTCTCAGTGTGCCTGCTCGTTCATCAGCTGACCATGCTGCAAGTGCACGACGGAGATCACTGAACCTTGACCTTGTCGCTTGGCTTGCACATCACCGTGCGGTTCCGAACCTTGATCCCAGCGGCAATCATTTGGCCATTTGGGGGTCATTCATCTCATTCATTGCCGCTTCAGGACACCCAGCTCCGACATTCCGGTACCCATGGCGGTGCACCGTTCGCTTGTTCTTTGCACCACGGAACATCCCTGCGCATCACTCGCCATCATGTTGCAATACAACGAGGGGACGCTGAAGCCCCAAAGCCGAAGCAATGGTTACTGACTCGGGCCCCGACACGCCCGACGCTGGCTCAATTGCATCAGCGGCACTGAGACAATGCAAGGGCCCCACGCTCAACAAAATGGCGCCGCCCCCAGGCCCCGGCACAGACATCAACTTGCGGCAATCACTCATTCGGCGTCGAGGCGGTCGGTGCAGAGGCTGAGGGCGGTGGTTCCGTTCCTCTGCCCCCCGCTTCCATGCCACCTCTTGTTCGGAGCGTGCCGTCGCACCGTTCCAAACGCACTTGAAACGGGCAGCAGAGCGGTGGCCTGTATTCTTTGGGGCAAGGTAAGAGTGCGAGATGTGAATGACGCAGCCTCTCGCCCGCGACTGATTTCAAGGATCAACCACTCATATCAGAGAATCGATAACATGGATATCACAAAGTCTATCAACATCAACAGCCCGCCTCGTCAAGCAGCCTTTTCGCCTCCAGACTATCCCTCCTCTCCATCTCCTTCCTCTCGACTTTATCCCACTCCTCCCTCTCCTTTTCTCGTTCCTTCTGCTCCCTAACTCTCTCCAGTTCTTCCTCAGCGTCGACCTCGAAGTCAGAGTCCTCCTAGAGCTCCTTCTTCTGGCCCTCCTTGTTGTCCTGCAGGTACGTGCCGGTGGGAAGGGCGACGTCAGCGACGTCGTCTCCGCTGTCGCGGCCATTCTCGATATCGGCGGCCCAGAGCGCGGCGCCGACGTTGGAGCAGAGGTTCAGCAGAACACTGGCGACGGGGACGAGGTTGAACACCATCGCAGCCGTGCCGAAGGCGGCGTACTGCGGCTTCCTCTTCGTGGTCCACTCCTGCACCTGTTGAGGTCCCCAGCCCTTCAACTCGAAGTACCGGCGGTGGTACGACGGACCAGTCTTGAGTCCGTTGTAGCCGAGGAAGAAAGCCGTTCCGACGACCGGAATGAAGTTCAAAGGCAGCGTCAGGACGTAGCGCACGATGTTCTCGGTGCTGAGCTTGCCCACTGTCCTAGCCTTGAGCTTGCCGAGCACCTTGCCGCCGGACCAGGTCTTGACGGCGCGGTTGGCCTCGACGAGGCGAGCCTGCCCCTTGTTCACGAGCACGGCGTCGAAGAGGTCGTCGGCGACGTCCGTGAGCAGGAACGCCTTGCACGCCCACATGATGATAACGTAGGATTCGGCCAGGACGAGGGGCACGGCCGCGATCACGGCGAGCGGGCCGGTGAAGAGCGCCAAGAAAGCGACCTGCGGCAGGTACAGGAGGAAGAAGCAGCCGAGCAGGATCGCGAGCGAGACGCCGGCAGCCTTGGCGAGCGTCGGGAGGAGGGGGAAGAGGAGGTTCGGGTCTGTCATTAGCCACTATTCTACCTAATAGGGGCAAGGAGAACTCACGAGTGAGGAGGTACACGACTCCCCGGATCGGGTACAGCCACGTCCCGGACGCGACGCCCTTCTGCGCAATGTTGACCACGCCCTTGACGTCGTGCTCTGCCTGGGCTGCGAACTCGCCTCCCTTCTTGCGCAGCGCCTGGCCCTTGTCCGCCGCGCGGTCTCCGGTCCCGGCATTCGTGCGTTGGCGCGTAGACGTTGCGGGCGGGTCGCGGTCCACGCTCGTTCCGGCGGCCGCGCGCCGCTCATCCGCAGACAGGAGGGGGATCTCTTCCGCGTTCTTGCTCATATCGTACAGTGTCGTCGATATGTGTTTCGTGTGAGTGTGCGTGAGAGAAATTGCGGAAAAGGAGAGCAGGCTGGGAGTAGATGGGAGTAATATACCGTACCGCGGCTCGCTGTGACGGCTCGACTGAAAACAAAGACGTCATGACGCCCGATGCACGCGGTGACGCCGAGAGTCGAGACCGGGAAGGGAAACCGCAGATCGGTGACGTCATGACGTCATTGACATCAAAGATCTTCCTGGCACTGAGGGGAGTCGCACGCGTCTGCAGCGGACCGAACGAGGCGATGCATGCAGCAGGCTCTGACGCGTTGTTGATCCGGACTCCGTTTCGGAAGGGCTGCGGAGAAGATTGCTCGTGATCGTCGTGGATCTCGGACTAGAGAAAAGTCGCGCTAAGGTGGCTTTCCGCGGACCGACTTGCCTCCACTTCTAGTGTCCGACTGGGAGTCTCGGCACGACTGGTTAGTGAGTAGGCAGCGGAAGCAGTGGGTGCCACGGTGTGCATTGCTGGGTCTTAGGATCTTCGCGGCAATAGACATATGTACAATCAAGTGGAAGGGAGAGTGTGAAGTGAGAGTCACGATGCTACAAGTACGGAAAATGCTGACAAAGAATGCAAAGCTTGAGGTTGCCTGGTGTCCAGCACATTGATCGCAGGTCCATACGGCTCCGCGAGTAGTCCAGCACTAGTCAAAGTACGCCTCGAGCCTGAGCTCCTCCCGTCCGACCTCAGCGACATACTCCGCAATAGTAAGACTGCGCAGCTCGCCAAATTTATTCGCCCAGGTGCGCCTGACACCGTGCTCCATGATGGCGTCCTCGAGGCTCTTCTGATTCCGGCCACTGTCGCTATCAGTCTCGCCTAAAAGCTCCGCGAACATGGCCGGGGCGAGGGTGATCGGGCCCGAGGGGGAGGGGTAGAAATCCGCGATGGACGAGGACGAAGACCCGGACGAGGGTGGGCCAGCGGCACCAGCGGGCCCAGGACCAGTGGTAGTAGGCGTGGAGCGACCCAGGACAGCCTCAGGCGACACGAACACGGTCGGCCTCCCAAACAGCGCGCCGATATCGTCCAACTCAGCGTTCACGATCGTAACGTTCCCCCGGGCCTTGAGGGTAGCGACCGCAAGGCGCACCGTGCGCGGCCAGTGGCTGGGGATGTGGGCCTCGAGGTCGCTCGAGAACAGTCCCGCAAGGTACGAAGGGACCCCGTTCGCGAACATGCGCTGAACATTCTCCCCCTTGCGCTTAGGATGCATAATAATCACGAGCTCTTGGAGACCCGTCACGTCCGGCGCCTCGGCGCGGAGGTGCCGCGCGTCCCCGCCCCGAACGTTGATGACGAGCTTGCCGACCTGGCCCAGGGCGGGGAGCAGGGCCGGCGTGCCGTCCACGACGAGGCGGGGGAGGGGCATCAGGCTGACCTCCTGGCTTGGGATGCGGGCTGTGTGCAGATTCGGAAACAGGGAGAGGATGGCAGGCAGGTACTCGAGGTCCATTGGCTTTACGTCGAGAACGCGGACGAGGGACAGGCGGCAGGGCCCGGAGAGGGGGAGGACGTGCACTGAGACGTCGGGGTCTGCTGCCGCCGAGACTGCGTCCAAGACGTTGGTCGAGGCGCCGGCCGTGGCAGCGGCGGTGACGGAGGTGGTGGAAGAGGTGCGCGAAACGCGCAGAATGCCGACCTGCAGCCCCTCCTTGCCCGTCACGAGCGCCAACATGCCGGCCCTCGTGCGGTCGTACAGTGGCGTGAGGGTTGCGCGGCGCGCGAGCTCGGCGTCAGTGAACTTGCGCCAGGCCTTGCAGACCGCGCGCGCCGTCAGCGCCCCGCCGGCGGCGAGGAGGTACCGCCCGATCTGGTCCACGATGTGGTCGACCGACTCCCGGTTCAGCCTGGAGTTAGTGCTGAGTAAAATGTAACTCACCAGACGTTGTCGGAGTTGAAATTGGTGTTATGGGTGGGGTTCGAGGGCTGTGTCAAGTGGTGAGGAGTGGTGCCCGGTTTGCTGACGAACCCAGCCAGCTCGGAGCGCGGACGGATGTCGGCGAAAGTGAAGTCGTGGGGTTCTGCCATCGAGCGTCTCTGAGCTGTGACTCGATGTGGATAAGTGGGAGGGCAGTGTCGATGTGGTCCGGTTTATGTATCTCTTGTGAGTCCAAGAGGCCTGCTTTGCGTGCATACGGTGCGGCGAGCGCGACGGCGGTGCACTCCGCTGGGCACCCGCGTCGATGGACGCACGGCATTGTGAGACGCCGCCGGGCAATTCGTCTCCGTGCACAATGGCAGTCGCAGACGTGCAAGCGTTGCGGTGCGCTGTCGTCAGTTGCATTCGACCCTGTTGTCAGTCGTCAGTATCCGTCTAATCTTATCTCAACGCCTCTTCAACTTCAGGGCCCTCTCCCCCTGTTCCGTGGTCCGCACAGAGCCCCGCGGATACCCCCAGTCGCCATAGCCCTGGACGTCTTCTGGCCAAGTTCCAACTGCGATGATGTAAAGCGTGCATACAAGTCTAGATTCAGCGTGGATACAACACAACAAGTCGGTTAACGTCTATAGTTACTGTCTGGGCGGATAGCCTGGGGGCCCAGGCGGGGGCGGGTACTGCTCGCCGTCCAGGCCGCCAGAGCCGTATCCGCCATAAATCCCGCCAGCGGTCGAGGCGTACTGCTGCCTCTCGGACTCGAGCCCCCCACTGCCATAGCCGCTGTACAGGCCTGGCGGGGGTCCGGCTGGCGGCGCGTACTGCTGCCCCTGCTGGCCCTGCGCCTGCCCACGAACTCGGCCTGCGGCCTCGGGCCTCGCGGGCGGCTCGCTCTCGAGCCCCCCGTCTCCATATCCCGCCGGCGGGTACGCCCACACGTGCTCCGCCTCGTGTGCGCGCATCCCGTTCGTGCTGCCGGCCAGGTTGCCCTCCCACACGCCGAGCTCCATGCCGGGCCGCCAGGCGACCTCGTCCTCGGCGTCGTCGTACAGCGGCGCCGGGGCCGAGGGGTCGACAGGCATCTGGATCAGCACGGCTATGCGGACCGGCTCCTCCGCCTCTAGCGGTCGCTCGCTCTCCTTCGGCTCCTTCCGCTTCGGCTCGGGGGGAGGGGGCGGCTCGGCGCCCCTCCACCCACGCCTAATGGCGTCGCCGACGGCGCTGAGCCCTTGCGGAGGGGGGACGGGGGCGGGGATGACGGGCTCGGGTTTCGGCGGCGGCGGGAGGCGGCTTTGCAGCATGAGGGGCTGGGTGTTAGCTCAAGCGCAACTCTTGCTCAGCTGCCTGGACCTTGGAGGCCGGGCGCATAAGCGTGGTACTTACCTGACCAGTAGCCTCCCAGATCTCTCCATCTTTGTCCACCGCGTCCCACAGTGTCGGGACACGCATCCAGCGCCTCTCCTTCCGGCGCCCCTGCCATCGCTCAGGCCGGGGAAAGAGGAGGCCCCACGGGTCGTCGTCGTTCCAGCGCTGCGGGAGGGGCTCGCCGCGGGAAATGGCCAGCTGCGTCGCG
Organism: Trichosporon faecale; assembly: GCA_039545375.1. NCBI lineage: Eukaryota > Fungi > Basidiomycota > Tremellomycetes > Trichosporonales > Trichosporonaceae > Trichosporon > Trichosporon faecale. The sequence continues at coordinate 1,571,442 of BCLU01000029.1, forward strand.
GTCCAGTACCGCCGGCGCAGGCGGTAGCGCCGTATCGTGAGGAGGATGGCGAGGATGACGATGAGCACGAGCACGGCGAGGAACTGGCGTCAGCGATGAAGCGAGGCTGAAAGCCGAGCGAAGAAAGGCAGCAGCCGCAGCTCCCGGGCCAGAACGAGGCCGATGGCCGAGCGCCCCGGTCTCCAGCAGGGAAGCACGTTAGGGCGGATAGGGCAGCGACGATCACGTCAGTGCATGATCGCCGGCTGCTGATGCGCGCCTGCACCAGTGCAGTGCGGCGCGGTGCGATAGCCCAAAACCCGACGGCTGCGATGGCGAGACATGGTCCTAATGGCTGAACGAGCAACTCACGACAAGGTAGATCGTCTTGCTGTCCGCGCCAATGCCGGAGCTCAGCGGGCGGCGCGACGGCGTCGGCTCGGCGACGGGGTTGGTCATGGTGTGCCACCCGTCGTCGGCCGAGAAGGACGTGACGGCGGGCACGCCCGAGGTCGGGCTGCCTCCGAGGAGGTATTCTGTGGACATGTAGTCTGGCCGGGTTGATGGGGTTGTTTACGCGAGGCTGGGTGGAGTGGGGTGGAGTCGGGGCTGGGTGGAGGTGAGTCGTCGGGGTCGTGACTGTGATGGAGCGGTGTATGCGTATGCAGTATGCGATGGGAGTACACGAGACGTTCGAGGTGATGGAGAAAGGAGTTCAAGTCGTGAGGAAGTGATGAGACGACAGAGTAGTGTGAAAGAGAACCGAACGCTCAAGATTAAGCTCAGCGCTCGCCCAAAGTCTCGCCTTTGCTCGCGTCTGCCTGCCTTTGCCTGCCTTCGCATGCCCAGCCTCTTGGTCCGTGGGCCGGGGTAAGTCACCGACACCCACTGCCCAGCGCCGACCCCGAAAGCTCCCGCTAACTCCACTTCCCAGTCCGCACCCGGCACCCGGTAGATCGCCTCTCCAAGCATCCTGGCGGAAGGGCTTAGCTCGTGGTTATGGGCAGGTTCTGTCTGCGCTTCTGCTGCAAACTGTCTCGTCCGGATTGCAAGTGGAAGGTTTCGCTTCGCCGGTGCCATCGTCCTGCATCACCGCTGATGTTCGTAGCACACTGACCCGGCTGATCTTCCACGTCTCTGCGGCTCACTTCCCACAGAGCGTCCATTGCGGAGCATTGCGCTTTCTGTGACCCGCTACCGATACCGATACCGCGGCGTCCATACACTACACAGCCCTCGACCACTACCGTAGTCTCACTGAATCCAAGTGCGGTTGGGTTTCTTGCACGTGATCACCCTGCACGTGATGGACACGCGGCTTCCGTTGGACATTGTTACGTAACATGTGCCGATGGTCATCAGAGTGTGGCACTGCGGCACAATGGGTGGCAAACCCCTCAACCCCGGACCGTGGACTGGCAAAACGGTCCGACCCCCGACAAGTCCGACGGCCGACGATGAACGCCGGCACTCGATCACTGCGCTAACTGCGAGAATGCGAGAATGTTCACGGCTGCGTGCGCAGTCCCTCGCATCGGCGTTTCGGCAAGATCCCAGGGTGATCAGACGAGTGACGTCGGAAAGGACTGACCGATCACTAGCACAGAGGCCAGGGGCCGGGGGACAGGAGGGGACCAGGCGAGGTCAGCACGCCTTTCTGGGCGCCTGGGCACTGCTCTCTGTGTGCTGGGGCGCTGGGGTGTCTGGGGCGCAATTCAACTCTGCACGCGTGTGCCGATCGTGCTGTTCTGGCATCGATCTCCTAGCTACGCAATAGCCGGCTGAAGCCTGGCTAGCCTGGGCACCCCGAGTGATTCCAGCTGACTCGGAAGCTCGGAACCTGCTCCCATTCGTCACCGCTATCGCGCACGTAGCGGTTCGGAGCACCAGACTTGCGGCTAAGGCACAACCGCGTCTTGAGCCGGTTGCTCTTGTGCCATGTGCCAACTGTCTTTCGCGTGCTCACTTGTTTGGGATCCCACCCTAGGCATATCACGCAGATATCGCTACGCGCCGTGCCCATGTGCCTCCCGCAATCGCCGGTTGGCTCGAGATCGCAGAACCTGGACTGAGAAAAGGGGATCAAGAGGGCCATTCTTCTGAGTTCTTACTTCTCTACTCACACATCCACCAACCACCAACCGGGCCCTCATCCCAAGACCTGCACGTCTTCTCGCCACGACAACTCGCCACGACTAAAGCAAAGTCGCATCCGAGCCGACTTGGTCTCGTTCTTCAAGCAGCTCGTCCTCCAGTCTCCTCTCCAACCGTACCTGCCTCCTGTCGTTCTTCAAGCAGCACGTCCTCCAGTCTCCACTCCAACCTAGCCGCAGTCACAATGCCGGGTTCGCGTTGGATACCGGACGACACTAGGGATGTCGCCCTGCTTTCAACATCATCCTCGGCATCACCGCCCTCGACAACTTCTTCGAGCTCTCCCGAGTTCGTGTCATCCGCCGTCTGCGACAGTGCTCCCACACCAGTCCCTGCACCACCCTCTGCGCCATCCGAAAAGGGCGACAGATTTGACTCAATTGACCGACAGCTGGCTGCCATTCGGAAGCAGTACGACGCTATGGACACCAGACTCGGGACGATCGAAGAGCAGCAACGACTGGACAGTGTCAAGACCAGCAAGAAGGGCCACTGAAGGATTACAGTGGTGTTTGCAGTGCTGTGCTAGATAGATAGTTGTAGTTTTATGCAGTTTCGTATCATAGATCCCTACTGGCACTGAGGCGACCCACAACTCTAACTAACAGCACTGGTAACTCTGCTTTCTCACTTCTGACTCCTGGAAGCAGTAGTAGAGTTCGGTCTTGCTGCGGGTTACAGCACAGCTGCATGGTCTCTACACAGCTGATGGTCTCTACACAGGTAATGGGCTCGCGGCTGATATGCCATCTCGCGGCTCAAGCATACTCGTGGCTCATAGATACTTGATAGTCACAGACAGGTTGAACGGCAGTCCCGGGTCCGTCACCACAATGTCCTCGCCCTCGGGGACGAGGTTCGAGACCGGCTTCTCCAGGTTGCCCTTGGTCTGCTCGAACAGCGGCGGCGGGGCCTGGAAAAACAGAGGGCGCCCGTCCGAGTACGCGAGCGAGGGGCGCTTGATCTGGCTGCACAGGTCAGCTCGTCTGACCTTCCACGTAGCTGGAGCACGGGTACTTACAACTCCTGCCTGTCCTCGATCCAGGTGACGAGCTTCTCGAGCGTCCAGTCCTTGCCGATCTCGGCCGTGACGCTCTCGCCGCCGCACACGGGGCAGTCGGGGCGCTTCTCGTGCTCAAACGTGAACGTGTACAGGCTGTCGTTGCCGACGTACTGATGTCAGCTGGGAACCGCTCCTGGAAGCTCACCATCATGTAGTTGTTCAGGTATGGCGCGGCGGACGTCGCAATCTTGAAGGCCTCGTTGCAGCACGACGCGGCGATGATCGCGTTCGTGCTCGCGATCGCGGGGATGATGTTCTTCACGACACCCTGCGTCAGCTGCCAGGTCACGCCCTCGATCGCGAACTCGGCAGCACGCGCAGACGCCTTCTGGAACAGCCACTCGATGTGGTCCGGGTCGTCCGTATCCAGCTTCTTGTCTGCATGTCAGCTTGGAACTCTTGCTGAGCTTACCCTTGAAGACGCGCGGCCACTCGAGGACGCTCGCCCACTCGATGCAGTGCTCCGGCAGGCGGGGCGTGTTCGCAATCGTGCAGATGGGGAACGCCGTCGGCGGCGTCAGCATGTCGATCTGGTGTCAGCTGAAGACTTTGAAGGCAGCTTACGGAACACTCGTAACACGACGTGATGGTCGGAAGAATGACGCGCGCCTGGCCCTTGAAGCCCTCGGTGCCGCCGTCGATGAGCGGCTTCAGGCTCTCGGGGTCCTCCTCGTCGACCATGTTGACGAGCGTCGCGTTGATCCACCTGCGCGCCGAGATCGAGTCGAGGCCGGCGATGATGATGTTGAACCCCTTGTAGAACGACAAAGGCTTGTCCTGGATCTTGTTGTGGTGCGCCGTCACCTTGATGCCGGGCACGCGGCGCGTGACAAAGTCCGCAGCGACGAGCGCCTTGCTCTTGCCCACGTCCGCCTCGCGGAACAGGAACTGCCGGTTCAGGTTCGAGATGTCGATCGTGTCCATGTCTATGACGTGGATGTCGCCGAAGCCGGCTGAATGTCAGTTTACATTACTCCAAGCCATAACTCACTGAGAGCAAGGTTCTGGAGGATCTCGCACCCGAGACCACCTGCACCAATGACGAGCACCTTGCACTGGTTGCGGAGGAAGTCCTTGGCGGCGTCGGCGCCCTGGAACTCGGCGGTGAACGGACCCTCGTTGTCGAGGAGCTTGTCGATGGCGGCGTAGCGCGTGGAATCGGCAATGTACGACGCGGCCGCGGCGGCACCGTTCGCGTTGGTGCTGTTGGCGTTGTTGACCTGCTTGCTATCGCTGTTTGCGGCACTTGCACTCTGGGACGCTTGACTTCTACGCATGCATCAGCTCGGCCCTACATAGCTGCCGGGCTTACTTGGGGAGCTCCTGCATCATGACCTTCCACATGGCCCAGCCGAGGCGGCCGTAGCCCTCGGCGCCGCTCCCGTCCTTCCCCCCGAGGCGGCGGTTGGCCTCGGCCGTCGTGGGCCCGTCAAAAATACCCTGCTCCGCGCGCGCGTTTACCATGCGCTGCACGATGCCGGGCGTGAACTCGGGGTGCCCCTGGATCGTGAGGACCTGCGCGAGCGGCTTCTCGGGTGTGCTCGCGGGGTGCAGCTTGACGAACGAGTGCACCGGGTACCGCTCCGATGTGAGCAGCAGCTGGCACCCGGGCGGCACACTCGGCACATGGTCTTTGTGCTGATGTCAGCTTGCTTCCTGTACACCCAAGCCTGTGTCATCCTTCGCCAACTCACCATCTGCTCAACGTAGATCTTGTCCGCGCCGTCGGGCACGACGTAGTCGCTCCACCAGTACCTTCCCTCCTTTGTGAAGTTGTTGCTGTACACGCCGATCTCCCATCCGTTTGAGCCCCTGACGCACTCGCCGCCGAGGGCGAGCGCAGCAATCTGGTGTCCAAAGCACACGGCGAGAATTGGGATGTGCTGGTGCTTCTCGGCGACGTTGCGGATGAACTCGATCAGCCCCGGCGCGAAGCTGCTCTGCGGGTCGAAGGAGGTGTGCTCTGGATGTCAGCTGAGACTGGAGACGAGCTAGCTGGTGAGCGGCCTGCGAGTGCTTCACAGAGGCAGGGAGAGCACGAAGCCCACCTCTGTAAGAAGTAATCCCTCAAGGGGTCTGGCAGCTCGCTACGCTCGCTGATACTCACTCGAGCCAGTCATCATGATCGCGTCATAAGCCTCCGGGTGTCCGGGGTCCAGCCGCCCAGCGGGGGGATACTCCTTCTTGTCGACGACATTGTAGGCGTCAAGCACAAGCTCGGCATTCCGGACCTCCTCGTCCGGGCTCGCCTTCTGCGCCTTCAGGAGCCAGTCGCGGTAAATGTCCTCGTCTGATGTCAGCTCGGTCCTCGGGGAAGCAAAGCTGGGAGGTGGGGGAAGACTCGATGACTCACAAGTGCCGTAGTCCGCCTGCACGGACGGCAGCTGAGGTTAGCTAAGAGGAGTGAGCGCAAGCGTACCGGAGTGTCGCACAGGAGCAGCGCGAGACGGACGGTGCGCGGCATCGTGATGGTGGTTGTTGACAAAGTGGACCGAGCTGACGTTGAGTCACCGAGCCCACCCTCGAGCCGAGAGGTTTCCCACGGTAGGCACGGCAGTCGCCACCCAAATGTCGAACCGAGCTGATCGCCGCATCGTGCTGCATCGCTAGCTGTATTCACAACAACACCTTTCTCACCAAAAGCGGCCCGCGTGCGAATAACACGCAATGCCCGACGACCTCCGCCCCCGGCCGGGCCCCCCGCCGCGCCTGATTGAGGGCCCCTCGGCGTACTCGGGCCAGCGCTCGCTGTATCAGCAGCAAGTGCTTGACGTGAGCCCCTTCCCCCACAGCTGTCGGATCGCACTGGTTAGCTAACAGACAGGAAGACGAGTACACCGAGACTCTGTCTCGGATCATCGGCCGCGACTTCTTCCCGGACCTGCCCCATCTGCGGGCGACGAACGCGTATCTCTCCTCCCTGGCGCGGAACGACGCTGAGGGCCTTTCGTCGAGCATCAGGCAGCTGGCACGGATAGCGCAGGACAAGGACGAGGGGCGCTCATCATGGGCGTCAGACCACGAACACCAAGAACGCGAGCGGGAGCGAGCGCTGGAGGAACTGCGACAGCAGTTCGACTCGACGCCGAGAATCAACCTCGGCCAGAGGGGGTGGGACACGCCCCTGGACCGTCGCTCGCGACGCCGAGCCCGTTCCGTCTCGCCCGACGCTGGACCCAGCCGACCCCAGAAAGCACGGAAACAAGTCCGCGACGACCTGTCCCTGGACGCGTTCCAGCGCAACTACACGAGCGAGGACAATGCGGCCTTCGCGTCCATCCTGGACTCGGAGAATCAGGATCGAAAACTACGCAACAAGCTCGTATGGGACTTTGAGCGTGTTCAGGAGGACAGAAGAATCGAGGGGGAGGTGAAGCGGAAAGCGATTCTTGATGCTGCGCAGAGCGGCGGATGGATCGTGGACGCGAACGGACGGAGGATGATTGGCGGTCTGGGGCAGGGCTCGCGCGAACGAGCTGAAGGAGAAGGAGATGCCTGGGAGCAGCGTAAGCTCCTCGCTGCGCCGGCAGCGGAGGCAGAGGGAGGAGAAACCGAGGGCAAAGGTGAACGTGGGGCTCTCGTCAAGCGAACGGAGGCTGGGGCGCTGGTCAAGTCCACCTCCGCCCCAAGGCTGAACGAGAAGATCCTCCCGCCCACACATCCGCTGGGCAAAGCCCTCGAGATGGCCGGCCTGCCTCCCACCGCCATCACCGACTCTCAAGGCGCCATCGTACCGCATAGGGACCTAGCCTCCGGTTCTGGGGACGGGCGGGGTCGGGGCCAATCTGACCGCCGCGCCCTCTCTGAGGCCGAGAAGGCCGCCCTGGGCTCCGAGAAGAAGGAGGGAGGCCAAGTCCAACAATGGCCCTACAAAGCAATGAACGGGCTCATGTTTCCTCCCGACAGCTACAAATCGCCCTACCCGCCTCCGCCATCTAAGTCTGCTCCGAGCGCACGTAGGGGTCCAGCGCCGAGTGTGTCGTACAGGAACACGAGGATCAACGACGAGGAGGAAGATGTGGGCCGCGCACCGAGTACGTCCTACGCTTCGTCCTGGGTCGACCGCGCCGTCAGGGGCAAGGGCCGCTGCTCCTCCGCCGTCTCCACCGATGCTGGCACAGATGCCGGTTTCGATGAAGAGGAGGAGGAAGAGGGGAAGAAATACGACCTCATCGACGAGGATCCAGATCTCGAGCCGGAGGACATGCCTCTGATGACATACGGCTCTCTCCTCGCCACACCTAAGCGAGTCTCGACGGACGAGGATAGGTTCGACGGGCCCTCATTCCGTTTCCCGGAGGAGAAGAAACGCAACGAGCTGGGACGCAAGTTGGGCAATAAGGCTAGTAAATCTATCTCGGACCGCGCAAGAATGTATGCGCCCTCTACGCCTAAGACTCCCTCTGCGTTGAAGGCGGCTGCCTCCAGGACTGTCAGAGGGTCGGGAGGCAGTGGACGGGGATCCATGGGCCCGCCTAGCCAACGAGGGAACCTGACTCCGGCCGCGCAGTCATTGCTCCAGAGGACGACGGGGAGGACGCCGATGCGGTTTGGAGGGAAGGATGGAGGAGGCATCTTCAAGTCCAAGGTTGGTGGGATGGGGTGGTCCCCGTCTCCTCGACGGTGAGGCAATCGCTGCTAGATCACGCAATAGAGATACATGTGAACCTGTACAACCAAGATGTACTATGTGTAATGTGAGACCGACACTTCTTCCGTTTTTCTCTGGGCCCACCGCGGCCCTCTTTTGATCCACCCGCTCTTTCGTCTACGTCGCCTGGTCCCAGTCGAAGACGTTCAATCCCAGAGCGTCCAAGGCCAGGCCGTACTCCAGCGCACTCGCCGCATCCGGCCAGAGGGGCATGATCGGCCCCGTAGAGACAATGGGCTCCTCCATGACGGGCAGCTGGTCTCCGGTCATCTGGGGATCGAACTGCGGCTGCTGGAGCATCTGCGCGTCCCTTGCGCCAGGCGGAGACACTCTCCTGCGGGGCTGGGCCTCGCGCACCTCAGCCAGGAGCAGGCGGCGGACCTCGTCGTCCTCGGAGCCAGGCGACCTGACTCCCTCCTTAAGGCGCTCCTGGGCGCGCTTCCTGAGCTGGAGAAGAGTGTTGAGACCGTCACGGACGCGAGAGCCGTCACGAGCGGCGGCGGAGAGGTCGCACACGATGCTGAGACCGGAGTAAGCAGGAGTAGCGAAACCGGACGCGGGGGCTTCGAGGGAGATCGCGGCGAGACACACCGCGGCACTGAAGGCATGGAACCAGAAGAACCACCATCGCTCCGCCAGCGCAGGAGAGAAGAGGACGAGCGCCTTGACAACCTGCACGATCTCCTGGGCGGACTCGTAGAGCGCGATGAAAGACTCGCCGAACGTGCCGCGGCTGGGCGCGGTCGAGTTCTCCTTCAGGGCCTGCACGAACGCGCCGCGGTTCAGGTGCAGCCTGGCCTCGGAGATGAAGAGGCGGATGCCCAGGCGCTGGAGCACGGTCTGCGGGTGCGCGTTCATGGGCAGGTCCGTGATTGCGATACTGCACATGAGGCTCTCGGGGAGCGACTTGCGGAACTCTTGCAGCTCGGCGTCGATCTCGAGGACCGTCGCGTAGGGCACAGGCGTCGGCTGCACCTGCGTGTCGTTCACACGCTCAAGCATCTGCACGACGCAGTGTTTCGCGTGGTGGTAGCCTGACTCGTCGAAGAAGAGCCTGTTGTCCGGAATGGGCATCTTCGTGTCCATGTGTCGGTTTGACAGGCCACAGGGTCGGCCAAAGGTCATCGCCTGCACGCGGTCGTACTCCATCAACTCCCAGAAAACCTTGCGGCGTTCCTGGACCTCGTCTTCAGGAAGACCGAAGGCCTCGCCGTCACGGTGGAGACCGACCTGGGGTTAGCTGCAGCTCGGCCTACCAACTGAGTATGTGTTACTCACAGTCAAAGCCGACTTCAAGGTGCTTCCGATGATGGGCCAGAAGGCCTCTGCGCCGTCCGCGCCTGCTTTTCATCAGCTCAGCCCTTCACTGTAAACTCACTTTGATCGTTGAGGACGAAGGTTCCAAACAGGCTCAGAGCCTGGATGCGTGTGACGCTTGGCTTCTCGGAGCGGGTTGCAGACAGCAGATCCTGCGCGGCGAAGAAGAGCTCGTGGCACCGCGGGTGGAACGGCGGCAGCGTCAGGTCGAACATGACGCCGAGGGCCATGACGAGGAGGACACAGGCGAGCTGTGCAGCCTGCGGCTGCGCCGAGGGGTCGTACGCCATGATGAGGTACTTGTCGAAGGTGATCTTGGGGATGACCTGGTGGATCCAGTTCACGTGCTCCCAGTACTGCTCGACCATGCGGCGGCCCTCCTTCCAAGGCGGCAGTTTCGAGCGAGCATCCGCAACAGGGTCTCGGCGCAGCGTCGGCGTGCCCATGGCCTGGAGCACGTCACCTGCTCCCGGGTCCGAGGCACCGTTCAAAGACGGCCGACGGTCGGCCTCCTGGTCCTCTCTGAGGTAGACGGAACCAGCGAGGGATCCGACGTAGCGGGTCTGGCCGTCCTCGTCCATGCGCAGTTGGCCCGGGGTCGTGTCGACCACGCACTTCTCGAAGCTGTGCGCAAGCTTGCGCAGAGGCGAGGTCGACACGCGCTCGGTCGGCTTAGAGGACGACTCCTCGGCGGCCTTGGCTTCGGCGGCAGCTTGGGCCTCGCGCTCGCGCGCTTCTTTGTCCACGCGCTCACTGATTGTTAGATAAGAACACGGTTGATAGCGTTGCAAGCAGCTCACCGCTTACGGTCGACAACACCGTCAGGACAGATTGCACCGCAGCCGCGGCGCTCGCACATCGTGCACGGCCAAGACTTGGAGCATCGCAGCTTGAGCCTGAATGTTAGCGATGAACGATGAGGGAAGGTCGAGGTGAAGGTGCGATGTGGAGGGAAGGTGGAGGCGGTGGGCACTCACCGACGACATTCCGCGCACGAGTAGCGTTTTCGGCCACGCTTGCGGCGCTCGATGAGGACGGTGGAGGAGGATGCGATGGCGGGAGCAGTGCTGCTGTTGGCCGCAGCGGCTATGGGGCGGGGCCGTATCGGGGGCTGCTGGGAGGAAGAGGCATGGTCGTCCATCTGGTCTTTCGCCTTCTTCTTGTTGTCCTTCGGCTCCTTCGAGTCCTTGTCCTTGAGTTCCTTTGCCTTGCGCTTGGGAGGGCTGGGAGAGGCAGTAACCTTGTCTACCTTGCTAGTGTCCGGCTTAACCTCGGGGGACTGCTGCTTGACCTGGGTAGGCTGGGGGCGGGGCTTATCGGTCGTGAAGATGTCGTTGTGGATGGAGGGAAGGTGAGCGTGAGTGAGGTTCGGGTTGATGTGAGTGGGACGGGGGGTGAAGAGCTTGTCCTGCTGGTCGAGTTTGTCGAGGGCGTCGAGAGTGTCGAGGGAGAGATGGCAGTTGATAGGGGACGCGAGGACGGTGTCTGGGGGAGTGGAGAGGGTGAGGAAGCTGTCGTTGGAAGGAGAGGGGAAGGGGAAGAGGAGGTCGAGCGAGTGTGCGGAGTGTGCGGATGAGACGGACATTGGGTCGGGAAAATGGGTGACGCTGATTGGCTCCAGATAAGCTCTAGCAGCTGCTTTGCCCCGGTCTGTGTGTGGGGAGAAGTCGGGGTGAGCCTGTGTTGAACGTGTCTCTTTAATCCTTTTCCTATCAATGAGGACTCGGGAGAAGGTACGGTGTGTTCGGAAAGCCCGGAGCCAGCTTCGGGGGTGAAGAAGAGCTGGAGAGGTCCAACGATGCTCGAGATCAAAAGCTTGTTCATCGAAGTGGAGAGCGCGGTCGCCTGACGGGAAAACCACCAAGGTGGGGCGCTCGGCGGTTATGCCTCGGCTATGGCCGTTTCCCGCAGCGAGAGCTCAACAGCAGTGCGAGCCGCGCGAGGTGCAGCAGAGTTTGTTGTGGGCGGCAGGTACATACCGTCGGCCAGGTCAGGGACCATGGTCACAGGGACGAGATCAGGATCACAGGGTGCGCAGGGCACGTAAGGCGGGGCCGCGGTGCCCCCCTCGCCTCGCAGGTGCTTACAAACGACCAGGCATCACATGGTACACGCCTCCAACACGCAAATTCGATAACTCTCCTCCCCCATCTTGCAAGGAAGGTTCATCGGCCCATCTTCTGCAGCGAGCGGCAATCTACTCCGGGCGGCTCATGCCATCATCCGGTACCCCGCATCTGGACTTGCCCATCGCCTTCACCCGCAACCGAACAACCACGGTAAAACAACAGCATGGAAACATGAAATCTAGAGAGAAAATGTGGAGGAGAGCCCCAGGAATGAACAGGAATAGCCAACACCTGTGCATCTGACAAAGGACAAGGGAAGGGACACAGTGCACGCACACTCTGCGCGAATGAACGTCTCCGCGAATGGAAACCGTCGAGAGCAGTTTGAGGACGTGGAGGCGCCTGCCGCAGCGGATGTACGGAGACGTTACCCCACACAAAACAAGGCGTCTATTTCATATCACCGGCTTTCATCAGCGCGTCAGTAGGATTGTAGGAGCCACACTCTGCTATCCCTATCTTAGCCTGGGAACCCAGCTTCCATTCAGTGGCGCCCCGCCAAGGTCAGCTTTGCTTGACAGGTGACTGTCCATCGTCAGCGTCACACAACATGCATCTCCCAATGCTGCAAGCCTCGTCCAGACTGCTCCTCATGAAGCTACCAGGGACTCCTCATGAAGCTACCAGGGACTGTGAAGCACGGCCTGAGCGTCAGGCTACCCCACACCTCACATGATGGCTGACTGATAGGACTTACGGCCTCGCCCGAGCTTGCGTCGCGCCTCGCGCAAGACGCCGGATCGTGGCACAGCGGCAAGGCGCGGTATGCATAATGCATATCATATCATGATCACCGCTTTCATACTTTGCTAGTGGTGTTGGAAACGCGGTGGCCCCGGAGCGCCGTTCCTTGGAAATCGATAACGTGCCGCGCGTCCTTGTGGCAGCGGGCAATGCTCCTTGAAGGGACTGCTAGCGTCAGGTGACGATCAGCTTTAGCGCCTGCCGGAATGTGTCTGGAACGTTTCCAGACGTTTCGCCGCGTTCGACATGACGCGCGTGTCGACATTACGGCTCTGTCGATTGGGGCAGAGGGCACGCTGGGGAAGTGTTGCTTCTTCGAGATGGGCAAGCAGCGACCTCCTTCTGCTTCCCCACTTGAGGCAGCCCTTGCCTCGTTGCGGCGTGTTCGACACTGGTCGTCAGCTAGTCACCCGCCCTGGTTAGGTGCCAAACAACAGCCTCGGCAGCCATCTATCCTGAGTGCCTTTCTTGTCTGCACCTATGCACCTGATCAGTTTCGTGATCGAGGGGATCGAGCCTGGGACCTGGGGTCAGTCCGGGAATCCCTGCGTCCGAGCTGTCAGGCCCTTGCATGTTTCGCGCTGATGTCAGCTCACGCGACACACTCGACGAAGCCCGTAGTTCTCATCCGCCTGATAGGGAATCGTGGCGGCAGCGTCGTAAAAACACCGCCAGCCAAGTTCCGATCCAGCGCCAGAGTTTACTCCAGAGTTTACCCCAGAGTTGCGCCAGAGTTGCGCCAGAGCTGCGCCAAAGCCGCCAGGCACTCCATTCTGACAGCATCGAGCACCTCCACATCGGCAGTGGACGGAGATCGCGGAGACGCTACCGGTGCCAGGTCAGGTGGACATCGGGAAAGCCCATACTCGCTCGGCGTATCGGCGAATTCCAGCCTGCTGATTGGTGGACAACTACGCGCTATGTCCGATCAATCCACACAAGCTGTCGTAGGTCTGCGATGTGGGCTGCAACACCTTGTGGCGAGCCGAGTTGCGGGTGGGGCCCGGCGGGGTCGCGTCGGACACGCTGGCGCCAGCTGATGCATGTGGGGGATGCCCACTTGAGCAGGGAGCGGGGAACGCGGGCAAGTGGGAGTCGTACTCGGCCCCGGACAAGACTTTGCGGCACAGGCCAGTCAGCATCTGCAAGAACGTCAGTCACTCAGGAGTGTCAGGAAGTTCAGGAGTGTGTCAGACACTGTGGCCAAAGCCCGTGCGGGGACATCGAAGGATCGAGGGAAGGTCGAGGGAAGCCACTCGATGTTCTAATTCTGGGTCTCAAACCCACTTGCCAAGTGACTGCGGCCAGGCTGCTGCTTTCTCTTGCGATTGCTCGAATCCAACGGAAAGTCCGGGTTGCAGACCCGGATGTCGGTCCAGGGTACGTCCTCGTGCTCGGTACCAGAGCTTGAGCTCGTACTGTGATCGACCGGGTTCGTGACGAGGCAGAAGATGAGGTGGAGGTGTGGAGGGAAGACACGGTTGCTCACCGGGTGACTAACAGCCTCCCCACGATATCGACTAGTTGTTTACGACCTTGCGCTAACGAATTCTGCGGCGGCCGGAAACGACTCGAACGGGAGGACGGTTTGCCGTGTCGGAGTGCTAGAGAATGCTGTGGAGCTGGAAATCGAGAAGGCAAGTCGTGAGGAATTTATCGGAGGACGTGCGTCGCGAGGAAGGAAGACCCTCGTCGCTAGCGATTGCACAGAGCTGACTGGGCTGAGGGCTGATCGTGTCTCACGATGGACGTCGTTTCGAAACGGGGCTGCGGACGCACTAGTGCACGACTCCTAACGATCCTAACGAGGTATGTGCCATCGCAGCCATCTCTTAACGAACCTCCATCGGAATGCAATTTCCTTCACACTTCTTCTGTATTCTGCAACATCTGCACTGCGGCTTCCACAATGCCAAGCACATTGAACAGACGAGGTAGAAGACGGCTGTCAACTCGGTCTACCGTGGCTATCTCTTGTGAATCGTGTTTCACCAGATGCCTCACACCAACTCGGAGCCGCGAGCCGCGACCACGTTCTATAATGAGAGCTGCGTGCATGCCTCCGCGAAGCCCTACAACATGCCTCCGCACCTCTTCCGCATTCAACTCTCTGCTTCGCAGTTGCCCGCGAAATCAGCTTGGTCTCGAGACGAGGTCTCTGTCTGAGACGACGCACCTTCGGTTAGAAGTAGCCCTCCTACTCCTGCACAAGGAAGTAGGGCATACTCCTCAATGCACAATCCGCGGGCCACCTTTCGCTAGCACATGCTTCTACATTCCTGGGTAAGTGTGCATTGCAACGGACACGGCAGATCTACTCGAACTCCAACTCTAAATCTCGTAGACCGGATGTACCAGGCCCGCCGGCCAGCGCTCGGCAGCTCCACACTCGCCTCAACGTTCGCCGTCTATCACCACCAGCCCGGTGATCCCGGCGGCAACGTTCCCGGCGGCACCGCACGCCGGACATCCGATGCATGTTCTGCTAAACTGCTCATTTTGCTCGGAGCATGACCACGACCGAGCGAGACGGCCGGGCGCTAAGCACTCGCATCGACGGCGTCCTCCGCCTCGTCAACAGCGCGCAGGAAGTCAAAGTCGGCGCCCGTGTCTGCCTGCGTCACACGATCGTGGTACAGCTGGGCATACCCCCGCTTCGGCCTCGTGCCCTTCCGTCCCCGTCCCTTCGCTTTGGCCTGTCTCCACTCTTCGAGTCTGCTCGCAATCTCGTCGTCAGACAGGTCGAGCTTGATCGAGCGCTGGTCTACGTCGAGCGAGATCACGTCGCCGTCTCGCACGATCGCGAGCGGGCCGCCGACAGCCGCCTCGGGCGCGATGTGGAGGACGACACTCCCCGACGCAGTGCCAGACATGCGCCCGTCCGAAACGCGCAGCATGTCCTTCACGCCCTGTCTCGCTAGCTTCTTCGGAATCGGGATGTAGCCCGCCTCTGGCATGCCGGGGTGTCCCTTCGGTCCGATGTTCTGGAGCACGAGGCTGGTGTCAGTTCCAATTGCGGCCCATTACAACTTACACGCTGTCAGCCGTGACGGGCAGGTCGGGGTCGTCGATGCGGTCCATCAGGTCGTCGGCGTCCTTGAACACGACTGCTGGCCCCGAATGTTGCCGGAGAGAAGAAGCCATAGCGCTCTGCTTCAGGACGCACCCGTCTGGCGCCAGGTTGCCTGCCAGCACGACGAGACTCGCGGCCGGATAGAGCGGGTTGTCTAGCGGTCGCACGATGTCCTGCGCAAAAGGGGACGGACACTTGTCCAGCGCCTCGCCGAGCGTCTCGCCTGTGATGGTCCGGGCGTCGAGATGGAGCAGTGGTCGCAACGCCTGCAAGAGGGTGGGCACGCCGCCTGCCTGCTTGTCAGCTTGCGTCGAAGATGAGGGAGCTTACGCGGTAGAAGTCCTCCATGTAGTTGGCCCCCGAGGGTTTCAGGTCGACGAGCAGCGGCGTCTTGCGCCCGATACGATCGAAGTCGGCCAGCGTCAGGTTCACGCCTGGCATGCGTCCGGCGATTGCGAGGAGGTGCACGATCGCGTTCGTGCTCCCGCCAATAGCCTGCAGAACCGTGATCGCGTTCTCGAACGATTTGCGAGTTAGAACCTCACTTGGCCGGAGAAGGTTCGTCGCCGCCAGCTTCCCCGTCAGCTCGGCCACGCGCAGCCGTTGTCCTCCGTTCGCGGGCGGACAGGCCGAGCCGAGCGGCGCGATGCCCAGCGCTTCAGTGAGGCAAGCCATCGTGCTCGCTGTTCCCATCACGCCGCAAGTCTGGAGTCAGCTAAGGATGAAAGTCGAGGAGCTTGGAGAATCGGGAGGGGCACTCACGCCAGCACTTGGGACCAGCTCGTTGCCGATCGCTATAATCTCCTCTAAGTCAATGTCGCCTGCACGGTACTTCGCCCAGTACCCACGACAGTCGGTGCATGCTCCTACGCGAGTTCCGCGGTGCGAGCCCGTCACCATCGGCCCTGTGACTAGTTGGATGGCGGGCACGTCAGCGCTGATCGCGCCCATCAGCTGAGCTGGGACCGTCTTGTCGCAGCCCCCAATCAGCACGATCGCATCCGCTGGCACCGCCTTGATCATCTCCTCCGTGTCCATGGCCATGAGGTTTCTGCTGTCAGCTACGCAGATAAGAATCTCCCAGCTCCTGATATTCACCGGATCCAATGCCGTAGAAACAGGCAGGGGCTGAGGTCGGACTCACCGGAGGAACATGCTGGTAGGGAAGGCGAAGCTCTCATGCAAGCTGATCGTCGGAAAGGGCACCGGTAGCGCGCCTTGCAGCATGACGCCGCGCGATACTGCGTCTAGCAGCTGCGGCACATTTGCATGGCATGGGTTGAAGCCTGACTGCTCATCAGCTAAGAATCCTTTCGGCAGCTCACGTTTGTGTTCACGAGGCCGACGATGCGCCGGTCGAGCGCGTCGTCGCTGTACCCCGCGCCCTTGATGAAGGCCTTGCGGAGGAAGAGCGAGAAGCCCTGGTCGCCGTAGTTCGTCAGGCCTGCCGTCAGCTAAGCAGGCGCGTTCGGTTAGCCTACCGCTCCGAAGACCCGTCTTGTCTTCCGGCATGATGAGTGAGTGGGCAACGTTGAGAGTGTTGCTGACAGCTCGTGCCTTTGGCTCAGGCGCCCCGCACGGCGATGTCCGATCGGCGGCGGCTCGTGCCAGCTCGCCAATCACGGCGCCATGGAGATGTCACCAGCCGAGTCGCCGATGGCGCATGCATGCGTCTTCACTGTATCTCGTGCATGGTTCGTCTATGGTACTGGTATAAGAAAGCCGCTATCGCTCCTTCGGCAGCTCGCCCTCCTTCTCGTGCCTCATCTTCCGCTGCGCCGCATCCAGCAGGTAGCGAACATACATCATGTGCAGCCAGCCCATGAGTCCCTCATCCGTTGCTGCGCCGGGCACATCGACGTTGCCGGTGTAGTACCGCAGCCGCAGCTGCCCGTTTCCATCGGGAACGGCCTCGAACGCCTGCAGGTCCGCCATGGCGGGGATCGCACCTCCGGGTCCGAAGAAGATCATGCACGTGTTGTCGTCCCGGGACAGCTCGGGGAACAGGCCGCCGCAGTGCGCCTTGCTGATGTTCTGTTTCGTGTACGGCGGAGGGAAGAACTTCTCCTCATAGCTCATCTTCCGCGCGATCGCCTCCTCGATCCGCAGAGGCAGAATGTCGTAGAACTGCCGGATGAAGGACTCCATCGGCTTCGTCTTCTGCACTGTCGTCGTCGCGGGAATGGTCACTTCGCAGTACCGCCAGTACGGGTTTGTGTCGTTCGGCAGAGCGCGCCGGATGCCGCTCGGCAGATCCGAGGACGACGTCTCGTGGATCGGATACTTCTTCGTGAGGTAGGCCGTGAGTGCGGCCGCGACACCGGCGCCGCCCAGGCCGGCGTACAGTATCGGCTTCCAGATTTTCGATTTCGCCATGTTGAAGTGGATGTTGTTGATGTGAATGAACGTGCAGAGGTATGTCATATGTCTGTCTTGGATCGCTGCGGCATGGGAAACCGGCTCGGTCACTTGGCAGAGGATATCGGCGGATCCGACCAATTGCTGACACCTGTTGCTGACTGCCGAGGTAAGTTGATGCGTGGTCTCTTCGCCTGGTTCTTTCTGGATGACTAAGTACCTTCTGCGGGGCCGTCTCCTACTTACTCTACTCTCCCTGTAGCAGCCCGGGGATGCAGAAGTCCACGCTGGAAGAAGCTTTCGGAGCCTGCAGCAGGACGCCGAAGTCAGGGCGGGATCGACAAAAATCGAATTCCGCACTGCAATCCGCACTTTTGTCACCTCTCGACCGGTGACCTGGGTCCGCCCATCGTCCAGGAGATACGTGTGCCATTGAGCTCCACCTTCCATGGCTCAATTCGTGCTAATTGGGATCGTCATAAGGAGTGGCTTGATTACAGACTAATGACTGCGCCCACACGCTAGTGACTCACCGCCCTTCTTTAGGCTCAGATCGCTCAGATCGCCTGGAACAAGTGTCTGTGGTCACCACCTCAGCCTCCAAACTCATCAAAACTCGATGAACGCTTCGAAGCAGCATGACGAGATGCGCTCATCGTCCACGGACAGCAAAAGAGTGACCTCTGGCGGGGTCGAACCGCCGACCTTATGCGTAAAGCACGAGCTGTTAAGCATACGCTCTAACCAACTGAGCTAAGTGGCCTGGGATTGCTGCACGGAGGCGAGAGGCGTGGCGGGGTCATGCACCTCGGGAGTAGAAGAAGCTCGAGACGAAAGGGAGCCTGCAGGTGTCTGTAGAGCCAGGAGAACTCCTGCCTCTGATTGAGAAGGAAGGCATACTGGGAGGGTGCTGAAAGCCAGGATCGCCTCACAACGTCTGAGGCAAGTGGAGGTCGCCTCATTCGCAGTCACGCGTCTGCGCCCGAAACACTTGTTGCGCCCCTCGCAGCAGGAGGGGCGCAACCCCGTCGATCACACAGTGTGGCACCGTGGCACTCACCATGCTCACATCACGCTCACATCATCACTCCGCAATAAATCCCATTTTTCTCGACAACGCGCTTCTCAATCTGCAAGCTGATTAGTGCGTTCGAACCGCAAGAAAACAGAGCATTCGGCGCATCAATGGTGTAGTCGCTATCATACTTCCTTCGGGTTCCTTGCGATCCGGATGAAACATCCAATGGAAGTGGTCCTGGGTTCAAATCCCAGTTGGTGCCGATTTTTGTTTTTCACATTTCCGTTTCCTGCTCGGTTACCCTGAGTTCCAATCTCGCCCTTGGGTGAGCCCGTCTATGTACGCTGGACCTGTCAGTCAGCTTGTCCGCATGTGGCGACCTTGACCCTCTATGCATGCAGTGAGGCTGGGGTCAGCTTAGGAAGTTGACTAACAGCTTCCGACCACCAACCTTTATTCGTGGTCGATCCTACAGGGCGTCATCAGTTCAAAGTGAATTTGGAGGCCTGTCTGTCAGCTTTCGGCAAACGGGTAGCTGCCCATGGGGTTCTGTTGGTGACCGTCAGAGACTGACAATGTCGAGCTAGAAGAGAGCTTTCGATGAGGGAGTTTTCACAGCTCTTACCTGTGTGGCCCACAAACATGCGCTGCATGGCCAAAACGCGGATCAGGCATCTGCACGTTAGCTTGTCAACATGTGGGCAGCTCACCACGGAACACACTGTTGCCACACGACCGGCAGATGAGGGAGAAGGGGCTGCAGGTGAGCTTCAACGCCTCTCGTTCAAAGTTCTCACTAGTCCTGCCAGGCTTCTTCAAATGGTCCAGATCGAGGTTCATCGTCTGCTTGTCAGCTTGCCTGAATGTGGGCTAGCTCACCTAAGAGTCGAGCCCAAGTGTTCAGACGGGAGAGACACATGAGGCTGAGGTGAGCTTGAGGACGCAAAGCTGCCAGCTCGACCTACGATCTGGTTGTCAGCTTCCAGCTCCCAGAACATCAGCTCACGGGTTCATTTGACTCCGGACGACATGGGTATACGGTCAGTGCGTCGAGCTGGAGTGAGCTAGGGAAAGGTTCAGGAACCTCGTACCCTCGCTTCTGACAGTCAGCTTGCAAATGTCAGGCGTTTAGCTCACAGGTGCCTTTTGTTGCTCCCGATGACTTAGATGGACGGACTTCCTTAGACCTTAGAGTCAGCTCATCGCACATCACACAGCTCAACTGGGCTATTCCCAAACTAACTCGACTCTGTGGCAAAAGGGACTGGCTGGTTGTCAGCTAGATGAAGTGGAACGGGCAGCTCACCAGCCGATTGGAAGAAGGGAAGGCTGATGTGTGAATGTGGCGGTGGCCGTAGTGAAAGCTGATCGTCAGCTTAAGCGCATGCTGCAGCTCACTTCGACTAACCCGCATTCAGCCGGACCGAGAAAAGACCTGATAGTCAGCTTAATCCACATTGCTGTACAGCTCACCATATATCAAAGGCCAGCTCTGCATCGAGCACCTTGCGCACCGCTCCGGAAGCGGTGAGGGTGGGCGCAGATTGTCAGCTTGACTGCAAGTTTCGCCTGAACTGACGTCGAAGTCTTCTGATTCCGGCATGAAGCGATACAGAGCCAAACCTGGTCGACAGCTTTCAAGGTGGATCTCCAGCTCACCCCGCTTTGATTGTCATGCGAGCACCATCGGCTGTGACGAGGCGTACAGGGGATTCTGGTGGTCAGCTTGAAGCCCTCGTTCAGAAGTTCACATGGTCCGAGAGATTACTGTTCAAAAGATACCAAGGCCAAAACAGGCTCTGGCTGTGAGCTCAAGGTTGAGATGATCCTAGCCCACGTTAGGTCTTTCGCTTGCGGCTTCCCGACTTGGCAACGGCAAGAGTGGCCGCTGATCGTTAGCTTAGGA
Organism: Trichosporon faecale; assembly: GCA_039545375.1. Lineage (NCBI taxonomy): Eukaryota > Fungi > Basidiomycota > Tremellomycetes > Trichosporonales > Trichosporonaceae > Trichosporon > Trichosporon faecale. The sequence continues at coordinate 1,591,834 of BCLU01000029.1, forward strand.
CAACAACGATCTCATCAGCTTACGTCGTTGCCTTTCGAAGCGGCTTGTCGAGAATTCGATTAAGCTGATAGTCAGCTTTCGGAACGAGTAAAGCTCACGCGTAGTCCATCGTCGGTCCGCTGCCTAACTCGACGCGCGCGACGCCTACTGTCTTGTCAGCTTTAGGTTCTGCACCGCAAAGCTCACCTCGGCTGTCCTCGAAGCCGAACATGCGGGCGCGCAATTTGAGCGTTGCTAACAGGGAATCGTCACTGGGGCTGATTTGCTAGGGGCAATGCGTGTGGCAGCCGCTGCTTGTCAGCTTGAGCCGGAGGCGCTGATGAAGCTCACGCTGGCGAGCCATCGACACTTAGCGACGATCCGAGGCCTGATCGTCAGCTAGGAACCGTGGCGCTCATAAGCTCACAGTACAGTCGGGACGGCTGCCCTCATGGGCCCATGTGCTCACGGTCACTGGTCGTCAGCTTGGCCTCTGCATTTGTAAGCTCACGGAGGATACCTGGTTGTCAGCTTGTCAACCAGGTGATGGCAGTTGACGGTTTGCTATCCAGCGTGTTACTTCCGGGTCGGACGAGGTTGCGGTCGCTGGCCGTCAGCTTGGAGTGGGTCTATTCGAAGCTCACACTGGCCGGACTGACAAGGCATTCAGGCAGAGAGCAAAGTAGCCAAGTGCTGATCGTCAGCTGATCTTCAGACCGCTCCTAGCTCACGGGTGCGGCTCTGCCGGCCTTGTTGACCGCCCGTCGAGGATGCAATCACTGGTCGTCAGCTAGAACCTGTACGATTTCGAAGCTCACACTGTCAAGATGGCTATCGCCAGACAGGGCGTGGAGAGTCAAGCGCATCTGAGCATTAGCTTGATCGCCATCCCCTGGAAGCTCACGGTCGAAGCATGACGTGGCCACTTCCCAACTTTGTCGAGCACGATAGTGGCTGGCTGTCAGCTTAGACTCTTCGGGACGTCGAAGCTTACTTTGTGCAGACCACCATGACTAGACAAGCGGAGGACGAGAAGGGTAGCGCATCTGAACGTCAGCTAACGCGTCACCCTTTCGAAGCCCACTGTCGGCATGTGTGGTGGCTGCTTTTCATGTCGACGGGCGGAGAGATTGCTAGTTGTAAGCTTGAAGCCGTGAAGGGAGCTCACGCTTCCACAACCGCCATGGCCAGTTAGGCACAGAACGAGAGGAGCGATATCGTCGGCTTCACCAACAAATCGGCCAGCTCACGGTCTCGGGATGTACTCTCACTCTTGCAGAGGTAGGCAGCGGCTGGTCGTCAGCTCGCTCAGTCATGGAGTAGCCGACCTTTTGAGTGCCACTTCGACGGGAGAGGTGTCAGACACGAGGTCGCCCTGGTCGTCAGCTTAGACAATCGCGCGGCCATAGCTCACAGTTGGCAGCGGAGGCTGGGATAAGCTAGGTCGTCGAGTACCCCAGCTATTCAAACAGTAAAGTGAGCTCCGGTCTCGAGATGTCGACAAAGAAACACCAGGGCGGACTGGGATCAGCTCACAGGAAAAGACTGGGTAGCGTACCAGAGGATGTGGGACGGCGGAAAGGCTGAGAGTTAGAATTGACGTGACGGCCCAACTCACTGTTATGATCTGTTCAGAAGTGTCTGGGAACATTCATCGGTCTTAATAGTCCCAGAATGGCGGTATGTGCCGGACGCTGAGGGTTAGCTCTGTCGATGCTTCACAACCCACCTCCCAAGTCCGTCGAACGCTGGTGAGCGACTGGCGGGAGCTCGTTGAGGCAATCATAGCTTGTGCATTTATCCGTAGAAATGGCGTACTGCTGTTCGCTGGATGAACACCGTGACAGAGCTTACGAGTTCCACAGCAGTACCGGAAGCCGTGAAGGTGTCGAATCGAAATGGATTGAAAACCAGCCGAAAAGGTGATCCGCGCCACGAACAAGCCTCCACCCATGTTCGGTTGGCTATACCATGCAGCGCCTCCCTCCCTCGGCGAGTGGGAGGCTTCCCCACAGACGTTTACTCTGTAGTCAGCTTGAGCTGGAGGTCCGGCTAGCCTACCGATTGGGTCGACTGGTGCCCTGGTGCGCGTTGTGGGTGGAGGATATCCCTACTGTCATCAGCTTGGCATGGACTTGAAGAAGCTCACCTGCGCCCATGCATGATGCGTCGTGTCGGACGAGGGATCGCAAGTTGGCGCTGCAGTTAGCTTTCACATCTGCACAGTAGCTCACCCTCTGCTCTGGGATTGCCACGCGGGCCTTGTTCCACCTTGGGTGCGGTAAGGGGGCGAAGTGGCGGTGTGTCGTACTGTATGTCCCCGCTGGGATGCGCTAGAAAGAAGATCGAAAAAGCTCACGCAGCGGGGAGTGGGTTTTGCGAAGTGGAAACAACAGAGACACAGTGGTTAGCACTGGATGTCAGTTCCTCAACTTCCCGAACAACTGACGTGAGGCTTGTTCACCTGTTGCGACGGTGGCGGAGGTGCGAAGTGGCGGTGACGTGGAATCTGCCATGTCAGCTATCAACGTGCCAAAGAAGTTAGCTTACACAGAGTGACTCGAGACAGTGGGAGAGGGAGACGGGGCAGTCTGGACTGTCAGCTTCAGCCTCCTATGGTTCCAGCTATACATGTCGTGCTGCTGCACACTCACCCCATGGCCACAACGGATGGCATCGATGGTTTGTCGTCAAACGTTGAGTTTCGGTTCGTCGGGGCGTACTTCGACTCGCGGCCAGGGTAGGAGGAGATGGAAAACTGGAGTCAGCTTTCCCTTCCGTCCATTATAGCTCACATAAGGGGATGATTCCGGAGGGTCCGCACAACGTATCGGAGAGGTGCTCCGGTTTCGAGCACTGCGCGTCAGTTCTTCACCGACAACGATGCCACTGAGATGAGCTTGTGAAGTGATACTGGAGCTCCCTTTGCTATGAACAGAATGACGTGAGGAGTGCAGGGTGCTCAATGCCGAGCTCTGGGAGTCAGTTCTCCGCAGAAGACGAGGAAACTGACGGTCACAGCCGGGCAAGTGGGACACGAAGATGGGGGCTCTGGCGGTGGAGTGCAGGGTTCTGATTGACAGTTCAGCAAAAGCGTCCGCGTAACTCACGCTCGCACCATGGACAGGTGGAAGAATGGAGTGAGCTCTAGTGAGCTCTGCGATGAAAGATGCGGAGCTCTCGATGGGCATGATCGGTGAAGGCGTGGCGCAGTATCGGGGCCTGGGTGTCCGTTAACGTTCACAGTGACAGTGCGGGAACTGACGCTGGCGTTGGAGCGAGGGAGGTCGTCAAGGAGGCGTGCGCAGTGTCCATCACTGGATGTCAGTTCGAGAATCCTGCATGGGAAACTGACTCTGAGTGGTGGCGAGGGCCATCATGACGGAGGTGCAGTGACAAGCACTGGATATCAGTTCGCTGTCGGTGTCTGGGAACTGACGCTAAGCTTTGGCGAGGTCGTCAAGACAGGAGTGCAGCATTGGAAACTGTATGTTAGCTCGTTGTGGATGCCTGGGAACTGACATAATGCCATAATCTCGCAAGTCGGCAGCAGACGGGATGCGGTGTTGAGGACTGAATGTCAGTTCATCCACCGTTGACTAACTGACCCAGGAGGGATGGCGAGTCATCAGTGCAGCGTCGGGCACTGGATGTCAGTTCATCACAGCTGCCCTCAAAACTGACCGTAGAAGAGAGGCTGAGAGTTAGCGTACTGCAAGTATTGCAACTCACGAGGCAAGTGATGGACATTTGTCGGATGTTGAAATGATCGGAGTCGAGTGGATGATGGGAAGTACGAATGATGAACAGCTAGGTACTGAGAGATCGTACATACTCTCCGGGAGGGCACACACTGGACCTACTGGTCACATCGAGGTGACGTGGAGGAGGCGAGCAGGCAAGAAAAGAAGCGGGGTGGCTGGAATACACACAGGTATCGGTCCGACCCCTCCGACGCCTGCTGGCCTCTCCTGCTGCTTTGAGCCCGCTGCCTTGCCCAGGAGGAGCGCGACTCGCTCTGGTGTACCTTCGCACTACATGGACGTGTTGGCACACTTAGAGCGGTGCGGCATTCTGCGCAATCCAGCGAGAGAGCCTGCTTCTCCTGCGGAGAATTCTCATCCACGCTCTGGAGGCATAACCCACGTTTCAAGACTTTTACACATTATCCCCATTGACGACCAGGTGTTCATCAGCTGCAGCACGGGGTATGTCATGGTCTCCATTTTAAACGTTACTGCCAACACCCCAGTTGATGTCTCGCCACAACTCTGTCGAAACGACCACGCGACCCGAACGCCTCGATCATGATCGCCGGGTGACCTTGCAGGGTGCCGGCTAGAGCGTCACGGCCAGCGCCCAGCCCTGTCCCGACCTGCGCCCCTCACCTTACGAAGTCACGTACATTCACTCGTCACCTCTTTAAGCCGTTGGGGTCCCAGGCGCTCACTTACGTTTCTGCGCCCCTGGTTCGCGGTTGCATGTTCATCACTGTCATTCCGCCTGACCTTCCCTCTCGTCCCATCCGGCGGTGACGCGCTGCGTCTTCCTCTTGCATCTTCCTTTGCGGGATCTGCGCCCTCTGCTGCGCCCTCCTACGCACCTCCTCTGCGCATCACCCGGGCATCACTGCGCCCCTCGCTCATGCTTCCTCCTATCAAGGCATTCAAGGATACTTAACCCTGCTATCCGTGATGTTGTCTCTTCACTTTACTTCACTTCACTCAGTTCGACGGACTCTGCGCGCCCTATCACGTTCAATTTCACCACTCTGGTCCTCGCCACTTGCTCGCCACTCGCACAACTTCATCTCGGTTTGCGCGTCTCCGGCACCTTCCTCGGCGGCCGCGACGGCCAACGGGAACGCGACGTACACTCGTCTCGGCGCGACGGCACGCAAGCAACCCACCCGCACGACCACCCGCTCAATTCGATTCCCGAACTTCTCATTTCGACGCGCCTGATCTGGCACCCGGTCCAGATATCCCTGACCCCAGCGGCGCTCGGATCATCATGATCCCGTACCCGCCTTACGTTCCTCCTTCCTCTCCCTACCTTCCAGCGTCCTCGCTCCCGCGGCGTCGCGACTCGCTGCCGTCTCCGCCCCCGACGCCGATCCAGGTTACACCCAGCTTGTCCAAACTGGAGGGTAAACTGGAAGGTGTGGCCGACGAGCCTCCCGCCGCTCCCTCTCCCTCAACGCCGCCGGCTACGCCGACGCCGCCCTTGCCGAGCTTCAAGCCGCCCGCCGCGTATCTCAAGAGCTTTGGGCCTACTCGCTCATTCCCCCTGACCAACTCCAACGGTTCGCCGAGTGGATCGGGCAACGAATCGGCAGGTGGTTCAGTGGACAGAGGAGTGCAGACCGACTCCCACCCCGAGTTTCCGTACCCGCCCCGCCTCGACCGTCTCTCGAGCAGTACTTTCTCCCACCAGACGCAACTTAGTCACCAGACCCATCTTAGCCACCAAACTCACCACACCCATCACACGTATGGGACGCAGCAGACGCAGCAGACGCAGCAGACCCAACAAACGCAGCAAACAGGCAGGTCGGTATGGAGTTGCCGGGAAAGCTGTTCGTGCCCCTCAACCTGCTCTGTGCGCCGGTACCGGTTGATTGAGACTGGGATTCCGTCGAGACTTGCCCGGTTCCCGACTCAGAGGCTCGAGTCGCCCAGCCCGCAGAGGGTGGTGACGCCGCCGAGGCACCTGAGTCCCATCTCGAGCGCAAGTTCGGAGTCGGAGACGAGGCCGTTTTCGGTAAGTTCTCTCTGCCACCTTCCGTCACCTGCCTGTCGGCTTCCTTTTGATCTACCCCTGCCACTGATGCTCGCACGGTGATGATGCTTCCATGCTTCTATCCCCACCTGCTTCGAGTCCTCGATAACATTCGCTAACATCAGGCACTGTGGCGCGGCCTCATGACGGCTACCTCCGTCGCGCTCGCTGTCCCCACCCCGCCAGCCGGCAGGTTCCACACGCGCACGCTCCTCACCTCGTCTGCAGCTTATGCACCATAGGGGGCAGCGTAACAATACAATCCTATGCATAATACTAAAGGGAAACGAGTGGCTGCAGTGGAGTTGGAGTTCGTGAGGCCCAAGACACCAAGACCGTTCTGTGTTCACTCTGGTGGGTGGCCGCGGGGCGAGCCTCACCGCGCCGCACTTGGGGCAGGCGGTGCTGCACTGCTCGCCCCGCCTCACGGCGCTGCGATGCTCGCTACGCTCTCATGCGCGCTCATGACGGCAGCGCATGCCCCGACTTCTTGCTGTGCCTCTTCAATGCGTCGTTTCTCGTGAAGGACTCGTTACAAACGGGACACTGGATTTCTGATTTCGTCAGTTTTGATCCACGCCACCAAGAAACTGTACTCACTCGGCTTGTCCTTTATGCTCAGCCACAGGAGGGCCTTGCGCTCCTCGAGGCGGCCCTCGGCGACTAGGTCGCCCTCGCGCCGTGCGTGGCGCGCCATGTGACGCGGAATGTCGTACTTGCGCGTGAACACGTCGGTGCACCGCTGGTACGGCGGGAGCGGGTTGATGTACTCGCACTGCACGCCGCCGGCGGCCGGCGTCGGAGACGACTTGCGGCCCTTCTTTGGCGGCGCCTTCGCGGGGGGTGCTGGTGACGACGAGCCCGCAGGCGCCGGTAGCGTGGGCCGCACGCGGTGGCCGGTTCCCCGCTTCGCCTTGGCCGTCTTCGCTGGCGGACGGCCCTTCGCCTTGGCGCCGCCCTGGTACTCGCTGTCGGAAGCTGAACCTTCGGTGTGGAAGTCCGAGTCGCCTTCCTCGTTCGCCGTAATCGATGTCTGCGTCAGGCGCGCATCAGGCGGCTCGAGCTCGCTCTTCCGTCGCTTCGCTGGCGGTTCGCGCGCGTCCTGCTGCCCGTCGCTCGGCGTGCTCTCGTACCCTGGCGAATCATAGCCACCTGATCCGGCGCGGATGTCGTTTATGCGCGTTGCTCCCGACGGGATACCGCTTTCGCGCCATTGCGCAACGGCCTCGGCGCCCGCTTTCCGTTTCGTGTGCGAGTGGCTGCGGGATCGCTCGTGGTGCGCGGCGGCGTGGGACAGGAGATCGAGGCCACTAGCCGAAGACGACGAGGGGCTGCCTTCCCTGTTAAAGCCGACAGTCTGGTCGTCGTCGTCGTTCTCCACTGATCCCTCGCCGGGTTGCCCCGGGTTCGGCGTGTTCGAGCTGTTCGGTGCGCTGGCAGACGCGGCACCAGTGCTCGGCAGGCGCTGGAAGCCGCCAGAGGGGTGGCTGCCGGCCGAGTTCGGAGCTCCGTTCCGGTTACGCGGTGACATCGGGGTCCGGCCGGTCGAGGAAGGTGGAGGCATCTTCGGGTTCGGCGGCTGGCTCGCTGCGTTCGCGCTGCCGTTGTTGCCGTAGAAGTAGTTGGGGGTGAAGGGCTGGTACGACGACGGGGAAGGCCGCGACACCTGCTCGACCCACTGGACGGATGCCAGGTGCTCCGACTCTTCTGAGGAAGTCGATGAGCCCGAGGACACGAAGGAGCGGCCCGTAGGCAGCTCGCGCTCGTTGCCTTCCCCGCGGCGGACAAAGGCGGCCATGGATCGCGGAAGCTCATACGTGTTGCCGGATTGGGGTGCGGGCATCATGTTGTTCATGGTGCGGGCCTGGAAGACGCTTGACGTGCCGTTGATCGAGCGCACCGCTTCGTCCGTGAGGGCGATCTGCTTGGCGATGGCCGCATCGTCAACAGCAAGCTGCTGGACGTCCTTGTCCTCGTCCGACGAGATCGGGTAGTTCGGGAAGCCCTCGGCGTTGTACATCGAGCCTAACGTCGTCATGCCCGATAAGCTCAGGCCCGACTCCGTCGATGTTGACCGTGCCTTGTGCCAGCGGGAGGGACGGAGAGAGATCTGCGATCCGTTTGTCGACGACGGCTGCGAGTGCAGCGTCTCGGTCGACTGGGGCTCGGCGGACAGGACCGAGCTCTGCCAGAAGCTACTCGACTTGCCCGCAGCAGAGTTGTCGCTGTCAGTCGAGATGGTGGAGCCCTTCGGTGCCGGGGCCGGCGGGGCATCGGTGTCCATCTTCTTGTCAGCCGACTTCTCGGTCGACGCCGGAGGTGGGAGGGATGGTTGGGAATTGGCCGCAGCGTCGTTCATTGCTGCAGGCGGCGGGGCGGCCGCAACCGTTGCAGTCGGCTGCGGATCGTCCTCGCTCGACATGGTGGGGGTGGGGGAAGGCGTGCGGAGACGGCGGGGCTGGATGTACGACTCGAGCAGAGGGTCGACCTGTACTCTGTTCGAGGGGAGCAGCCACGGGCAGATCGTCTTCCAGTAGGGGTCGCAGCGGTCAGCGAGGGCAGCTTGGATCGCTACCATGGTGTTAGCGAGTGTGAACTTGTGGAGCTTGAAGAGGGAAGAGGGTGTGACGGTTGCTGTGACACTTGCCTTATAACGCTGGCTGGGTTTTGGAGGGGCCGGTGTGGGGTGTGATGTGTGATCGAGAGAAGGTTGGGTTGGAAGGAAGGCGGCGCGGCACTGAGCGCAGGCTTCTTCCGGGGATCCTCGGGAGCAGGGGTTGCTTGTGAGGGAGTTTTGGGAGGGGGTTGGGGTGTGTGTCACCGTTGCGGTTGCATGGGCGATGAGGAAGGGGGGATGGATGGTTGGAGGTCAACAATGGCGTTGCGCCGGATGGAAGGTTGCGTTGTGAAAGAGCTCGCGCGGGTGGGTGTACGGTCTGCCTGCAGCCTGCAGCCTGCAGCCTGGGCTCGTTGCCTGCCGTGCCTCGCGTTGTTGGCCCCCGTTCATGGCATGGCTTTTGCCGCCGAATGTCGAATTGGGTGGCAAATCCCGTCACCCACCTCGGTGGCAAAATTAGGCTCACCCGACTCAGCCAAGCCTACTCGATTGCTCGCTGTCACGCCTATCCCTTGCCCGCTACATTGCACCGCCAGGATCAGGAGTCAACTAAGGGCCAATGTACATGTACACAACGATGGATCGAAGCACAGAGTGCGTAGTCTTTGCGCGATGGATGCATTGTACAACATTGTCTACGGTCGTCTACTGCTCGCAACCTTCTCTTCCTACTCGCCGTAATCTTCGTTCGCAACGGTGCGACACTGACACCCGCACCCCGACGGGCACATGTTGCGCTTCAGTCCGCTGTCCGTAGCCGCCGTTCCTTCGCTCACGTTCGCGTCTTCTCGGAGTGCGATACTGCGTTCCGTCAAACCAGAATCGTGCGATGTGGAGTGCGACACGTGGCTGACGTGGGAGACGTGCGAGGCGTGGGACACCATGCTTGTGTTCCGCTGGCTCGGCGACGGCATCGGCGAGCCTGTGCGAGGCGTCGACGGTATCACGGGCACCGGCTTCTCGGTCGCCACTGCGGTCAGCTACGTTCCGAGCCGGTTCAGCTGTGGCGCTGAGGCTATTACTCACTGTAATATAATCGCATGCACCGCTGGATGGTCAGCCATCATTTATATGGAGGTGACTCACCTGGTGCCCGCCATGCTTGCACTTGCGGCACGACATCCACAGGCCCCTGACCGGCTCGCGGCTGCTGTCAGCGCCTTACGCCACATCACATGTCAACCCAGACTTACCATACAGCACACGTCTTGGCGCGCTGCTTGCAGCGCCTGCACCACCAGAACGGCCGGCTGCCGGGCGCGTCCTCGAGCGATCCTGTCGACTTGCCGCACTTCATGCAGTACTGGATCTGCGTGATGCCCTCGATCGCGCCGACAGTCTGCGTCTCGACGAGACCAGCGAAGCGACGAAGGTACGCCATGGGCGCTGTCAGCCTGTATCGCTCCAAGAGATCTGATGTCAGCTAGATTGGGGGGGCGATGACAGCTTACCGAGATAAGACTCGAGAACACGGAGCGTCTGTTTCCGAGGGAAGTCGATGACGCTGCCACCAACAACGAACAGCGCTGTCGCAACCTGCACCTCGCCATCGGTGATGAACGCCTGCCACCAGTCGAGCAGCCCCGCGCATCTCTGCGTGCGGTAGTTATCCCACTGGTCGGGCGAGTAGGCCGAGTGGGATAAGCGTGTAAGCTGGCCGGGCTGGATACCCTCCTTCGTCTGGTCGATCGAAGCGCGCTGGCTGCCGGGCATCGATGGCGGCTTGCTGCCTCCCGCTTTGGCTAAACGCGTCGGTGACGGCGGGCGTGTGCTGTGTGGTGTCGAGCGGGAGGTTATCCTCCCACGGCCCAATGGTTCGACCGACCCAAGACCACTACTCCACGCATCCAGCGCCGCCGCAATACCGTACGGGTCAGGGTAGTCCATGTCCGCAACCGGCGTCGGCGTGTCGTCCCTCGGCGTCTCGATTGCTAACCGCTTCTGCAGCGGGTTGCGAGAGCCGCCTCCGCTAGAGCCGCCTCGCGCCATTGCGGACAGGTTGCGCAACGCACTCGGCCGCACCACGGTCTCGAGCTCCGGCGGATTGAACGACCGGAATCGCGCCTTCGGTTGCGGAGCGACACTGTGCTCATCCTCCTCGAACGAGGAGCGACTCGAAAACGAGTCCTCAGACCCGTTCTCGCGCGCAACGATGTCTTCCTCGGCCGCTGGTATCGGAATGCCCGTCTCGTAGTCAGGCGAGTGATTGCGGTCCGGTGCGCCGGTCGGCGACGTCGGCTGCGCCGGGGTGAAGCTGTCAGTGGGCTGGGAGAAGATGCCCTCGTTGAAGAGCGCCTTCACCGGCGCGAACTCGTCGATTAGCCCGTGGAGCAGGTCCCACGCCTGCGCCTCGTCTGTCCGCCCGCACAGCGCCGCGACCTCCCGGTTCCACCGACACAAGTGCAGAGGCGAGTCGCCCTCGAGTTTGTAGTGGTTCGCCATGTACTCGAACTCTGCGTCGTCGCCGTCCGGCAGCGGAAGCACGCCGGTCGTCTGCGCCGGTTCGTACCCCGGGTCGGCAATGCTCTTGCCTCGCGTCCCGCCATGTCCTATTTGCCAGTGCGAGGCAAATTCTGGTTTCCTGCTGTCAGCTATTCTTCGACCCCAGCTAGCTTACACATCGTCGAACGGGATCTCCCCCATCTTAAAGCGGTCGATCGCGTACGCGAGCTCTCCTTTTCCGCTCCACGAGACGACTTGGCGGGGTATCGTCTCGAGCGAGAGCGTCTTCGGCACAACACGGCTCTGGAGGTCGATCTGGATAAGAGTGCCCTTCTGGTAGGCGGCGACAAGGGAGTCCTCGTCGTCCCAGATCGCAGCGACGGGAATGTCGTCGCACAACGAGAGAGCAAACTTGGAGATGTAGTGTCTTCGCACGTCCCACACCTCAAGCGCCGCCTCGCCCTGGTCCATGACGGCTGGCTCGGACGGCTCTGGCTTGTTCGCATCATAAGCCGGGTTCGACGTCTGATCGAACGGAACGACGAGCAGCTCTGTCGGATGAACAGGGCGCCAGTCGACGTAGCGTATGGGATACGCCGTATGCAAAGTGTGCACCGGTGTTGAGCCCTTCTCCCACGCCGACGCCATGTCCCAGATCTGCACTGTGCGGTCGGCACCCGCGCTCGCCATCCATCCCTGGCCTGTCTGGTCCCAGTCCTCACCGCCGACCTTCCACTTCAGGTCATGCACGGCCCGCGACCCGTGCGCGCCCCACACCTTGCCGATCGCCTTTGCGGGAACGCGGTAGTCGTACCGGAACAGGCCACCGGCCTCGGTACCAACGACGAACTGGTGGTGGTCGTCGGGGCAGAACTCGAGCGCCGTGACCGGAGCGTTGTGCTTGTAGTACTTCCTGCTGACGGGGTCTGGATCGCGCAGGTCCCACAGTCGCGCCTGCCCCTCCGTCCCGCCAGTCAAGATCAGGTGCCCCTGCGCCGACGACTTGCACGTCTTGATCGCGTTCATCGGGCGCGGCGTCCCGCCGCTGATCTCGCGCTCGAGCTTGCCCCGGTTCACGTCGAAGATGAGGAAGCTGCCGCTCGGCGTGGCCGTCAGCACCTTGCTGTCATAGTCTGGTGTCAGCTTATAGTTCCTCCGCACCCTGAAGCTGAGACGTACTGCCTGTCGCCCAGTCGACGGCGTTCACACCCTTGCCGATGGACCACGATCCTTTCCACAGGTTCACGACCTCGCTGACGGTGGACCCTCCGGGGCCTCGGGCGAAAGGTGCGCCCGGCTGGCGGCCGCTGACCTTGCGAGGGGTAGCCTGGGCGGCGAGGGGTATTGACCCCTCTGGATCCGTGATCTGGAGGACGCGGAGATCTGGCGTCAGTTACGCACACGCTAGCGGCAACTCACACTGTCCGCCTCCGACGACGAAGCGACTCGGTGGACCCTTCGCCATGCTCGTCAGCCTCCCCGAGCCCGCCGGCGCCGGCGTGCCCGCACGCGACTTGTGACTCTGCTTCGGCTGGGCGGCCTGCATTAGGTTCACTCGCAGCGAGCGGTCCGGTATCGGTGCGGGGGAGCTGGTGCGGGACGGGCCAGAGGCGCGGCTCGCGAATCCCGAGCTTCCAGCTTCGTTCGAGTTGGTTGATGAGTTGATGCTGTTTCTGTGACTCCTGCTGGCTGACCGACTCGTCCGTCCGTTCTTGGGGAGGGCGAGTGTGCCCCCGGGCGAGGCCTGGGGTGTCGTCGAGTCCGCGTGCAGCAGCACAGGGGGCGGGGAGGGGAAGCGGATCGCGCGCGGATCATCGTAGATGCTCTTTGCGGCGTTGGGTACGTTGATGCTGAGGGGGAAGGGGGGGCCGGAGGGGCCGGGAGGGAAGGGCGACGATCGCGCGGGTGAGACGTCACGCGCGCTGTCGTGCGCGGGCGTCGAGGACGCCTCGGAGCCCCTGGCTGTTAGCTGTGCATTGGGGGTGTCTCACGGGTATAACACTGTCGCGATGCGGTTCATTGCTGGGCCATCGTGGTATCTGTTGTCGGTGTGGTGGTGAGTTGCTTACTCCCTCGCTTCGATCCGTTCTCGTGAGTGACGTCGAACACAGTCCCAGCTAAGTAACCGATAAGGATCGCAGGCTTAGTCGCGAGTCGCGTGTGTAATTCGCGGCCGCCTATTTGTAATCTCAGGGGCAAAGTCAATGTCCAGGCACGTTGTCACGTGACGGCTTTTACGCCGCCCAAACCCAAAGCCGAGAGCAAGAGGTGTCCTGTTCTTGCAACAAGACACTGTCCTTCGTGAGTGCGCCGGAAGGCGATGGTTACGTGAGTCTTGAAGCTAACCGGAACGCAGTGTAAAACCACCTCCAAAACCGAAAAGCCACAATGCCCCCTCCTCCCAGCACGACCGCCGGCGGCTCCAACTTCGACAAGAGTGAGTAGCAAGCGCCCGAGCCGAAGGCGAGGGCGTGAAGCTCGTGGTGCTGTCTGCCCTCGCAACTCCTCAGCCTCTCACTCTTAACCCTTGACTTAGCATATACTGCAGTTTCCGGAGAGGTGGCAGGGACGGAGTGTGGCAGACCGCGCTTTGCAGCTGTAGAGTTGCTGGAAGTGAGCTGACATCCGCAGTGAAGATGGGCGCGCTCATGGGCACCGGTGTCGGCCTCACGATTGGCTTCATCTTCGGCTCGTTTTCGATCCTCCGCGGCGGCCCCGGCCCGCGCGGCGCCCTCGCCACCCTGTCGCAGTACATGCTCTCGTCTGCTGCGACGTTCGGTTTCTTCATGAGCATTGGCTCGGTGAGTAGCGAAGCTCTCGGCCGCCAGGCCGAGGGCGAGCGTTCGTCCGCGAGCGAAGCGAGCACTTCGAGGGCGTCCGCGAGCGCAGCGAGCATACGACCTTTGGCGATCGCAAAGCCGCTTGCAACTGCATCTCTGCCGAAGAGGCGCAGACGTCGGCAAGCGCCGAGTCAGCAGCAAGGAGACGTGTCAGCGTCCGGGACACCCGGCGGATACCCTCCTCTTCGTGCTTCACTCCCGCACAGCTCGGATGCACTCAACAGCCATAGCTGACATACAGGTGATCAGGACAGACGCGCGCCACGCGCTCCCCGCCGGCACGTCGCCGTACGCCAAGGTCGCGACCGAGCCTTACCGTGCTGCGTTCCGTCGTGCGCACGCCGAGAAGCTTGCCCGTCAGCTCTAGGCCGCTTGCGAGCGAGGCAGCGCATCATTTGTAACTCAGTATCACGCGGATCATTGTTGAAATCACTCATCACTACTGCTGCACGTCTGATTCTCATTTCTCGGAGGGCTCGTATTGGGCTCGATCAAACTTTCGGAGAAAGGACTGACTGGACGCTGAACGCGCTTACGACGACCGCTGCAATGCGTACTGCTGACACACTGATGGGCATGCACACATGCGTGTGCAACGAGGCTTTGCCGTGATCGCCGACGCTGACGCAACGATTGCGGAAAACAGAAAGGGACGTCGGACATTACCTTCACGGACTTTGGAGAGATGTCCGTTTGTCCACTGTGGCAGCGACAGTCCTCGCTCACTCGCATCCATCCATCCTTTCCGTTCAATGCATTGCGGAAAGAAGGGGCGAAGTGCAAAAGAGTGATAGCATGAGATGGGTATGCATATGTGTATTGATCTACTTCAGTCCTCACCCGCCGTGGCGGAGGACAGAGCGCCTCCACGACTGCGGCTCGGCTCATCCCTCCAGCGTCGCCGGGTCAAAATCATCAATGATCTCCTCATCCAGGCTCGGCTCTCCATTCAGCGGTCCCGGGTCCGTCTGGTCGCTGACCTCCGTCTTCTTCTTCTTTGACTCCTGCTCGCGCTCGTCCTCCCCGTCCTCCCATACGGGAAGACCGCCGCTGCTCCGGCCACTCTGCTGCTCCTTCTCCTTCTCGCCCTGGCTGCCGGAGCCGGAGCTAGCGCCTGAGCCACTGTCGGAGTGAGGCTCGCTGCGCTCGCCGCTAGACTCGGACGACTCGCTGCGCTCGTCGCGCTCGTCATCCTCGTCGTCATCCCACACGGGCAGGCGTGACGTCGGCCGCCGCTCGTCCAGCGCCTCGGCGATGTCCTCCATCTCCTCCTCGGCCATCTCCTCCTCGAGCTCCTCCCAGAGCTCCTCGTCCCACTCCTCGTCGTCACCAAAGTCGATCGTGACGATGCCACTGAGGATCACGTAGCCGATCAGAGCGGCGGACGCGCCGGCGAACCACGCCCAGCGCGCGTACTTGAACTTCTGCTCTTCGGCCTTCTTACGCTCGTCCTCGGGCGCCACAGGCTCGCTTGTCGTAGTCGCCGTCGTGGTCGAGCCGAAGGGCCAGCAGCCTTCCACTGTCGAGCGAATCGTCTCGACGAAGGTGGGTGGTGTGGGAGGAGCCAAGCGCTTAGGCCAGCCAGAGGGGAAGAGCGCCTTCTGCACGCGGTGCTGGTGCTTCACGAGCTCCTGGCAGTTGTCCCGGAGGTACGTGCCGAGGAGCTGGTTGGGCAGCTTCGTGTCGAGCGCGAGCGTCAGCTGCGCCCAGAGCGCAATGTCAAGGGAGTGGGGCCTGACGTCAGCTTATAGACACCCCTCGTGCAGCTGCCATGTAACTCACTTCGATCCGTAGAAGTACTTGCCCTTGCCGAGCTTGCGCGCGAGCGGCGCGAAGACTGAATCGTAGCGCTTACGCAGTTCCTGCTCGCCGAACTTGCGGCGGCGCTCAGCGATCTCGCGTCCGGCGTGCCAGCCGCTCCACTTGCGCGGGACCTTGGTGCCGGCGGGGCCCACGACGAAGGACTCGTCCAGGCGCTTCTGGTCTTCCTCCTTCAGGTCGCCGTCATGCACACCGCCAAGACCCCAGAGACCAACATGCTTCAGCCTAGACGCATGAATCGACCTCAGGCGGTCAGGCACATACTGCGTCATGGGGAAGGACAGCGTGGCGAGCTGCGCCGTCGCGAGGTGCGGCCAGTTCGGGGGAAGGGAGTAGAGAGTGTGGTTCTGGGGTCAGCGATGAGTTCCCGAAAGAAACGAGGTCCGAGACTTGCTCGTCCGGGATCTTCTGATGAACCCTGGTGGAATGTACAGGGAGAGGGGTGACCGCGAGCTGAAGATAGAGACGCTCCTAGCTCAAAGAAAGGAGAGGCGAGCTCAAGACAGCCAAGGAGCTCAGAGAACAGCGAGCTGAAGCGGGACGATCGCGAGCTCAAAGTGAGGGAGAGAAGGTGAGACAACTCACGACAAGGTCAACAACCGTCTCCTCAACGTACGCGTCCCAAACACCCGCGTCGGCGCGCTGCTTGGCATCGAGCCCAGAGTCCGGGTCCTCATATCCCGGAATAGTGTAGAGTTGCGAGTTGGGCACCGGCTCGTTGTCGACGGTGACGTAGGGTTTGCCTGCGTGTCAGCTCATGGTCACGAAGCAGCTGCAAGGTGGTATTCCACGATCAGCTCCTCAATGGCCAGCTGTCCTGCAAGTCACAGCTGAGCAAGAGAGCTGAGCGAGGAAGACCATAGACAGAAGGGAGAGGAAGGACGCAAGGAGGACAGCTGACGAGGGTAAAGCACAGCTGAAGAGAAAAAATGCGAGCTGAGAAAGAGGGCTTTTCAGCTCAAGATTCGAGCTGAGTAGAACGAAATCGACTGCTGTGCCAGGCAACCAAGGAAGGAAGGCGTGAGCACACTCACCGTTGGCACTCCATTCCGCGGTCCGCGTCTCGGGGTTAACACCGGCAAGCTTCAGCGTTCCGAGCAGGCGGAGACTCTCGCCATCGCTGGCAGGGAGGTCGTCGAGCGGCGGCGTCGTGTGCGCCACTACCGTCATTTTGTTGTTGAGTTGCGGGTCAGAGGTTGCCAGAATCTTGCCCTGCGTCATTTCAAGAGGTCATCTCGGATGTCCGCTGTCACGTGATTGCTGTGGCACCGACTTCCACTTCACGAATCTATCCTCACCTAGCTCACCTCTTGTTCGTGTTTGTGTGGAAATGCAACGGAGATATTGTTAGAGAAACTGAGAGTAGCGCAGCTCGGTGGTATCACATGATGCATCAGGCTCTGGCCTAACGGATACAAGGGCAGCGTAGCAGCGTAGCGGAGCGTGGCGTGGGGCGTGTAATGGGGGTTGCGGATGAATGGGAATGGGAAAATGTGACAACAGTTGTGTGGTGAATGTGGGGGAGATCTAAGTGTGCGGTCTCGAGCAGTGGTATCGTATTGTAGTAGCTGTAGTAGTAAGGGTAAAGTTCGGCCCTCCGGAGAGGGGGGTGAGGACGGCGTCCGAGGAGTGGGGAGGTGGGCCGGGTGCCAGGATATGGAGTGGCGACAGGAGGTGGAGAAGACAGGATGTTCCACGGCGGGGCGAGTACGGTGGCCACGGGGCGAGACATTGTTCAGACGTGGCACAAGAGCAGCTCGAGCACCTCGGCATCTGGCGGTGCTTCAGCGCGGTGCTTATTTCGCCGCCGTCTTCGCGAAACGGATGAAAGCGCTGACGCCGCTCATGAACCCTCCACCACCCGTGGCGCCATAGTCGACGAGGGTCTTCCCCTCTTCGTCCCTCCATACACCATCGGCGTCGACGCCGCCGTACTGCATCGTGTTCTGGTTGGAGAGGAGGGTGTCCATGATCTCCTTTACGCGGTCCTTCGAGTCAATCATGACATTGACCTCGGACGAGTGGAAGACGGACTGCGTGTCGCCGTTCGCGTTGCCGAGGATCATGACCTCGTCGTCGTAAGCGGCAAACTTGATGTGGCAATTGCGCTGCTTCTTGACCGCGTTCAGCGGCCGCACCTGGTCCTTGCCCGTGTACCAGTAGACCTTGAGGTGCTGCGCCTTGCCCTCCTTGATCAGGAGTTTGTATAAGCGATCGACGACTTGCTCGTTCGTGCCGCCCTGGAACGCGATCGACTCGGCCATGTCGTTGAACCCGAGGTCGAGGAGGAGGATGACCTCCACCCCGCGCCTACAGGCCTGCTTAACGGCGCGCACTAAGGGCCGCGCGTTCAGCGTCGGCGTCTGGATGAAGATCTTGCGCTTCGCGTAGCGCATGCCGGCGAGCCACGCCGCGTTCTGGGGGTTGCTGATGTCCTGATGTCCGGGGATGCCGAAGGGGCGCCGGCACACAAGCGCGACGGGGAACGGGTCATGCGGCTCGTGGATCACATGCGGGTTGAAATTGTCCAACTCGTCCGAGTCCTCGACCGTCGCCCACGCCTCGCTGAGCGCACCGGCATTGAAGCGCTTCGACAGCTTGAACATGCGCTTCGTGCCGCCCTCAGGAGGAATCTCCTCATCGATAGATTGGCGGGGATGGTACGGCGTCGCAGAGCCGGACTCGAGCTCGTCGTTCCACCGGTCCGCCCACCGGAACGAGCGCTCGGTCCGCGGGGTGATGTTGCCGCTGTGATCGCCGCGTAGCCGCGAGAAGCGCTTCTCGTCGATGACGTGGCCGTCCCCGACATCCTTAGTGTCGGACTCGGCGGTCTCCTTGAACGGCGACTCGACCTCCTTGAATGGCGACTCGTGCGCGCGAGGGAACGTCGACGAAGGCGAGCCGGCGAAAGGTCCCTCGGCGTGCTTCTCCGAATCGCCCTTGTAGGAGGGCGGCAGATCGACCATCATCGCCTCGGGGCTCTCGGACACGGACGTGACGAAGGGCGTCGGGCTTTCGGTTCGGTCCGTCGTCGCGAATCCGACGTGCCGCTGATCCTCCGATCCGTCGTATGCGGAATGGAAGCTCTGTCGGACGGATGTTTGCGCGGTCGTTGTTCCGTCCAGGTCCGAGTCGAAGTGCGGATGCGGCGTGGGCATCGTCTTTGACCGAACGGGGAACTCGTGCAGGGTCGGGGATGTGGTAGCCTCGGACGAGGCGACAGGCATGGTCAACTTGCGGTTCGCAGCGGTAATGGCCGCAGTTTCTTCATCATAGTCGCCTCGGTGCAGTTTCGTCAGGTCAGTCGCGCTGGCCCGCCTGCTCCCTGGTCGACTCGTAGCTGGGAAGCCCATCCGCTCTCCGAACTCCCTCAGCTCCTTCATGGCGATCGCTCCACGGTTCGCGAGTTCCCCCTGAGTGTGGGCAAAGTTCTGTCTCTGGTTCGCGACAGCCTGCCGGACTGCTTCAACAAGACGGTCCCTAGCTGTATGCGAGTTGTGATCCATGTAGCGTGCGCGTTCCAGTTCGTTGTCCTGCGTTTGCCGCCGGAGCATCGCCCGCGCCGCGCGCGCCGCCTTCAGAACCTCAATGTCGCGGAAATACGGGTTGTAGTCCTTGAACAGGTAACATACCTCGCCGTCCGAGTTGCGCGGGGGCTGGTACGGGTCCGCAAGACAGGGCAGCGGCGGCGTCATCGTGTTGTACCACGAATACAGGGCTGAGTCGTAGAATGTGTCGACGATCGGGCCCTCGAGGTGCGTCATCAGCTCCAGGTTCGGGCGATCCTGAATGTTGTTGCTGTTCAGCAGCACGACTTTGCGGTCCACGATAAGGAATTTCACATGGAACGTGCCAAGCAGCACCTTGTGGTAGTTCTGAGAAGACGTCAGCCTCGTGTTGCTGCGGTCGTGCGATGGACTCACGATAACCTCGAGGTGCAGTCCCGGAACCTCGTCCGGCATCGGCATGTCGAGTGGCTTGTAGCCCTTGGGCCCCACGAACGCATGCGGGTTCCACAATTGCTCCCAGGTACCACGGTCGTACATGATCTTGACCACCACTTTCGGTCGACCCTCCTTGACAATCTTGTTGGACAGGTCGATGAGGGCCTGTTTCACTACCGTGACGGAGTCGGATGCTCTGTTGTGTGTGTCAGTAACGGTGTTTGGCACATCATGGGCAAGCCGCGGGTGAACAGCCGAGCGTGCACGGTGGTCGTGTGCGTGAACTCACTGCCAATAGTTGGTCGCCAAGAAAACCTCCTTCTGGGCGCGGATAATGACCGAGCGGTAGTGCTGCATGATGTCGGGGATCAGAGACACAATGCTGAGGGGCATTGTGGTCGTGCTGCCAATCAGGTCGGGCGCCGTCATACCGGCGAGGTGGTCGTGTTGAATCGTTGGCTGAATCGAGAGGTACATCTTCCAGAACAGCTCCGACACCTCGACGCCGGGCGCGTCCTCGCCGGGCAGCTTCCAGCCGGCCTTGCGCCTGAGCTCAGGCCCGACGGATTCCCAGTACTGTATCTCGGCTTCGGTCAGACCCTTGATAACAGAATGGCCGCTGCCGAGCGATCGTGCCATCCGCGAGAAGCAGTTTGCGCGCGGATACAGCTTCTTCATTGCCTTCTTGACTGCGTGGTCGGGATGCTTGGCCATGTAAGAAGCCAGCGTCCGCTCAGAATACGGGACCGGCTCGAGGTACGCCTTGGATCGTGCGTTCGCTCGTGGTGGTGCTGGATAGTCGGGCTCCATGGGGTCTTGACGGATAGGCTCTAAGCCACTGGACGCCGAATTGAGAGGTGGTGCTGGAGGGTACTGGGTTGGAGCTGCGAGGGACTGGGACTGCGATGACTCGGACGCCGGGGGCGGCGGGGGAGCGGTCTCGGACATGTCGATGGGGGAGTCGGTGATCTGGACATCGTTGAGAGTGGGAGGGTTGTCTGCTGGGAGGGATAGCGGAGCCGGGGCAGGACCCGGTTGTCCATTCTGGTGAGCCATGAATGGCTGTTTGTTTACGATATGATGATGGATGATGGTAGGAGTAAGGGGTAGGACAAAGCGAAGAAGATGGACAAGAGGGGGTTAAAGAGAGTGACGGGGGTGGGGATGGGATGGTGCTTTGGTCGATAGTGGGATGGATCGGATGGAGATGAGAGAAGTCGGAGTGCAGAGGTTTCAGCTGATCACGGCGGAGTGGTGTTATGATGAGGGCCATGAGCCATGAGCCATGAGGGGGGTTGTGCGGTCAGGTCAGGGTAAGCCGACGTCAGACACGGACAGGCAGCGACCATGAGCAGGCCATGAGGAGCAGGCGAGCAGGCGGAGGCGGAGGCGGAGGCGATGACCTTGAGCCCAGGGCCGCAGCGTCTGCAGTCACTCTGCGCAAGCTGCGGTTGGTCGCTGGTACGCACTCTGCTCCGCCCTGAGCCATTTAGCCTTGGCGCTTGGGTCGTCTAACCTCACCCCGAGCGACATAGCCTACTTTAAATCCAAATAACAATCGGGATCGTCGTTTTACCTGTTTCTAATTACAGCGACGGCGGCACCTGACCCAGCCAACCACGTGGCCGCAATCTGTTGCCCCGCAAGCCCTCGATGACACCCTGCTGCCCGCACTGCGCCAGACACAGCTGGTGACGTTAGACACCTTCCTCCATCTATTTACGACCACAAAAACACAGCCATGATCAACAGGCTAGGTCAGCGTCTCAAGGAAAACTTCCATGAGACGACCCGCGACTTCAACCTCCCCATAGGAGGCCTCGGAGGCGGCACAGCCTCCGCCGCCTACTTCGACGTGTCCGAGGACAAGATCTTTGAGATCTCAAAGCTCCTCGAGAGCCGCGCCGAGGCCGAGCGCCTTGAGGGCATGAAGCGCATCATTGCCGCCATGTCCAAGGGACGCAACATGGAGGCACTCTTCGCCCAGGTCGTCAAGAACGTCGTCGCGAGCAGCATCGAGATCCGCAAGCTCGTCTACATCTACCTCCTCCGCTATGCTGGCACCAACTCGGACCTGCTCCTTCTCTCGATCAACACGTTTCAGAAGGACCTCAGCGACCCTTCCCCGCTGATTCGTTCCATGAGCCTGCGCGTGCTCACGTCCATCCGTGTGCCCGTCATTCAGGGTGAGCTTCACGCAGCATTGTGACGAGCTGACAGCAGGTATCGTGATGCTCGGACTGAAGAAGCTTGTGAACGACCGGAACCCGTGGGTGAGGAAGGCGGTCGCTGCGGGTCTGTCAAAGGTGTACGACATGGACTCCTCGACGCGGCCGGAGCTGCTCCCGCTCCTGCAGACGCTCCTCGGCTCTCCGTCGCCCTTGACGCTCGGCGCGACGCTGACCGCCTTCGCCGAAATTTGCCCCGACCGTCTCGACCTCCTGCATCCCTACTACCGACACCTGTGCCGCCTGCTCGTCGATGCAGACGAGTGGGGACAGATCGTGGCATTGGACGTGCTGACGCGGTACGCTCGGACGCAGCTCGAGAAACCCGCAACGGCCGGCGCGGTGAAGCCGACATCGACGACGGACTCCTACGAAGGCCTGGACGGGGACCTGGCCATGCTACTGGACCACGCGAAGCCGCTCCTGCAGAGCCGGAACGCAGCGACCCTCCTCGCCACGGCGATCATGTACTTCCACCTCGCGCCGGCCGGGCACAGCGCGATCGGACAGGAGCTGCTTGTGCGGCCTCTCCTTCGGCTGGCGGGGTCTAGCACGGACGAGATGGCCGCTCTCGCCTGGGACGTCGTCGCCGCCATGGCGGAGGAGCGGCCGTGGCTCTTCGCCCCCTACGCCGCGCAGCTGTATGTCCGCGGCACGGACGGGCTGGTCGCCAAGCGTGCCAAGGTGCGAGCCCTCGTGGCTCTTACGGGACCCGAGAACGCCGAGTCTCTCGTCCGCGAGTTCAGGCACTACGCCAACCTGCCCGAGGACAGCGTCAGTGCTCTGGCGGTGAGCGCGCTGGGCCACTGCGTGCGCACGCAGCCGTCCGTCGCTGAGGTGGCCCTGCGCTCTCTCATGCGGCTCCTGAAGAGCCCTCGTCCCGCGCTCGTCGCCCAGTCCGTCGTGGTGCTGAAGGGCATCGTGCTCGCTAGCGCCGTGCCGAACCCGCAGAAGCTCGTCGCTCGTTTGGCGAGGCAGCTCGAAAATATCACGAACCAGGCCGCGCGGGCTAGTGTCTTCTGGCTTGTCGGCCAGTTCGCGGCCGATCCCTCCGCCGACGCCGTCGTGGGCTGGGAGGGCGTCGCTCCCTGGGTGCCCGACGTGCTGCGCAAGGGCGTGCGGGGCTTCATGGGCGAGGAGGCTGCTGCCAAGCTGCAAGTGCTTTCTCTGTGTGCCAAGCTGCTTGTTCTCAGTCCGAACGCACAGCTTGAGAAGTTCGCACAGTACCTCTTCTCCCTGGCGCGGTACGACAAGGACTACGACGTGCGCGACCGAGCGCGGTTCCTGGCCGCTCTGCTGCGTGGCGTGCGCAACGCTCCGAAGGAAGACGGCGCCGAGGACGAGAACGAGGACGAGGAGGTCGGCGGCGTTGTCCTCCGCCGCGAGCAGGTTCGGCATGTGCTCCTGTCAACGCGGAGCGTGGACGACGACGGCCCCTCCAAGTCCGACTACAGGGTCGGTTCCATGTCCCGATCGGCCGGACACAAGCTGTCCGACTATGCCGAGCTCCCGGATTGGACCGACGACCCGACCGACGCCTCTCTGCGTGAATCAGACGTGAGTATCTCCCTTCCCAGCTTCTGGCTCGTTTGCGTTCAAGCTAACCTTCAGGTCGGCCAGAAGACGGCCCCGCAGTTCGCGGCCCTCCCGCCGACCTCGTTCTCCTCCGACTCGATGCCGCCCAGCTTACCGCCCCCCATGGCTGCGGTGCGATCACGCAACAGTAACGCGCCGTCGCCGGCTCACTCTTCGCCTGCAAGCGCCAGCGTGCCGCACACGACGAAGAGCAAGTTCAGGGATCTGGACGATTTCTTGAACTCGTCGGAGAGCGAGAGCGAGGAGTCTTATGAGGAGTCTGAGGAAGAGGAAGAAGAAGAGGAAGAGGAAGAGGAAGAGGAGGAAGAAACGGAGGAAGAGACAGACGAGGAGAGCAGCGACGACAGCGACTAGACCTGTAGACATAGACTGACCATGCACCGCACGCCGCACTTGCAGCACAAAGTAACTATAAGGATAGATGCATACGACCTAATTTTGAGTGGGCCCTGGGGCCGCATACCTAGAGGGCAGCCTAAAGCCTCTCCTTGAGGTACTTGACGACGTCCTCCATCTTGACCTCTTCTCCGTTATCGGCGCCCGCCTCGCGCTCGACGCCCTGCTCCTTGATGCGGACGGTGCCCTTCTCGAGCTCTGCGGGCGCGAGAATGGCGACGAAGCGCACTCCATCGCTGTCAGCCTGGGCCCACTGCTGCGGGGCCTTGGGCTTGTTCTTGAACGCGAACTCGGCCTTGATGCCAGCGTCCCAGAGCATCTTGGCAAACTTCATGCGCTCGGGAAGGAGGCCGCCGCCGAGCGCGAGCACGAACACGTCCGTCTCCTTCGAGCGCGCCTTCTGCTGCGCCAAACGAGCATTGAGGATGGCGTAAACGCGCTCGACACCGATGGAGACACCGACGCAGGGCACGTTGGACCGCTTCGAGCCAGCAGCCTCGGCAAACATGCCGACAAGGTTGTCGTACCGTCCGCCCGCGGCGATGGAGCCGACACCGACGGCGGACTCGTCGACGCCGTCCTCGTTCACGTTCGCGCCCTTGTTCGCCTTCTTGTCCTTCTTGTCGGTCTTCTCGGCAGCAGGGGCAGCAGCGGCAGCAGCGGCGTCCTTGGACGGAGGAGCAGAGCCGTCGGTGATCGCCTCGTAGATGATGCCGGTGTAGTAGTCCAGCCCACGGGCGAGCGACATGTCGAACGACATCTTGTTCGTGATGCCGTACACGTCGAGGAAGTCGAAGAGGAGCGCCATGTCGTCCAGACCGGCCTTGGCGCTGGGCACGCCCATGAGCGCCTCGTCAGCCTGAAGCTTGGCGAGGACGTCGCGGGCGTTGCCTGCTGTTAGCTAACGGTACACGCACGGTAGCTGCTGATCCTGTGGCCAGGAGGACTCACCCTTGAGACCGACGTACTGGCCAATACGGTCGGCGACGGCGCCGTCCAGTCCCTTCTCCTCCGTCATCTCCTTGCGCACATCAGCCCAGGGCAGCTTGTCGAGCTTGTCGACTGCGGACGAGATCGCACGCGTCTTCTCGGCCGGCACGCCGGCGAGCTCAAAGATACCGTCGAGGATCTTGCGGTGGTTGAGCTTGACGGTGAACTCGGGAATCTCGAGGGCGTCCAGCGCCTCGCAGAGGATGTACAGGATCTCGGCGTCGGGGACCATGGGGTCGTAGGCGCCCGCAATGTCGAAGTCGCACTGGTAGAACTCGCGCATGCGGCCCTTGCTCATCACGGGCTGGTCGCGGCGGTACACCTTTGCGATGTGGTAGCGCTTCATGTTGGTGAGGCCGTTCATGGCGACGTAGCGCGCGAAAGGAACCGTGAGGTCATAACGGAGAGAGCACTTCTCGCCGCCCTGGTCGTCCAGGTCGTAGATCAGCTTCGAGTCCTCGCCGTACTTGCCGGCCAGGATGTCGCGGAGCTCGAACACGGGCGTGTCGATCGTCTCGGCGCCGTGCTTCGCGAAGATGCCCTCGAGCGTCGCGAAGATCCGTTTCCGCAACAGCGCCGCCGCCGGCTTGTGGTCCAGAGTGCCCTTGGGCACCTTGAGCTGGAAGTCGGAGCCGGCCTTCTTGTCCTTCGGCTTCGAGGCCTGCAGCGCCTTCATCTCCGCGATCTCGGCGGACGCATCCTGCTTCGCGACCTTGAGCGCCTTGATCTTGTCCTGCAGAGCCTTGATCTGCTCCTCGACGGACGCCATGGTGGTCGACTGTGCTGAGGTCGTGTTGAGCCGGGTGGTGTAGAGAGGAGTGAAGAGGGAGGGTAGTGTTCGTCCAAGGCTTGCCCGTCCAAAGCGCGCAAGCATGCAGCAAGACAAATGGTTGAGTCGGCTTGTGCAGGCGCTCCGACCTTCATCTCGAGTCCAAAATGTCGGCGGCACCGATCGGACATTTTGCTTCCGTCCGGGGTCTCCTCAGCAAGATTAGGACTCTTGTGACGGCTACTGACCTCTTCTGTGCATGCATTGTTCAAGATTACAGCAAGTATGCATCGCGATGCGTCTACAGATGATGAAGCAACTAAGGCCGCGTCTTGGCGCGGATCTGGTTGACGATAAGGCTCTTGTAGGCCGCGACGTCGCCCTTGAACTTGGTGAGGGTTCCGTCGGCGCAGACCCAGAGCTGATCAGCGGTAGCATTGATGAAGCGCTCGTCGTGGGAGATGAGGATGACGCCGCCCTTGAACGCCTTGACGGCCTCGGCGAGGCCGTCCAATCCTTCGGCGTCGAGGTGGTTCGTCGGCTCGTCGAGCAGGAGGACGTGGGGGTTGCCCCACGCGAGGATGGCAAAGGCGACACGCGACTTCTGACCTCCGGACAAAGTACCAATTTTCTGGAGACCGGTAAGACCAGTGATGCCGAACTGGCCCAGGTGGGAGCGGTACTCCTGCTCCGTCCTGCCGGGGAACTTGGACTGCATGAACTGAACGGAGCTCACGTTGAGGTCGAGCTGGTCCATGTGGTGCTGGGTGAAGTATCCGACGCGGCATCGCGAGTTGATGGTCGCATTTCCCTTGCTCGGCTGCAGGACGCCGGTGAGGAGCTTGATCAGCGTCGACTTGCCTGCTCCGTTCGGGCCGATGATGGCGTGGCGCGAGTCCAGGTCCACGTTCATATTGACGTCCTTCAGGATGAGCTTGTCGGGCGAGTACCCAAAGGTCGCCTCGTCGAGCTGCAGCAGGGGCGGGGAGATCTTGTCCGGGTCCGGGAACTTGAACTTCTCGTTCGCATCGTCCTCCTCTGGCGGCTCGAGGTCGGGGAGTTTCTCGAGGATCTTGATGCGGGACTGCGCCTGCTGCGCGCGGTTCGCGTTGTACCGCCACCGGTCGATGTAGGCCTGGAGGTGCTGGCGATACGCGAGCTGGGCCTCGTACTCTTTGCGCTGGGCGAGGGCGCGCTCCGTCTTGGTCGCGTAGAAGTTGGTGAAGTTGCCCTTGTAGTAGTCGAGGCGCTGCGAGTGCTGGTGCACGATGTCGGTCGCGACGGCGTCGAGGAACGCGCGGTCGTGCGACACGACCAGGATCGTACCAGGCCACGTCTGCAGGTAGTCTTCGAGCCAGGCGATCGCGTTCAGGTCCAGCATGTTCGACGGCTCGTCGAGCATGAGCACGTCCGGCTTGACGAAGAGCGCGCGCGCGAGCGCGAGGCGCATACGCCAACCTCCCGAGAACGAGCTGGTCGGCTTCTGCTGGTCCTCCTCGCTGAAGCCGAGACCGGCGAGCAGCGCGCCTGCACGCGCGGGGCCAGTCTCGGCCTCCATCTCGACGAGACTGCGCTGGATCTCGCCCAGGCGCGTCGCGAGGTCGTCCTTCTCGCGCTCGAACTCGACGCGCACCGCCTCGGCGTCCGTTCCCGGGCCCTCGCGCTCCATCTTCTCCAGCTGCGCGTTCACGTCCTTCTCGTCCTGCATCAGC
Organism: Trichosporon faecale; assembly: GCA_039545375.1. Classification (NCBI taxonomy): domain Eukaryota; kingdom Fungi; phylum Basidiomycota; class Tremellomycetes; order Trichosporonales; family Trichosporonaceae; genus Trichosporon; species Trichosporon faecale. The sequence continues at coordinate 1,618,949 of BCLU01000029.1, forward strand.
TTGTGCCGCCAGACGTCGGCCTTGAGCACCGAGTCTATCGCCTTCGTGTCGTCGCCCACAATCTCCTGCTCGACGTACAGCACCGAGATGTGCTGCGGGATCGGCAGCTCACGCAGCGCCATGTTCCGCAGCAGCGTCGACTTACCCACACCGTTGCGGCCGATGAGACCGTAGCGGCGCCCGTAGGCCATGGTGAGCGTCGCGCCGGAGAGGATACGGTTCGACGCGAACGAGACGTCGATGTTGGTGAGATGGATGTCCTTGCTCTTGCCCTTGGCGGCGCCCGAGAGGTCGAGCGGGTTCACGCGCATGAACATCTCCTCGTAGTTCGCCTGCTTCTTCTGCAGCTCGATGAGCTTCGAGCCCTCGTACAAGCTGCGCTTCGAGCGCTTCTCGAGCTTGGCCTTGAGCTTGGCCTCGGCCTTGGCAAGCTTGGCCATGTCGACGCGCGACGTGTGCGACTTGTTCACACTGTCCAGGTCGACGGTGCCCGACATCGCAATCGTCGCCGACTGCTGCTGGTTGCGCATTGAGACAGTCTTGTCGAGCTTGGTCGCCTTGTCGCTCTTGCGCACGCGCTTGCTGCTCTGCGACTCGAGGTACGCCTCCAGACGCTCCATGAAGTCATCGAGCGCCTTCGTGTTCGACGACGACGGGCCGCCGGTAAGCATGCCCCGCGTCATCGAGACGATCTCGTCGACCTCCTCGTCCTCGTCGTCAACGAGGCCCGAGATGTAGTCGACGACGACGTCGTCTGTCTGCGGGAACGTCTTGCGCTGGGCGTTAGCTTACTCCTCGGGCACCCGATAGCTCACAATGTCCTGTGCTACTACTCCCATGGTGTCGGTGGTGGTAGATGAGGTCGGTGACTGATCCGAACGTGTAAGCCGACGACTTTTGCAGGTGGCCCTTCCCCCGGATCCGGCGGTTATTGCTTCCGCTCAGTCTGAAATCGTGAGTTAACGACCACAACCGTTGTCAGCGGCCTGCATCTGCGTTGGCGCTCACAGCGTAGGTGGGTTGTGATGCAAAGGCTGCGACGTAAATTCTGCACTTTCCTGATGCATAGATCGCATAGAGTCGATAGGGCGACAGCTTCTATCGGTGACCAAGACTTCTCTAGTGGTGCGGCGGAGTTCTCCACAACTCCGTCCCACCATGTCTTGCCGCGAGACGCACGACGGATTGCGAGAGCAATGCAGCACAAGTAGTAGAACACATGATGCATAACTGTACTGTATAACGGTGAAAAGCTGAACATTAGGTAGGATGTGATACACGTAGTTGATCAAGGTGTGGCAAGAGAGAAGTCTATGGGCGTTTGTTGACGCCTGTTCTTTTCATCATCTTCACCATTCCTCGAGCTCTCGAGCACTCGAGCTCGCCTCCGCTCGCCGCTCAATGCTCCATAGCCTCAACAAGCTTGGCAAAGTACGATTCCGGGTTGGCCTTGAGGTTTGCGGGCGTGTCGAACTCGAGCACCTTGCCGTGGCCGAGGACGAGGATCTTGTCGTAGTCCATGACGGTGCCGAGGCGGTGGGCGATGGTGAGCACCGTCGTCGACGGGGGCAGGTTGCGGATCGCCTTCTGCACCTCGGTGTCCAGGGAGATGTCAATGCTGCTTGTCGCCTCGTCGAGGATGAGAACCTTAGACTGGCGGACGAGCGCGCGCGCGAGTGCAACGAGCTGCCGCTGGCCCTGTGACAGGTTGCTGCCGCCCGCCGCGATCAGGGTGTCAAGCGTGATGCGCTGGGGGGTCGCGGTGCCCGCCGCAGCGGCATCGGCGTAGGCGGCCGACTGGCCGAGACCCGACTGGTCCATCGCGTCGATGAGCACGCTGTCAGCGTACTCGCCGAAGGGGTCGAGGTTGAACCGCAGGCTGCCGCTGAGCAGAATGGGGTCCTGCGGGATGATCGTGACGTGGCTGCGCAGGTCGTGCAGGTTAATCTTGTCGGTGCGGATACCGTCGATGTATACCTCGCCGCTGGTCGGGATCATGCGCAGCAGCGCGAGAGCCATCGTGCTCTTGCCGCTGCCGGTGCGGCCGACGATGCCGATCTTCTCGCCGCTGGCGATGCGCACGTTAACGTTGTCGAGCACGGTCGGGCCGTCCTCGGCGTACTTGGCGCAGAGGTTCTCGAGGACGACCTCACCGGAGGTCGGCCAGGCCGCAGGAGGCTTGCGCTCTGGAACACTGGGAGGCTCCTGGTCGATGACCATGTAGTCCTCGATACGCTCGACCGAGTTGCCCTGCACCTCCATCTCGTTGATCATGCGGACCCACCAGAGGATCATGATCGAAAACGAGATGGCCTGCTGGAGCGCGAAACCGGCGTCAGACGGGTCAAGGGGCGAAAGGTAGATGAGGAACGAGGCGAGGAGGGCAGAGAAGACACCGCCAAGCATGTCGATACGGATCGTGACCCAGCGGTTCAGGTTGTAGAAAGCGGTGGCAGCACGAGTGTACTTGTCGGCCTTGGCCTGGGTCTCACGTTTGATCTGCTCCTGGGCACCGTACGCGCGGATCGAGACGATACCGTTGATGGACGCGGAGAGGTGCGAGAAGAGAGGCGACTTGGCGTTCGACATCTCACGCTTGACAGAGAGCTGACCGTGGATGTACAGCTCGCCAATGAACGCGCCGATGAGGCCGATGAGGATGGCGGGGATCGAGAAGAGGGGTACGAGGACGACGACCGAGACAAACTTGATAAGCATGCCCATGGTCATGGTGAAGACGCCGATAGCGGTCTCCGTGAAGTTGCCGTCAATCTGCTTCATATCCTTGGTGAAGCGCGAAATGATACGGCCGACAGGAGTCGTGTCCAGGAAGCGGAGGTACGAGCCGAAGATCTTGTCGACGAGGCGGGCGTGGACGATGCGGGACGCGCGCATCGAACCCTGATAGTAGAGAACGGTGGCGAGGGCGACGGAGAGCGTGCCGAGGACGACCCAGATGATGTACCAGCCGAGCCAGAAGACCGGGTCGACGGTCGACGGGGTGGACGACGTGCGGTAAGCGCGAGCCCAGAGACCGAGCCAGTACGGCTGAATGGCGGCAAGAACCTGGCTCGCGAAGAGGAGACCCCAGAAGAGGATCCAGAACGTGGCACCGCCGAACGAGCCGAAGAAGCGGAACAGAGCCTTGCGCGAGATGCGGCCCTCGGACTTCTCCTCGTCCTTGATGAGCTTGTTCTTCGACTCCTCGGCGTTGCCGATCTTGCCGTTCGCTTCGGTCGCGGCGGCAGCCTTGTCCTCCTCAACCTCCTTCTTCTGCTCGGCGATGTCCGTGGCAGAGCTGGAGGCAGAGACGCAGGCCGAGTCGATGGGGCCGGCGTTGGTGACAATACCGTTCTCGTTGAGGGTGACCATGTACGAGGCGATCGGGGCAGCGAGGTGCGTGTGGTGCGTGATGAGGACGACGGTGCGGCCCTCGATCAAGTCGCCCTTGAAGAGGTTGTCGATGATGAAGCGCGAGGTGAGCGTGTCGAGAGCCGAGAAGATGTCGTCGAGGAGAACAGTGGCAGTGCGAGCGTAGATAGCACGAGCAAGGGTGATGCGGGCCTTCTGCCCACCGCTCAAAGTGACACCCTTCTCGCCGATCTCGGTCTGGTCACCATCGTCGAACATCTTGATGTCGGGCTCGAGCGCACAGTCGTGGATAACCTTGCGGTAGCGCGCCTCGTCGTAGGGGCTGCCGAACAGAATGTTGTCACGGATAGACGACGACAGGCACCAGCTCTCCTGCGCAGCGTACGAGACGCCACCCTGGCGAGGAAGGTGGAAGAACGAACCAGCCGGACCCTCGAAGTGAAGCTCGCCGATGAGCGCCTTCAGCATCGATGACTTGCCGCTGCCGGTCGGGCCCGTAATCAGACTGACTTCGCCCTTAGGGAAGGTCACGTCGGAAACGTTGAGGCGGAAGTTCATGACGTTCTTGTTCTCCGAGTCCTTACCCCAGGCGAACACGGCGTCCTTGAGCCGGATGAGGCCGTCATCGATGGCCGAGAGCTGCTCTGGCGTCTGCTGGAAATCGAGCTGAGCACCAGGGCTGAACGCATCGATCATGTCGGTTTCGTTCAAGAACTTGTTGATACGGTTGAGGGAAACGCCAGAGGTGATGTACTGATTGACCATCCAGAAGGTCATGCCGAACAGGTCCTTGAGCATCTCGAAGATACCCATGCTGGTGAAGACGGTAGCGGCGTCGAGGGGACGCTTCTGGATGAGGGTGTACGATGCGAGCGAGACGGTCATCGTGACAACTGGAAGGATCAGGTTGACGACGTTGTTGATACTGGGAGGAGTTAGCTGACGCAGCCCTATCGGTAACTCACAGGTTCAGAAGACGACGCTTCCAGGTAAGAACGAGCTCGTCCTCACGCTTGGCGGAGATACGAGCCTTGATCTTGTCCTCCCAGCCGAACATCTTGATGATGCGGAGAGCGCCGATCGCCTCAGTGACGGTGTCGACACGGGCGTCGGTCGACTCCATCTTGGCCGTCTGGACACCAGCCGAGAGCTTGGTGATCCAACCGGGGAGAGGAAGGGTGACAAGCAGCGCGAGGACACCGAACAGGGCACTCCAGCTGAGCATCTTGTACAGGATGTACATGCAGAGAATCAGAGAGGTGGGCGTGTAGACGAGGAAGAGCAGGATGTCGCGGCCCTCGACGAGCGACTCGATGTCCTGCGACATGAGCACGTTGATGCGGCCGATAATGCCCTGCTGGGGAGCCTTGACCGAGACGGGCTCGGCGTCCTTCTTCTTGTCCTTGCCGTTGGCATCGCCGTTCGCGTCACCGTTCGAGTGGCCGTTCTGCTCTTCGATCTCCTCGACCTGGATTTCGGGGACATCAGCATCGTGCTTGTTCTCGTCCTCCTCAACCGTGTCCTTCATGCGGAGACGGAGAGCGTGGTCGAACAGAAGCTGGGTCAGGAGAGCCTCGGCGCGAACGAGACAGCGGGTCATGATGAACACATAGTACTGGATGCACATCGAGTTCAGAGTCGGCCCGAGGAAGAGGAGGGCGATCCACACCCACGGCTTGATCTTCGCGCCCTTGCCCTCGGCCTGGATGTAGTTGAGGAGGCGGTTCAGAGCAATAGTCGGAGTGATCTCCCAGAACGCGGTGAGAGCGCACATCACACCCGCCCAGAAGAACTCCCAGCGGAACGTGCCGAGGAGGTTCCAGAACAGGTGCGCCTTCCTCCAGCCCTTCTCCTGACGGCGCATCGGGTCGAGCTTGTGCATGTGCTTGCCGTAGAGGTGCTCGGCGCGGTCGTAATCGGCGAGCGGGTGCAGGTCATCGTAGGGGAGGGCAGTCGTCTTCCACGCCTTGCGGATCAGGTCGGTCATGAAGTTGTAGAAGATGAAGTTGAACGGCGACGCAGTCTGCTCCGGGTGGACGAGCTCCGGAGGCGTAGGCGCCAGAGGGTCGGCGGGGACGTAGGTCCTGGGGCGCACGAGCGGCGTCACGATACCGGCCAGGAAGAGCATGCCGATGCGGGTCCATGTGACCCAGTTGTTGAGGTCAGAGGGCGACAGGTAGTACGTCAGCTCGGGCCAGATGTCGCGGTAGGCGTAGATGCCGAAGGCGATGGCGAGGAGCATGTCGATGTGGTTCGTGAGGTTGCGGCGCAGCTTGGTGCGCTGGAGTGCGAGCACCATGAGCGACAGCAGAAGAACGTAGAGCTGCCAGTCAGTTCAAAGTGTCACTACGGTAACTCACGTAGAAGACGCAGCATCCCATCTCTCCCCACTCGAGGCTCGAGTAGTCGTCGACGGTGGACTTGTTCTTCTTCTTTTTCTTCTTCTTGAGCGCATCGAACACGCCGCCGGGGGCGCTGGACGTGTCCTCGTCATCGGGGGGAGGGCCGTCGGCAAGAATCGCGGCGTAGATGCTAAGCGCGAGAAGGCCGGTAACGAGGAACGTCCTGAAGATATCGAGGAACACAATGATGGTGCCGTGAGAGCGGAGCGATGTCCAGTGCGAACGTAAGTCGGCCCATAATCCCTGCGAAGGCATGCACGGGGGCGGCTCGACGTTCTCGACAACCTCGACGTCGGGCTCGATTTCATCGTCGTCACCAAGGAAGATCGGCTGCCTTCTGGAGACGCAGGCGCGGACCTTGGCGTAGAGTCTCGGGGCGGCCCAGGTGATGCCGAACCAGAGGAGAGAGAGGAGGACGAGGCATGGGAGTATGTAGAGAGTGTGGGGGAAGATTAGCGGGGCAGGGCTGGCAGTTAGCGGACTGTCACGGTGCTGATGTTTGTGGTCGCGCGACTGCACCAGACCACTCTTGGCTGATGAAAACATAAATAGACATACTGAGGCTTCTCCTTCTTGTGCTTGGCGAATGCGTATCCGATGTTGAACACGCTCTGAGCATGCTGGGAGGCAGCAAAGCCCAATGCCTCGAGAGGCATGGTATGGCGGAGTGGGATGAGTGGTGAGGAAGACGAGAAGTGGGATGGAAGGAAGACAGATACGCAGGGCCGCGCAGTACATGTTACCGGGAGGCGGCGTCTAGCAGTGATCAGCCGCAGCTAACTTTTGCGCCTGGCGAGTGACTCATCTGGTGAGGATTGTGCAGGCAGGCACGCGACTAATCGGACCCGGACCCGGCGGATATTGCCTTATTGGAGGTGAATACAGTCAGCCAAAGTCGGCCACCCACTGAAAGTGCCCCGCCTGCCCCGCGTGCACCTTGTGGGTCGTCCTTGGGATCCTTGGCCGTGTTCTATTTCGGCCTCCTCGCCGGAACACATCCAACGGACACGCAGGGTATGCACACGGACGCCTGAGTCCCGGCTTCGGATACGAAATCATGCATCCTTTCTACGAACAGTTCGAGTCAGAGCTGACTCACAGTGACCGGACTCTTGGAAAAGATCGAGAAACCATGATGCTCCATGCCCCGTCCAGGCTCGGTGATCGGTGGGGGAGAGACAAGTCGTCCAAATCGGGACCACCACCGTGCGGTGCCCCCCTTTGGTCGAGGTCACAAACAGATCCACACACGCCACGGTCAATTTGCGTGAGTGACTGTGATTACGCTGTGCGATAGCGCGATCGCCAGTAGCGCGTAGCGCCAATAGCGTGTGGCTCAGAAGTCGACGGACTGCGCGAAGCCCGCCGAGCGCCAGGGGCATCGGTGGCAGAGACAAGGCCGCAAATGGTCAGATACGTCGACTGCCTTTCGCCAAGCAAGCTAGTCTCCAAAGCTCTGTAGGCTTTAGGTCTTCAAGATCTCGCCGAGCAAGCTCGCTCTGGAAGGTCATGTGAGCATCCATCACGTGTGCCCGTCTCGGTGGTGGCACGGGTTGGCAATGGTGAGAGATTTTGACGCAGACCCATGTGCAACCACCGCAGAGCGGGCGGATCAAGCGGCGAGTCTGGAAGCTGTAGAGTCACACTTCTGTGCTCCACGAGTCTCGTTACTCCCGAATTGCGTGACGAGTGCGCGGCGCGCGGTAAAGCAAAGGAACTCCGGTGCAGAAAACTCGCCGAGGAGCCAGCAGTGGATATACCAGTCTACACTCCCACAGTGGCTTCAGGATCTCGGAGGTCGCCGAGTGGCGAAGCTTAAACGGCTGATAGCCAGCACTTGCCTGCGCGCCTATGGGAAGGGTAGGATTGCCATGAGGTGTGCGATGAGTGGCCAAGGCCTATCGCTGGCATCTTGAGGAGAGTCACGGGCGCCGCAGCATGTCCGTCACAGTGGAGTGGAAGCTCGCTCCCGCCCTCGGAGCTCGGACCGTCTAGCTCCTGTTTGTTACTGGCAACAGAGGGTCTGCTGATCACCTCGGTGTGGGGCAGGGAGTCCGCAGCAGCCTACCCTCGGGGATAGTGGGGAGGGATCTGCGAGTGAATGATGCAAAGGACATTGGAGACAGGGAGCACAGGGCTCGGCTCGACATAACAAGGCAGGCGGACCAACCTTAACGAGGGTCATCGTTCATCTCCGCACAGGAGGAGTGAGCGGCGCGCGGCGCCGCTCGCGTGCGTTGCTGTAGAGGGGAGGAACGAATAAAGGACTGGGTGTGGGTCAAGTGGAGCCAAGTGGGCGAGAAGCGAGTGCTGAAAGAGGGCCCGTTAGGAGAATTCTGTCCAAGCTAAGACGGCCGGACCAGCGGTTGGTTGAACGGGTTTCACGGAGTATGAAAAGCGAGGCGATCTACGGCATGAACAACTGTAAAGTCGTTGCTGATGGTGGCCGGATGCCAGAAGTGGCAAGGTGATGGGAAGTCTGAAGTGAGCGAGGAACGCGGTCGCAGGTTGCGGGCTATGGTGGGATAGGCGGACGCCGAGTGCGTCGCAGACTTCAGACGTGCTTAATACGACGTCACCCGTCGTGCCTGGTTCCTAGGAACAAGGGTCCTGCAGGTCGCTGCACTTCAGCCTCGCAGCCATCGAAGCGCCCAGACATGCCAGACACGCCATACGCCTGCGCCAGCGACTCGCCGCCATTGAGAGAAGTCGCGCATTCAGCAACCGAGCAAGGACAGTTAATGACTGAATCCAGCACCCCACCACTGATCAAACACGCGAGAAACAGCCAGGGAAGAACGTTGATGGAGACGGGCGACTCCGAGCCTTGAGCCTGGAAGGAAGGTCGTTTCGAGGTGGCGGCTGTGGAAGCGCTGGTAGGAACGTCTGACAGGATACAGGCGACGGAGGCGAGCGGCCACGAGCGGACGAGGTCAGCTGAGTGCCGGTGAGGGATTTGAGGGACTGGGCGATCATGTAATAGGACCGTAATACAGATGCAGGAAGCTCTAGGATCTGACTGTGCTTACGCAGACGCAGACGCGCTGCGCGGTCCAACGTGCTGCATGCTGTACGCCGTGCGCTACCTGGAGATCGAGCATGATGAAGGACCGCGATCAGGCTGCTAGTCTCAAACCGTCTAGACGTCCAGACCCTTCGGTGCCGTGCCGACCCTGGATCTTCTCTCCGTCAGCAGCACCCGCAACGTGGTCTTCCTCTCCACCGCGTCCGTCATCCGTTACCTAGCCGATTGCTTGTCTCAGCACACTGAGCATGTTGAGCAGCTGGGTCGAGCCTGAGCCTGAGTCTGATTCCAAGTCTATCTGACGTCCACATAGACATGGCATGGGCATCTGGTAACGAGCATCGAGCGTCGCTGACGCTGGCTAACCGGATGCCCGTAGAGTGTCACTGCATGGCTGGGCAGGGAGATTCAGCGCGGTCCAGGACCCAGGGCAGAGGAGGGGAGGATTCGCCCAGGGCCTGGCGCGAGGAACGATTGTACATTGATTGGGCCTGGAGAGCGACAGAAGTTTCCTTTTCGGGAAATGTTGGGCGCTGGATCGCTGGAGCTCTGCAAAGCGTCGACGCCCCTGGCTGCATGGCTGCAGTACTAGCAGCAGCGTCAGACTTCAGGCTCGGTGGCTCAGCTTAGTGTGTCCTGAGGGTCTTGGACTCCTGACACAGCTCCTGATCCTGACCTCGGCATGAGCGCTGCAGCATCCTGCGGGCTTTTCAGGTCATCCTCAGCGGGCCTTCCCTGGAAACCCAAGTGATATCTAACTGACCTTCCACTTAGGGCTCCTCGCCATTCATTCCTCATCCATCTCTACCACTGCCATCTCCCACCAAGAACCAATCCAACGAGCATCTCTCTCCTCACCATCACTCCTCATCTTCCCCTCAGCACACTGCCTACTCCCTATCGAATACCACGTCCACGCCGCTTGTCTGGTTGTAACCACAATCGCACAGCAGCGACGACAGCAGCTCACTCTCAAAGCCTAACCGACCGATCTGCTTCCCTCTCAACCGCACCTGCACCAGTTCGGGACGGAGCGACGGAGCGCCTCATTCTCTGATTTCTACACGGCCGACCTCATCCTTCGAACCCTACCACCCATCACCCCCCCTATCTCTCCACGGCACACTCTCCCGTCATTGCCTTATCTTTCTTCCCCAGCTCGTACATATATCCGCCGCCGACTGGGCCTTAGACAATCCTCCCACCTGCTCTCCCACACCCTTACCTACTGCGCGCGCGCCACCATCCCCTCTCTCCCGACCGTCTAGCTCCAGCTGCGGTTCAACATTCTTCGACACGTGCACACCTAGTCCGCGTGACCCCCGGACCCAAGCCTTACCTTACTTTTCTTCTCCACCACCTACCTCTTGTCGCATCTCGCATAACTCTTGCCATCGCCATCCAACATGAATCCGCACAAGATGGTGAGTTGGCCACCGCCATTCCTTGGGCCGTCAGGGCTATGACGTCGACGTCCGCTGACATGACCACAGAACAAGGTCGACCTCTCGGTATGTGTCCTACCACCCATCCCATCCCATCCCATCCCATCCATCAATTTCCGCCGCTGCGACCTGTGCACCGACCACATGATTAATTTTGTTGAATCGAGCACTGACCATGCCCACAGCAACTGAACGAGCAGGAACAGAAGGCCTTCCAGATGTACGGAAAGCTTCCTCAGAAGAACCTCCTGAGCAAGATCAACAAGGTGAGCGCACCAAGGGACTGACGGGTACGAACGCAGAGCCCGTGCTCTGATGGAGTTTGCGCCCCTCTCAGCGTCTGTCTGTCTGGACTTCTGGGCTGCATTGCCTTCCCCGATGGCCAGATCATGCATGGAACCGATGAGCTGACGATTCCCGCAGGAGCGCAAGTACTTTGATTCTGGCGACTACATGATGTCCAAGGCCGGCGTGTCGCCCCCTCAACCTCTCGGCACTGCGATCCCTACCCCCGAAGGGTTAGTGCACTGCCGTCGGGCGCAACACCACTGCTAGAGGAAAGAAACTGATCCTGCAGTGTCCCGCACGCCTCGCCCCCCACCAACGGACAGCTCTCCTCCTCGCCCACCAACTCGAACTCTATCCCGGACCAGGCCGCGCGCCGCCCGTCACAAGCCATCGTCGGCATGGGTATCTCTCCCGCCGCCGAGAGCGAGGCCATGGGTATCCCTGGCTCGCATCAGCGTCGAGGCTCTGAAAGGTGCGTTGTCGCGTGGACGTCTCTAACGCCCAGCCACTCTCGCATCTCTCCCCCGGGGACGTTCCGCGAAGGCGTCCCTCCCCAGTCCTCGTACCCGATCCACCACGGCAACTTTGGCTCGTCGCCCGTCAAGACGAGCGCGCTTGCCCGCCGGACCGACGAGGAAATGTAACCAGAGTGAATTGCCACTACTACGTTACCCCGAATCCACAACCACACCCACACCCACACCCCTCACAACACATTATCCCGTCTGCATTTCCTTTCCACTATCAAGGGCTACTGTAGGGCCCCCGCCGCGCGGTGCCGCGGCGGAGGCGGCGACGCTCCCGCGGGTCCGCCGCCCGAGCGAAGAGCGAAGAGCGAAACGAAACCGGTCGTCGGAGCGCAGCGCGCCCCGAGCTGTACCCGAGTACACGCAACACTCGTGATCCGTATCAGGCGTATATAGCAGCCAAGAGCATTTTGACACCATCCTGCATGTAGGAGTATCCGTGTACGGCGAGGCGCACAGCGAGTGCGAAGCGCGAGCTGAGCGCGACTACTTGGCAGCAAGAGTGTGCGGAGTTCAGTCATTGGCAGCAAGAGCAGAGCGAAGGTACTGGTTGCAAGAACTGGGGAGCAACATGAGTGACTGCCAGAGGTACCCGCAGGCAATGATGACATCAACGTGACGCAGCCAAGTTGAGCGGCAGCTCGGCAAAGCGGGATAGAGGAGGTTGTCATCTGCCCGCGAACGAGTGAACGAGGCGCTACGGTGTGCACTGACGCTGCCGTGAAACTGGGCGTCGGGTATGCGGTAGCACGACTTCCCAGGCCTCAATTATACGGACAAGGCATGCATGACCACACCGCCAGAGGGAAATGATTGTTTCCGCATCTGAGAGAATGGCAAGGTCGTGAGGACAAAGAGGCCCGAGAGACCACTTCCGCCATAGGATCGGTAACGAGGTGTATCGTGGTGGAGCAAGGGGGGAAGGTGAGTGAGTGGCGAATGAGACTTGAGCTGCATCGCCGCCCCGCCGCACCGCCCTCTCAGTCCTGCGGGTGTGGCCATGGTGTGGCCAAGACCGCAGTGTCCGGAGTGTCCGCGGCGTCCGCGGCGTCGTCAACTCTCAGCAGAGGATTGCGGGTGCGCGGGGTATTGTTTCTCGTCTCGTCCGCATGCAGAGGAGATTGCTCGAGCAGGGAGCAAGCTGAGCAAGCTGAGCAAGCTGAGCAAGGAGCAAAGGGCGGCAGAGGGGTAGGGTGGAACTGCTTTGTGGCAGCTTGTGTCAGGAGGGGAATGAACATACCGAGCGAGTCCCTGTTGCCCTCTTTCTCCGGTTTCTTCGGTATGCGCGTCGGTATGCGCGGAGTGTCGACGATGCCTGGATGCCGTACTCCCTCCCGGTCTGGTCGTCGTCGGGACCGAGGACAATGGCCCAGCGTTGCTCCGCCCTTACCGTCGCTGCTCTTGCCCGTACCTGCTCGAGTCATCCTCTCTGCGAGTTGTGGCCATAAGTGTTCCAGTTCCAGTATGGTGCTCACGTCCGCAATCGCTGGGAGAGCAAAGGTGACGCAGGTACACTGATGAACATACCATTATGAATATGCGTACAACACTATGAACAGGCTACATCTCGTCCTCGCTCGACATGACGCGACACGGCCGGCTGACGCTGTGTCGACTGACGCTGTATCTCCCCCTTGGTAGCTTGGATCCGTTAGCCGCCGCGTTGGCATACACCTTTGAGCTGCGGTGCTCCTTTTTCTCCTCCCTCTCTTCCTTCTTCCCGTTACGCTCGCGCTCCTTGCTGTCGCGCTCGTCCTCGCCGTCTGTCGAGGTGGACGAGACGTTGGCCCTCGTGCTAGCTCGCAGAGGACCCATTCCACCACCCGTAGACTCGCGCAAGGAGGAGGTTCGGGCTACGGTTGAGGGTTCGCGCAGTGATCCTGTGCGAGTGACGGAGGGGTCGCGGATAGACCCGCTGCGGACAACGGAGGGCTCACGCTTGGGGAGTGCGACGGGCGTGGCGAGCTTACGCACGCGGGCCTTCGAGGGCGTAGGTGTCGGCGTCTCGCTCCTCGTCTCGCTGAGCTCCTTCCTGAGATTGCGCGCAGTCTTCGGCGTGGTGGCTAGCTGCCTCAGACTCGGCGTGCCTACACCAGCACGGTGCGGAGTTCCCTTCGGCGTACCCCTCGGCGTGCCTCTAGGCGTTCCGCGCGGCGTGCCCCTAGGCGTCTGGAGCTGTCGCTCAATCTCGTAGCTCTGCAGGAGTACTGCCATCTCCTCGTTCTTGAGCTCCAGCTCGTGCACCGTCTTCTGCAGAGAGAAGACCTTCATGTCCGCGTCTGCACTGGCGGAGCGGAGCTTCTCAATCTCGTCCTTCAGCTGCAGCATGTCCTTCGAGGTCGAGGTGGATTCGGCGCTGTGCGCTTCGTACAGACGCTCGAACTTTGCGCTCTCGAGCTTGGCGGCCTCGAACGACAGTTGGAGCTCAGCGAGGCGCGTCTCGAGCGACGTAGAGTGCGACTGGGCAGTCGCCAACTCCGCTGCGAGGGACTCGGCGACCGCGGACCGGGCTTCGGAGGGTGTGCTGGACGTGGCGGAGCCGGAGGACGGAGGCGATGGCGGCGTAGTCTGCGCGCGGTGGATGGCCTCGTGGGCTTGGCGGTGAGACTCGGCGACGAGCGTGCGTGTCTTCCTGAGTGTCGCTTCGGTGCGGTCAGCCGCACTGCGGGCCTTGTCTGCCTCGTCTTCGGCTTGGGCTGCGCGCGCCTTGAACTCGGCGGCGGTCTTGAGGGCGTCGCGTAGCTGAGAGCGAACAGTTGTCAGGTCGGCCGCCGCCTCGTCGTTGGCCGCACGCAGCGCCTCCATGCTCTCCAGCAGCTCGCGGGTGCTGACCCTTCGCTGCAGCTGGTGATCGCCGTCACCGTCAACCGACTCAGCGGCATCGGCATACCGCTCCTCCTCCTCGAGCTCCTCCAGCGCGAGCGTGACGTCTGYGAGCTCCGCCTCGCGTTCCTCAGCTTCCAGCTCCAGGCGGGCGATATCGGCGTCGCGCTCCACCACTTCCTCCTTCAGATCCGCTATCTCGGACTCGCGCGCCTCGACCTCACCCTGTAAGGCCAGGCTCATGCGCTCTCTCTCCTCGACCTCGGCTGTCAGACGGGCGTTGGCTGCGTCTCTCGCCTTGAGCTGTTTCCTGGCTTCAGTTGCAGCGGCACGCTGCTCCTCAACGGCAACGTGGAGGTTGGCGAGGTCACGCTCCTTCTCGAGAAGGGCGAGCTGTTGCTTGCTCCCCTTCTCCGCCCAAGTGCACGCCTGCGCCTCGCACTCGCTCAGCTGGGCTTCGAGACGGTCAATCTGTGTGTCGCGCTCCTCGACGCTCCGCTCCAGGATTCCGATCTGCGTGTCCCGCACCATGAGCTGGGAGCGGAGTTGTGGCAGCTCGCTGTCCTCGTCCAGGAAGCTGGGTGTGTCGTTGAACGTCTCGGTGACTTCTTGGGTTATCTCGCGCGACTCCTCGTCCAGCACGGTGATGACTGGGACAGCAGCAACGGGGGCAGCCTTGCCGAGCTCGCGCTCGAGCTGTGCGATGCGTGCAGCCTTCGATTTCCCCGCCTGCTCCTCCGACTTGATCTTGTCCGCCATGACGAAGATGAGGTGCGCGAGCTCCTCGGTCTCGAGCTCGTCCAGGATCGAGATGTCGATGTGCATCTGCTCCACGATGCCGGGGTAGAGCCCCTCCCATGGCCGCGTCTCGTAGCTGTACTCGAAGCTCTGGTCGTCTCCAAACGACTCCTCAGAAGCGATCGAGTCGTTGACGAGATCGTTATGTCGCCTGACAAACTCCTCCGACAGGCGGCGCATGAGTCCCCCAGACTTGTCGCGGGGCGGCGGGCTCACGCACAGCTTGGTGCGTGTCCGGGGTGCGCCGAGCCCAAGCTTGCTCTGCGCGTTGCGCTTCAGGCTACCCTTGAAGCTGCTGAAGATGTCGGGCTCGCTGAACGGCTTGCGCGGCAGGGGAGGCATGTGCGGGACCTTCACGACGTGCGTCGACCCGATCTTTTCGGACGGGAATAAGGGTGGCGGCGGCAGGGGAATGGTTGATGCACCGCTCCTGGACCGTTGAGAGCGGTGCGCTGTCGGCGAGTCAGGCAGGTCGCGCAGTGCGCCAAGCTCGGGAGGCGAGGGCACATCGCCGCGCTTCTTCAGGATGCCCTTCATGGGGGGTGAGTGCTGGTCGCTGGATGACTGTTGAGGGGACTTCTCCGGCGAGCGCTGCGGCTTGGGCTGGCTCAGCGATGAACCTGGGGTGTCAGCTTAAGGACGGTATCTCAGCTCACCCTCCTCATCGGACTCGGTCTCCGCCGTCGCGGCGTACTTGTTCCGGCGGGTCGGTGACCTGTTACTCGGTTCTGCGTGTCAGTTTCCGGGAGGCCGACTCCAACTAACCTGTTTGCTTCGCCGAGGCGGTCGAAGTATCCTGTGGCAGCTTGCCGAGACTCTGCTCCGACTGGCGCCACTGCTCTCTGCTCTCCTCATACGCAAGCGACTCAGTGATGCTCGGTGCGCGAACCCGTCTACCCCGCTTAGCCGGTGTCGACTGGGAGTCGGGGGCTGAGAAGTCGAGTGTAGGCGAGCCAAAGCCAAGGCTGAGGCTGAGGTTGCTGTCCTGCTCCCCACTGTCGTTGCATGGCGGCGATGAGAGCTGAAAGCTGTATCCTTCTGAGCTGTTGGGTGAACGAGGCGAGGTGTGCTGCCTGCAGCTCTGGCTGTGGACCCACTTGGCGGCGCGGTCGCCCCGGCCCGACGAGCCGGAGGAATATGCCTTGCTGTTCCTTCGCTTAGTTCTGTGTCGCCCGCGGGAGCCGCTCGACTTGTCATCGCCGGCACGCATGAAGGCTTGCTTCAGCTTCGCCTTGCCACGGGCGATGACACGGCGCACCTTCTTCTTCGCCACGCCGCGGGTGGCCTGGTTCATCGCCTGCCTCATGCCGGGGATGCGGAAGAGGTTGCGAGCTAACTGGCGCGGGTCGTCGAGTTCGGAGCCGGAGGCTGGTGGCGACAGGCGGGACTTGGCCTGGCGGGACTGTGAACGGTTGAAGAAGGATTCGTCGGGGCGGGACGGCGACTCGTTCTGGGATCGGTTGATGGAGGAAGGCACTTGGTCGTGTGAGTGTGGTGTGGGTGGGTTGATGGAGGAAGGCTCCTTTGCCGCCACTGCCGTCTCTCGTCTGCGTCGCGAGCGAGACGCCTTTGGTGTATCCCTCGTTCCCCCGTCCATCGCTCTTCGTGGCGAGTCCTCGTTGCGTGTTATGCTGTCCATGTCGAAGTCGAAGGAGGAGAAGGGGAGCGGTAGAATGACGTCAAACGGCAGGGTGGCGTCGTTGCGATCGTTGCCACCTTCCCCAGGCTCTGAGGAGAGCGTAGAGGTGTTGCAGGTGCACGCGAGCGGCATGCTGCGAAGCAGTGAGAGATGGTCCGAGTCGGGCAGCCGTAGTTGAGGAGATGGGGTGTTTGTGTGATCTGTCAAAGCAGAAACGGCGCTGGGCACGGATTGTTTGTTTAGGTTTGCCGTCTGCCCCCTCACCCACCGTCAACTTGTTTACGCTACATGGCGCTGTGCCTCGGTACATGACAGAAAAGCAGTCGCGAAGGAACGGCCGTCAGGGTCATGCAATGTACGCAGTATGCACAACGCGCAACGACCGCGACGTCCATGCACTCGCATTCGCCAATTCAGCCTGCCTGTGCGCCTCCTGCAATGCTTTCCCACGGTTCTCGGCGTGCGCTATGCATGAATTGGATGATCTACGAGTGCGTAAACTGTAAAGTGTTGAGGTATGCTTATGTGCTTGAGGAAATGAGTCCGTCGTGATATGCTACATGACAACAAGGTGTGATACAACGTTACGCTCGTGCTCCTACTGCTTCGCCTTCTTCGCACCCCACGAGGACGGGGCACGTCCCATTCCGAGTCGCTTGGTCCCTCGAGCAAGCGGAACCGAGCTCCCAGCAGGGGGTTGAGCGGGGCGTCCGCCCAATGCAGGCATGCTGCTGTTTGGTTTGCTGACGATGTCTGGCTCGCCTAAGTCCATGCCTAATGACTTCATGGCCGCTAAGCCACTGTTTGCGCTTGACGTGAACGACGTCAGGTCCGTCGGCTTGTGCTCTTCCCTCCCGCCGAAGGTGAACGGCACAGGCCCCGGTAAGCCGTAGTTCGAGCTCTTTAACTTGACTGGTGGCGGCTTCGGTGCTGCGGGCGCCTGCGGCTGGCGCAAGAGGGACTTCGCGCTCGCGATCGAGGTGAAGCCGCGCGGCGCACCCATGTTGTACGACGGCGCACCATCCGCTCCTGGCAGAGCATAGTCGTCGTACTCCGAATTCCAGTACTCAATGCCTCGCGCCATCTTGCCGGGCCCGTCGCGCCGGCCGAAGCGGTTGTAGATGCGCGAGTCGGGGTCAGGTGCGTCCCAGGTGCTTGGTGGTGGTGCAAAGCGGACGTACTTAGCGATCAGCTTGCGCGTCACCTCCTCGTCAGCGAGCTTCCGCCCAGTGATGCTCGCGACAGCCCCGCGCACTTCAGCCGTGATCTCCGGCAGCGAGGAAGTCAGAACCTCGGGCTGTGCCTTGAGGACTGCGTTAACGAATGGACTAATGATGCGGTTGTTAACCTCTCCTCCGGCCATACGAGCCTGACAGTGGGTCAAAGTCTGGTAGTCAGCTACTACCCGGAGGACTGAGCTCACCAAGAATGTTTGGGCGCGGGTCATCGCTACGTAGAGCAGTCGTCGCTCCTCGGCGACCTCATGCTCCTCTACGCTTCGCCAGGAGGGGAATGTTGAGTCTTCCACTGGTATGTCAGCTACTGCGAGGCATATAAGAAGCTCACTAGCTGGAATGAAGACAACAGGCCACTCGAGACCCTTGGCAGAGTGAACAGTAGAGATTGTGACCTTCTGCAATCGTGTTAGGTTCTGGGGACGACGGTGCAGCTGCTCTTACAGGCTTGTCCGCCTCGTCCTCCTCCACTTGCGCATCGGTCGACAGCATCGACGTCTGCAGGAAATATCGCAGTGGCGTTATCCTGTTGTTAGCTAACACGGGCGATTGGAAGCTCACAGTTCGCCGTCCTCCGCTGGGTCAGGTACGACGGCCGGCCCGTCGTCCAGATCTTCCTCGTCGCTGTCTAGGAGCTCGACGACGCCGTTCTCAACCTTGACCGCGGGCGACTTGCGAGTCGGCTTCTTGGGTTTGTTGTTCTTGAACATCGGGTGCATTGCCGACTTCTTGGCATCGCCGCCCGTATCCAGCTTCTTCGGGGCAGCCTTAACCTCGCTCGCTGCCACGAATGCGACCGGATCCGAGACCAGTCCCGAGCTGGCACCTGCCCCACCTTCCTTTCCCTCTTCGACGGTGACGGAGTAGTTGATCTGAATGTCAGCTTGAAGGCATGATTTCGCTAGCTCACCAGCTCCTGAACGTTCTCCCAGCGCTGGTCAAAGTCAGGCTGCGGGCGCAGGTACTCCTCGTAGTTCGTCTTCTCGATCGTCAGACGGATGAGGTCGGCGACGGACGTGCCCTTAAGCGCCGCGCGGCGCAGCTTGCGGGCGATGCCCACGAAGGTGGCCAGATTCTTCTTCAAGGCCGGCTTGACGGTAATACTACTCCCGCCGTCGACGATGCTCTCGGCCAGCTCCATCATGGACATCTTCGCCTTCTTCGCCGCGGCAACAAGCTCGGCGACAGACTGATGTCAGCTACAGGTCTGCGCTCATCAGCTACCTTGTCCCCGATGGCGCGTTTCGGCACATTCACCACTCGCATAAAGGCGGGCTGTGGTTAGCTAGGAGAGACGCCTTAATATCTTACGTTGAAGTTCGGATTGTCCGCCAACTGCAGGTACGCGAGCAGATCCTTGATCTCCATGCGCTCGAAGAACTTGTGGCCTCCTATGACCCGACAAGGTATTCCGCTCTTCTGCAGCTCTGCCTCGATCACTCGGGACAGCGCATTGTAGCGCACTCCTGTCAGCTGACGACGTCATAAACTTGAGCTCACGAAGGATTGCAAAGTCGTTGTAGTTCAGCATCTCGCCCGTGTACGCGACAATACGCTTGATCTCCGAGCTGATGTATCCCGCCTCGAGTGTCGGGTTTGTGAAAGTCTTGAGCGCCACCGTGGTACTCTGAGGATGCGACGTGAAGAGGTTCTTCGGTATACGCTTGTTGTCTGATGTCAGCTTTGGACGGGCAAAAAGAAGCTCACCCTGTGTGACAACGGCATGGGACGCAGCGAGAATCGCGCCCGTGGAGCGGTAATTCTCCTCGAGGTGGATCGCCTTGACGCCCTTGAAGTCCTTCGTCATCTTGTTCAGGTTCTCAATCTCGGCCGAGCGCCAGCCATAGATGCTCTGGTCGGGGTCGCCTACGATGCTGACGCCGGTGTGCGCGAAACACACCATGAGCTCGTACTGGATCGTGTTCGTGTCCTGGAACTCGTCGACGAGAATGTGCTTGCACGACGCGATGACGTTGGGGTGCTCTCGAAACAGGCGCAGGCCGAAGAGAAGCAGGTCGTCAAAATCGAGCGCATTCGCCTCCCGCAGCGCTGCGTCGTACTCCTCGTACAGCTGCACGATCACGCGGCCGAGCACGTCGACGTCGCCCTGTGAGCTCTCCTCGAGAGCGTTCAGCATGTCAGCCGGAGACTGCTCTTTCGCCTTCGCTTTCGAGATCCTGTTCAGCACATCGCCCTCCTTCAGCTCCAGGCGTAACTCTTGCAGCTCGTCGCTCCGCTCCTTCAGCAACCTCTTCATGATCTTCTTGCTGTCGTCAGCTCCGGCCTCTACAGCGACAGCTTACCAGTCGTCCTGGTCGGCAATTGTGAAGGAAGGATCAAGCTTTATCCACTTCCCGTACCGTTGCAGAAAGCG
This sequence comes from Trichosporon faecale, assembly GCA_039545375.1. Lineage (NCBI taxonomy): Eukaryota > Fungi > Basidiomycota > Tremellomycetes > Trichosporonales > Trichosporonaceae > Trichosporon > Trichosporon faecale. The sequence goes on from BCLU01000029.1 coordinate 1,638,877, forward strand.
GGCGCATGTCGCATGGAATGTACCTGTCTGTCAGCTCAGTAAGCACCACGAGGAAGCTCACCTAGGACCAGCTCACCCGCCTGCTTCTCCCCAAGCAGCACCGTCAAACGCTTGCGCATCTCATTCGCGGCCTTGTTTGTGAACGTGACAGCGGTGATCTCCGTCGGCTGAATCCCGTGGCACTTGACGAGGTGCGCGACGCGGCAGGTGAGGACTCTGGTCTTCCCCGAACCCGGCCCTGCAAGGATCTGGAGCGGCACGTCCGGTGGCGAGGTGACGGCTGAAGTTAGCTATCGACAGCGGCGAACCAGCTTACCCTCAAGCTGGGCATCATTGAGCGATGCCAGATACGGGTACTCGCCGGCTCGTAGCTTAGCGGAGGTCGTCATGCTCGGCGGTGGGTGAGGCTTCGAGCCTGGAGCATCGGTCTGTCGAAATTGGAGAACGTCACAACAGGGATGACGGTAGATGACGGTGTTGATAGGGGTTCTGCGGATCATTGTCGGAGAAACAACACGTGATGCGGGGTGCTCTCTGCCGACGCCACCCCCGCGCTTGCAAGCACCCCAAACCGCACGCTGACTGCGTATCCTGGCAACGTAGCGTCAACATGCCATACAACGGCGAGAGTGGTCGCACTGAGAAGAACCAGGTGGGTAGATGTCCCATCCGTTCTCTGTCTAAGGCAACATAGAGACGTTCCATGGAGCAGTGTCTCTTGGACCCAGGGAATGTCTGCTAAAGTTAGCCTCGTCAGTGCCTGGGCTGTCTGGGCTGACGCCTTCGAACGCGAGAGAAGTCGTCCTTTGCCCGACGACATGCTGAGGGTTGCGCCAATTGCTGCAAGCCACAATCATACATTCGACTACTGCTCTGCATCCCTGTTATCGTTCACAGTCGAAGCGAAGATAGACTGTCATTCCCAAAGAAGTCGAACGTTTACTGCCCGTTAGCTGTCTGGGCCTGGACGAGCCGATCAGTGTTCGGCGAGCAACGCACCTTGGCCATCATCATCGTGACGAACTCGTTGTAGTCGATCATTCCGTCACCGTCCTTGTCGGCCTCGCGGATCATCTGGGTGATCTCGTCGTCCGAGAGCTTCTCGCCGAGGTTGGCTGCGATGTCAGCTTAACTCTCTTTAAGTTCAGCTCACTCATGACGTGCTTGAGCTCGGCAGCCGAGATGTGGCCGTCGTTGTTCTTGTCGAAGACCTTGAAGGCCTCACGGATCTCCTCCTCGGAGTCCGTGTCGTGCATCTTCCTGGCCATGAGGGTCATGAACTCGGCGAAGTCGATCGAGTTGTTTCCGTCGGCGTCGACCTGTAGAGGCACGAGCGAGAGGCGAGAGAGCGCACGGTACGGACGCCAGGCGGATCAAGTGACATTGACATAATCCAATGAACCAATTCGAGGGTGCAGTCGAACCGTAGAGGAAACGAGGCGATACCAGGGTAAGAGGACACAGACGCGCGCATCAGCACAGCGAACCATGGGACGATCCGGCCACTACGTACCTCGTTGATCATGTCCTCGAGCTCAGCCTGAGTGGGGTTCTGGCCGAGGGAGCGCATGACGGTGCCAAGCTCCTTGGTGGTGATGGTTCCGTCGCCGTCTGTTTGATTGACAGAAAGTCGGGACCCAGGCAACACAGATACGGGAAGCGATTCACGTGCGTGCCAGATGTGAGGGGAGGATCTGCGTCAGTACGCGACGATCACTTGCTACTTCGCTCCACTCCGTCCCGGCATACGCACCCTTGTCGAAGAGGGAGAACGCCTCCTTAAACTCTGCATCATTAGCACCAGTCCAAACCGTCATAACAACAACATACCGGCAATCTGCTCTGCACGCCGGAAGAAATCATGTCAGCAACGCGTTCGATTTGAATCTCTTTTGTCGTGGGTAAACCTACCCTTGGTCTGCGATGTTAGCTTGCGCGTCGTGAGGATTGATGGAGGTGCGCCATGATGACTGCTAACTTCGAGCGAAACGTGGCGCAGATGAACCGCCAGGGCGAAACCTCGGCGGTCCCAAGCAGCAATCACAGGTCGGTTTGGCGATGCAATGGACTCACAAGCTGCTCGGCCATGGTGATGAAGATAAGACGCTAGGTTGTGGAGTAGGGTATGGAGAGAAAGAGAGATCGAGAAAGAAGGTCGTGACAAGTCAAGGCTGATTGTCCTGGCCCTAGTGCGCAGTGCAACGGCAGCGCAACGCACGACGCACCGGAACCGACGACGCGCACGGGTTCTCCCTGACATGCCCCAATCGGCCGTGTCAGCCTCACTTTTCGAGTCTCTGAGCCTCTGACGTATCTACTCGATCCTCCACCGCTGACTGACTGCATTTTCAGCAAACCTGCCCGTTAATCATTCATAAATACCGCTTGCATCCCTCCTTTGCCCACGCACAACAACATTCTCGGTCGAACAGCAAGCATGGCGGCCACGAACGTACTCTCACGCCCCATCAGCGTGTACTCGATACCTCCCCCGCTGCTCGACGCCCTCACAGTTCGATCAATCCAGGCGCAGGCCCTTCCTCAGCAGACCAGCACCGAAGCTCAGCAACCGGAGCCCGCCCCCGAACAGGAGCCGACGACAACAGCTTCGACCGGCCTTGGATGTCAGACATGCCCGGGAGCGTCCTTCGACACGCCGGAAGACCAGCGTGCGCACTTCAAGTCCGACTGGCATCGCTACAATGCCAAGGCCAAGGTCGGTGGCCAAAAGATCGTCACCGCCGACGAGTGGGAGAACATGGTTGAGGGTGGGTTATGAGCCGGGTCTTTCCAACTGACTGCCAGGTGTTTCCAGTATCTCTGGTTCAGCTTCCTCTGCCTCCACGAGCAGCTCGCGGTCAAGAATCACGAAGCTCTTGAACAAGGCTCAAATCAAGGACACCGACAAGAACGATGTCGATTCGGACGAGGAGGCGGAGATCGCGGAGCTGCAGCGTCGAGCGCAGCTGAGGACAGCCGTGATCTGGTTCACCGCTCCGGACGCTCCCCCGTCCCTCTCCATTCCCACGAACACGCAGTTCGGTGTCCACCGAGCGCTCCTGCCATCGTTCCAGACCGCCGGCGACTACCTTATGGAGCTGAAGCGACTCCAGCTCACGCCGCCGACGTCCGATGAGGAGGAGAGGCGGATAACGCTGCTCATGGTCGCAGGCGGACACTTCGCGGGAATGGTCATCTCGCTGCGCCCGAAGGGCAGGAACGAGCCTCAGGCTGTGAAGGGCGCAGGTGAGGTGCGCGTGCTGAAGCACAAGACTTTCCACCGGTATACAAGTGAGTTCAGTGATTGTTGCCGCCGCTAACTCTCAGCCCGTAAGAAGCAGGGTGGCTCTCAGGGCCTGAACGACAACGCGAAGTCCAAGGCTGTCTCGGCTGGTGCCATGCTGCGTCGATACGGCGAGCAGGCGCTGCAGGACGAGATCCGCGAGCTGTTGTCCGAGTGGGAGGAGGATCTGAACCTGTCCGAGCGTATCTTCATCCGCGCGAGCACGCACGGCAAGAAGTCGTTCTGGGGCTACGACGGCGCCGTTCTCGACAAGTCGGACGACCGCATCCGCAGCTTCCCCTTCCCGACACGACGACCGACGCAGCAGGAGCTCCTGCGCTGCTGGCATGAGCTCACGAAGCTCAAGATCTCGCATCTGTCCGAGGAGGCTCTGCAGGCTCAAGACGATGCGTACATGGCGTCGCTTCAGCCGAAGAAGCAGGCCGTCGCTGCCAAGCCCGCCACTCCCGCCCCGGCCCCGGCACCCGCTGCGCCGAAGCTCTCGCCAGAGGAGGAGGCGAAGCTGGACCGCCAGCGCCGTCTCGCAGACATGATCAAGAAGGGACGACTCGACGCCCTGCGCTCCTTCGTGGAGAAGTACCGTTCTGAGGTGACTTCAGCCGCGCTCGGCCAGGCTGCCGCCGATGGACAGGAGGACATCGTGCGCTACCTGCTGACAGACGAAAAGCTGGACCCCGCCGAGCCGATCGACGGCAACAAGCGCGCGTACGACATGGCGCAGACGAAGGGTGTGCGCAATGTCTTCCGCCGTGTCGCCTACGCCAACCCGACGATGTGGGACTGGCAGGCTGCTCACGTTCCCTCTGGACTGTCAGAGGAGGCTGCGGCTGAGCAGGGCGCGAAGAAGGCGGAGCGCCGCCGCGGTCTCCGTGACAAGATGCGCGAGAAGGAGAAGGCGCGCGCGGAGGCTGTCGCCGAGGAGGAGGAGCGCGAGAAGGCCGAGGCTGCTGCTCAGGTCGCCGCTCAGCCCAAGGGAGCCTTCGGTGGCCTTGGGCTGCCCTCTTCCGGCCCGCAGAAGCTTGGCGGACGCGGAGCAGAGGGAGGTCTCGCCGGCCTCAGCCCCGAGATGAGGATGCAGATCGAGCGCGAGCGGAGAGCGCGCGCAGCTGAGGCGCGCTTCGGCAAGAAGTAGACGCATGCTTGTTCACCATTGTAGCCATCATAGAGTCTAGACCATGCACTGTGCACTACAACACTCGCTGCGAGATCCGACGATCACAGAGGCAGGACCCGATTCAGGGACGATCGCACCGCCGCGCAGCGCGCCACGAGGCAGTGACGCAACCACGCGTCCAGTGCTGTCCGGCTTGTCCGACTAGACATTCCGGCCAACGGTCAACTGCCTTCCTCACCAACACTCGCCAAGATGTCCTACAAGCCCGGCCCCCTGTACGCGTGCAACCCGTACACTGCGCGGTCTGAGTCGACCAAGCTCGGCGTCGACCCCGAGGGCAAGAAGCTGATCTACACCAACGGCCGCGCCGTCATCATCCGCGACATCCACGACCCCGCCAATGCGCACGCCTACACGCAGCATGCGCAGACGGCCACCGTCGCTCGCTTTTCGCCCAGCGGATACTACGCCGCTTCCGGTGACGTTGCCGGCAACGTCCGCATTTGGGACACGACGAACCCGGAGGAGAACATTCTGAAGCTTGCGATCCGCCCGCTCGCTGGACGTATCAATGACCTTGCCTGGGACAGCGAGAGCAAGCGTATCATTGTCGGAGGAGAGGGGAAGGACAAGTGAGTTTCTCGCAGCTGCAGATCTGCGTGTGTAAGCTGACGGCAGGTTCGGTGCTGCGTTCTTCATCGACTCGGGAAGCAGCTGCGGTGAGATCACTGGTCATGCTAAGGTTTGTCTTCCCCTTATCAATAGCTCTCCTTATGGTTCTCATAGCTGACACGCAGCCGATCACCGCCCTCAGCGTTCGTCACCAGCGTCCGTTCCGCGCCGTCTCAGGCTCGGACGACAACTCAATCGTTCTCCACACCGCCGTGCCGTTCAAGTACGACAAGATCATCAACACGCACACGCGTTTCGTCCGCGACGTGCAGTACGCCCCTGACGGAAGCGTGTTCGCCTCCGTCGGCTCCGACGGCAAGCTCTTCCTCTACGACGGCAAGGACGGCGCGGTGCTCAAGTCCGCGGACGGCACGGACGGGAGGTCGCTCATGGCCGTCTCGTGGGCGCCCGACAGCCAGCGCCTCGTGACGGCGGGCGCCGATGGCGTCGTTGCGCTGTGGGACGCGGCGGCGGCGCAGAAGTCGACGCAGTGGGCCGTCGGCGACGCAGTCGAGGACCAGCAGAACGGCGTCGTGTGGGCCGACGCGAACACGGTCGTCAGCGCGAGCTGCAACGGTGTCCTGAACGTGTTCGACGTGCGCGAGGGCGGAAGCTGGAAGAAGCTCTACGGCCCCACGAGGGCTGTGACTGCCTCGGCACTCTCGGAGAAGACGTTCTACACTGGCTCGTTCGACGGCGGCCTTAAGGCGTTCTCGGACGCCGGGGCTTGCGAGAATGTCGAGGGACAGGGACACTCGGGCCAGATCGTTGGCCTCGCCCCGGACGGAAAGGGTACCGTCTACTCGGCGGCGTGGGACGACAAGATCGCCGCGATCAAGGGCGCCGAGTTCACCGCCACCTCTGTTCCGGCAAAGGCTCAGCCGGCCGGCATTGCCGCGACGCCGAACGGAGCCTACGTCGTTTCCGACGCTGGGCTCGAGCTGGTCAGCGGAGGAAGCTCGAGCACGCTTCTCTCCGACGCTGGATCCGCCGTCGCCGCGCACGCCGGCAGCGAGGACATTGTCGCGGTCGGCAGTGGGAAGAAGGTCACGGTCTACACGGTCTCGGGCGGAAAGGCGACCGAGCGAGCCTCGTTCGAGGACAACAAGGGCGAGATCTCCGCCCTGGCTTTCTCGGCGGACGGCTCCCTCCTGGCCGCGGGCGACATCCAGGGCCGTATCGTGCTCATCGACGCGAAGGGCGACAAGGTCCTCGTCTCGAGCCGCTGGACGTTCCACACTGGCCGCGTGGCGAGCCTGGCCTTCAACGCCGCGAACAAGCTTGTCTCGGGCGGCGCCGATGAGAGCATCTACATCTGGAACCCCGAGAAGGTCATCCGCAACATCGCGATCAAGAACGCGCACCCCGGCGGCGTCGCCGGCGTCTCGTGGCGCAGCGACAGCGAGGTCATCTCGTCCGGCGCCGACGCGTGCGTCCGCACCTGGACCATCGAGGCTGCCGCTTAGACTAGACGCAGCGGTCATATAACTAAAACACCATAGGAAGTAGAGATTGGGTATCCATGATAGTAGATGCATCATGACTATATGTGCTAGCATTACAGGAGGCCCTGGCGCTTGAGGTCCTCGTACGACTTCTTGTCGTAGACGTTTCCGTCTGCGTCCTCGAACTCCTCGGCCTTCTCCATCTGGATCAGCTCCTGCCTTCCCTCGCGCTTGAGCTTGTCGGCCAGCGCGAGCGCGTCCTGGATCTTGGTGATCTCGTGGAAGTGCTTTGTGTTCGGCAGGCCGAGGGCGCGCATGCCGAACGCATGGCGGGACTCCTGGAAGTGCCGGTCGAACGCCTTTCGCCCCATGTACACGTAGTCGGAGCAGATCTCGCACTTGAACTCGACACCCAGCCCGTGCAGCTTGTACAGCCAGTAGGGGATTGGCTTGCCGTCCCAGCCCAGCGGGAGCTTGAGCGGGTTGTAGATCCGCTCGTCGTCGTCCTCATCCTCGTCCTCGAGCGCACTCGTGATCTCTGCCGGGGGCGGAACGGCCTCCTCCTGCTCCTCCAGCTCGGCTTCGCGCTCCCTCGCCGTGAGAGCGGCTCGGCGCTCGACCTCCACCCGGCTGTCGGCCAGGATCTTCGGGATCGGGTCCACCTTCAGCAGCGACGCCACGAGGTACGTGTACCGCGCCGGCTGCTTGTACTTGTCCTTGGACGTTGAGGACTCGGCGGCGCCACCGGCTTCAGACTCCGGCACAGCCTTGCCGGCAGCCTCCTTCTTCTTGTGCTTGTCCGACTTGAGGTGCGCGTCGTACACCGTCTGCTTCGAGTAGCGCTTCTGGCAGTACGGGCACCAGATGCCCTCCTTGTTCAGCCCGCCGCCGTTCGCCTTGCCCTCCGTCCATCCCTCGATCTCGCCTGCGGCCCACTGACGCTCGAACTCGGCCTCGTCTTCCTTCAGTTTCTTGTGGATGTCGATCAAGGGCAGCGCACGGTCAAAAAACGACACGAGGTAGTTGTACAGCGTCTGCACGTATCTGGGTGTCAGTTAAGGTGGCTATCGCCGCAACTCACTGGAGGTAGTCGGGGTGCCCCTTTTCCCGCAGATCCAACGTCCGCTCCACGCGCCCATGTCGCAGCATGTCGAGGTACGCCACGTACGACAGGCGCGAGCTTCCCTTCAGGTTCAGGTACATCGTGTGCGGCTGGTACAGGTCCAGGTGCCGCCCGTACGCCTCCTCGCCGGAGAAAACGTTGTCAAGCGCTGAGGTCAGTTCATGCCGGGCCGCAGAAAACTCACGATCAACGATCATGGGCTCCTCCTCGCCCTCCACCTCAATCTTCTCGAGTCCGTCGCTGTTAACCATGTCCTCGAGCTCGTTGATGAGCTGCCGCGCGTTAATGTTCGTGTTCTTGCGGTGGAAGTCCTTGATCTTCTCGAACCGGCTGTAGAACTCGGCGAGCTCGTCACCCTCGCCCTTGGCTGGCGCCGTCAGGGCCTGAAGCTCTGTCGGCCGCAGCCCGGGGATGTCCTCGTACATCAGCACGAGGTTGTGCCGCAGCTCGCCGATACGCTCCAGGATGTCGGCCGCCTTCCGATCTCTCCGCGTGATGTTGCGTTGCTGGTTGTCAGCTAAAGGCCATCCTTGCGAAGCTGCTGGGGGTACTCACCGCCGTCGGGTTCTGCATGAGCACGTCGGCGAGCGCCTGCTCATACCGCTCGATCTCCTCGTGGGTCGCGCGCTGCGTCTCGAAGATCGAGTCCATGGCGGGCTGATTTTGGGTCTGGCTGGGTGGTGCGTCCGAATCTCGAAATGAACAACAACTGAGATCGATCGCTCGCTGAAAGCCGACTTGCCACCGTGCGGAGATACGGCGTTAGCCACTGATTTCAAGCCTCCACCGCCAGTTCAGTACGGTGGCCACTACGTTCGCTACAGTGCTCACCATCGACGTCGTTGATCTCGACCTCCGAAGCATCATCGAAAATGGCTGTAAGTGCAGAGACCGCTGACTGTGTAGCCCGTGCTCACGCGAAATCTCTGCTTCGCAGCTTAACCCGTAAGCTTTCGTGACCCAAACGTCTAGCTGATACCCAGGGGAGACGACAAGCTCGTGTTCGAGTCCTCTGAGACTGTCCAAGTTGTACGTATTCCCAGCTGGCCAGGGACATGGCAGCGTTGCGGAGGGAGTGAGAGCGTACATTGACCTGGCGCTTTTTGCTCCTTCCGAATACAGGCCCCTACGTGTGAGTATGGAATGTCTGCTGATTGTTATTGTTTACAAGTAACGATTGCTGACGCCCGCGCTACAGTCGAAGCCCTCAAACTCCGTGAAGACCTCCTCCGTGGTATCTACGCCTACAGTGAGTTCCGCGACAAAGCGACGTAACTGACGACCCAGACTTCGAGAAGCCGTCGGCAATCCAGCAGCGCGCGATCCTCCCGATCATCCGTGGCCGAGATGTCATCGCCCAGGCCCAGTCCGGAACGGGTAAGACGGCGACGTTCTCGATCTCTGCGCTGCAGTCGCTCGACCTGAACAACCGCGATACGCAGGCTCTGATCCTGTCTCCGACGCGTGAGCTGGCTGTGCAGATCCAGACGGTCGCGCTCGCGCTCGGCGACTACATGAACGTGTCGTGCCACGCGTGCATCGGAGGCACGTCTGTCGGCGAGGACATCCGCAAGCTCGAGGCCGGGCAGCAGATCGTGACGGGAACGCCTGGACGTGTGTTCGACATGATCCGGCGCCGGAACCTGCGCACGAAGGACATCAAGATGCTGATTCTGGACGAGGCGGACGAGCTGCTGAACAAGGGCTTCAAGGACCAGATCTACGACATCTACCGCTACCTGCCGCCTGCGACGCAGGTGGTGGTCGTGAGCGCGACGCTGCCGCACGACGTGCTCGAGATGACGACCAAGTTCATGACGGAGCCCGTGCGCATCCTCGTGAAGCGCGACGAGCTCACGCTCGAGGGCATCAAGCAGTTCTTCGTCGCGGTCGAGAAGGAGGACTGGAAGTTCGACACCCTCTGCGACCTCTACGACACGCTCACGATCACGCAGGCCGTCATCTTCTGCAACACGCGCCGCAAGGTCGACTGGCTCACGGAGAAGATGCGCGAGGCCAACTTCACCGTCAGCAGCATGCACGGCGAGATGGTCCAGAAGGAGCGCGACGCGATCATGGCCGAGTTCCGCTCCGGCCAGTCCCGTGTGCTCATCACGACCGACGTGTGGGCCCGCGGTATCGACGTCCAGCAGGTCTCCCTCGTCATCAACTACGACCTCCCCAACAACCGCGAGAACTACCTCCACCGCATCGGCCGCTCGGGCCGCTTCGGACGCAAGGGTGTCGCCATCAACTTTGTCACCGTCGAGGACGTCCACATTCTCCGCGACATCGAGGTGTACTACGCGACCCAGATCGACGAGATGCCCATGAACATTCAGGGTGAGTGAAGCTTCTGGCATCTTTCTCAGCTGACATACAGACCTCAGCTAATCGCGCCGAGCGAGAGGTGCGACCCACACAAAATATATCACGTCCCTATCACCACACGTGGGGAATCTGTAGACTGTATGCTTATGCAGAGTGTAACACTTGGCCGCTGCTGCGTGTGTGCTGGCTGACGAGGTCTGTGTGCGGGCTATGAAACGTAGCTCCTGCCTGCCTCTGCCTGCCATCGATCGTTGACTGAGCGACATCCGCGCCCAAGCTCAAGCCCAGTTCCCAACAGCCAATCCACGCTTGAGATCAACTGCGTCACGTGACAATGTTCTGGGTGACGAAGCTGGCGAAGGCCACTCTATCTCGTCCTCCCATTCAGCTATTCTCACCGCTCAGCGATGCTCCAGACTTTATGAGCTACCCCGTAATTGCCAGATTCGGCAATTTCCTATATGACTGTACCTGGCCCCTTGTAACCTTGTCCTGTGATCTGATCTTGTCTCGGGCTTCTCGGCCTCCTCCCTTGGCTGCCATGGCTGGGGTGGCGCAGCCGAAGCGGCTGAGCCGGCTGGGAGCGATCGGTTTGTTTGCGCTGGAAATATCCGATCCGCCACCCACGCAGACGCAGACCTTGGGTATCTGCCGAGCGATTGAGTGCGCACGCACCCACCCCTCACCCCTCGCACGATTGATCCATCCTGCCCGCCTGCGCGATGCGCGAATCAGGAGGATCACAAAACCACTTGATTGCGCTGATCGCGAAAACCTGCAGCACACTGGGTAGCTTACGTGGCACTGGTCAGCTGTCGCAGTCGGCTGCGCTGGGTGTGCTCGCTACTGCGCTCGCTGGCTCACGACTCGCTTCGCTCGCCGCTCGCTCCGCCGGGGTCAGGCAAATTTCCATGCATCCAGCTGCAGCCAGCTCTATCGAGCCGGGGCATGCACGTTGTCAAAGGAGGATCGAAAACGAAAAGTGGTAACTAACTAGGTGTGACTTGAGAGCCACGTCGAAAGCGAAGGAAGGCGAAGGGAAGGACCAGAAGGACCAAAAGCCATAGGGGCGGGGAACGAGGAAACAAGGAGAACACAACAGACTTGCGATTGTTACAGTTACAGCCCTAGGCCCGGTGCGAGGGCGAGAAGAACGAAAGAATGGAAACGACGAGACACGTCCGTTTACTTCTTAGCCGCGGCGGTCTTCTTGGTCGTGGTGGCCTTCTTAGCGGGGGCCTTCTTGGCTGGTTGTTAGTTGCGGACACCGCGTGTCAACTCACTGGTAGCAGCAGCCTTCTTGGTGGTGGAAGCAGCCTTCTTGGTCGTCGTGGCCTTGGGAGCAGCCTTCTTAGCGGGGGCCTTCTTAGCAGCAGCAGGCTTCTTAGCAGCGGGCTTCTTGGCCTCCTTCTTGGGAGCCTCGTTCTCCTTGCCGGCAGCCTTCTTGGCCTTGGCGGCGACCTTGATCTTGCCCGAGACGCCCTTGGGGAGAAGGAGAACACCCTTGTCGGCTCCGCGCTTGATGGCGTTGGAGAGGTTGTTGATGTTCGAGGCCGACGAGAGGTCAATGTTGTACTTCGTGGCGAGGAACTTCTTGATAGTGGGGCGAGAGACACCAGAGCGAGCGTCCTCGGGGTGAGCGAGGATAGCCTCCTGCGAAGAGTTAGCACGCGGTCAACAACGACGATCATGGTGGTAGCGAAGCGACCAGTGACCGGGAGCGGTGGGCGGAATGTCCGAAAACGGCAATAGAGTCGGCCAGCCCATGGATCGCCGCGACCTATGCATCGAAGGTGGACATCTCATGCGTAGCACAGGCGCGGTGATGCGGCGATCCCAAGGCTGGCTGAGTGACGAGCCCAAGGGGCGGATCGCTGGCGCTCTAGCGCCGAAAGGACGGTTGAGTCAACCACCGGGGCGGTCCAGCCTTCCGCGGTCTGGGGCAGCGTGGGAGCCGCACAGCCGGTGGTCTCGGCACCCTTCCAACGCAACAGCATGCAGCATGCAAAGCGTTCCGTCACGCATGCAGAGCGGCCTGCAGGCCATCCAGGCTCCAAGTCGGCCGCTCACGCTTGCGCGAGTGCGAAAGTGTCACACCTGTTGCGGTTGTTTGGTGGGGTCGCCCAGCTGGTCCGGTGGCGGGGGTACGGGGTTGGAATCAGTACTGACCTGGATCATGTCGAGGAAAGTGGGGTGCGACGACGCCTTCTTGGCGGTCGTGCTGGTAGCCTTCTTGACGGGAGCCATTGTTGTTGTGTTGTGAGCTGGCTGTTGGAACGGACGGACGGCAAAGGTGTCAAGACGCAGCAGGTGGGGCGATGACGATGACAAGGTTCGACGGGGCGCGAGCGTCAGCTATCCGTCGCCAGTGCACTGCCAGACACTGCTGGGGACGTGGTCCGACCTGGCAAGGCCGCCACTGGTACTCACTGTTGCGGTTGCGGTGGATGCGAGCAAGTGTGTGAATGAGAGAGTTGAGTTAGGAGAGTGGACAACAGATGGACGGGGGACGGAGGCGTGACTATTTGTGAGGAACGCCCCGAGGAGAGACCACTGCTGTTTATGATTCCGTTTTCGACCCCCTCTTCCTTCGACCGATTGATACGTCGTCAATTCTGCTCCTATGCATTCCAAACTTGGTGCACGCATGCATCGGTCACCAATCCACCCGTAACCGTTCAAGATCATATGCATGCACAGCCAACGTTGTGCTGAAATCGACTGATCAATTTCTGGATCACGTGACAAATTGATCCTCGCGAAACGCCGGCCGGCTCGCCGTGGGCCTTGTCGCCGACGCCTCCTTGGCTCCTGCCCCTCTGCTCGGTTCTGCAGCACGTTAGCCCATGCCGCTCTGCGCAAGATCGTGACCCGGGGTGACCCTCGTCCCGGCGCAATCACAGCGTGATCCACGCTCCACCGCAGAAGAGTAACAGCCTCCCGAGGTGCCAAACCACCCTCGACCACCAAGTGGGCTTGGGCGCTACAGATGACACGACTCTCTGCGGCACGGAGGGGCGGTGCACAGCACCCGGCCGCGACATGCATGCATCTGTCCACCCGTTAACGGTTTCTGTATACGCTCACTGCGCACTGTGAGCAGTCTCACAGACCCGGCGCGCGATGGCGAGAAGCCGTTCTCGACTTTACCTGGGTCGTCCGGAAAACGGCCGAAGCAGGCGCGTCCGGGTGGATGAGCTGGTGTGGATGTCCATGCATTCTCCTGACCTGAAATCGACCTTGCATGTTATCAATCCACCTCTTTTATACTCGGATGCCAAGTTTCAGAGCTCCAGACGAAGTGTGTGTAGAGAAACGGGGAATAAACATGCTATCGGTGCCGATCACATGGCGGCCGAACATGTCCGTGTCAGCATGTTGTCAGGTGCGTGATGATCCAGCAATGTTATCAATACCAAACTTGCACAAGTAATCCGAAAGTATGCTTTGAGCACCCCATCGAATTTTGAAGACTCCAGCATGTCTGGTGCATGAGTAAACGATGAAAACATCCTCGACGCCCACCAAAAGTGGCCACCCGGACGACACCCCCGCGCGAAATGACATTTGACTGCCACACCTCCACTCGCCCCTTGTCTGGCGTCAGACCTCCACTTTGTCGATCCCCCTGAATTCCAATTCCCTTTTGTTGACATGAACCCGCACGTGACGTGGTGGCGAATGTCAGGTGGCAAATTCCGTCACTATCCTGTTCTTTCTTCGCCCCCTCCAGTTAGTGCCATTCGTCCAGTTCGTCACCAGTCACGGGCCTGGCGCAATATCGAGCTCCATCGCGACGACCAGCATCCATCGCCACCCAAAATCGAGCAGCATGTTCAACCGCGGCCTGCCCAGACAGCTGCAGGGAAACCGCGCGACGTCCAATACGCGCTGCCAAGTGGGTCCTCTTATCATCTCCAGCTCCACGGGTGCCTATGATTAGCTGACAACAGAAATGCCTAAAACTCGGGCACTTCACGTATGAGTGCAAGAACCCGCGGGCGTATAACGCGCGAGAGTCTCGCACGAAGGAGCTGCGTTCTGGCCTCGGCAAGAAGAGGGACAAGCCGTCCGTCGAGGTGCCGGACGAATTCAAGACACGGGACGGGCTTGCGGACCGCATCCTGAAGGCTAAGGAGGAGGAGCGGGCACGACTTGCTCGCGAGCGCGAACGCAGGCGGAGGTGAGTACAGCTGTTTGATTCAGTTCAGCTGGTGGGATTCTTTTCAGCTGGGTTGTACTTGATGTTCAGCTGGTACAGGGTGTCGAGGAGAGGACGACGCTGACGCCCGCCCAGATCTCCCACAGAAAGCGATAGCGAGAGTGACAGCGACAGCGACGCCAGCCGTGGCCGTGACCGCCGGAGAAGACGTTATTCCAGTGACAGCAGTGACTCGCGGTACTCGAGGTCACCCTCGAGGGGTGACTCGCGCTCGAAGTCCCCAGTGCGCAGGCGTCGATACTCGTCTTCCGTCAGCAGGTCGCCTTCCCCGCGCAAGCGCGATTCTGCATCTCCACCTCCCCGTCGAAGGGACGACTCGCGGTCGCCTCCTCCTCTCGACTCTAGGTCGCCTCCTCCCCGCCCCCGCGACGACTCGCGGTCTCCTCCTCCCCGTGATTAACTCTTTGTATCAGTAGACACATTATGCAGCACAGCATTGCAAAATGACAGGTTACATGGTATGGGTACAACTACAGACTACTTCCCCTCGTCCTTCGCCGGCTCGAACTTCTTGTCCGTCTTCTCGGGCTTGCTGTCGCCCTTCGGGTCTGGCTTCTTCTCGCCGGCCGCAGGCTTCTCTGGCTTCTTCTCCTTCTCTCCTGCCTTCTCCCCTTTCTCTTCCTTCGCCGGCCTCAGCTCGGGTCTGTCGCTCTTCTCGGGCTTCTTCTCGGTCTTCTTCTCGCCCTTGTCCTTGTCACCCTTCTCGCTCTTGTCCTTCTCGCCCTTCTCCTTATCGGGCGAGAGCACGCTGGGCGGGGGCGGGGTGACCTCTTCATAGAACTGAGCGAGAGCGACGGGGTCGGCACAGAACGCCTCAAGCTCCTCGCGGAGCATGCGCGCCTGCTCCTGTTTCGTTGCCATCGGGGTCAGGTTGCCCGCGTAGCTCTCTGCGCTCTGCTGCCTGCCACGCGTGGGCGCGGAGATGAATGGTCGGTTATCGGCCCAGAGGAACCCATCCTCGCGACCCGCGCACTGCACCAGCGCAAGGCCGGAGCGGTGCACGAACTGGCTGTACTCGAACCGCGCCTTTGAGCGGTACGCGTACTCGACCTCGATCGTGTCCGGGTATCGCTCCGTCGCCTCGAGGTCGAGCACGAAGCCGAACTTCTGCGTCAGGATCGCGTACTCGAAGTAGTGCGCGCATTGCCCTGAGCCGCTCGACTCCGTCAGACGCAGGTGCAGGTCAGGGATCACGGGCGGCGCGAGTGCCAGACGGATGGGGATCGGAGCACGGTAAGCGCACTTCTGGTTGATGTCCTTGATCTGCTCGACAGGTGCCTCGACAAGCCGCAGTCCGTAGCGCTCCGCTAACGCCGACGCTTTGGCACGCAACTCCTCCAGAAGTCCAGCGGTGACACCGAGCCAATTCAGTTCGAAGTGGAACCTGGATGTCAGTTTGATTGGACACTCCGCCCAACTCACGCATTGCGGGTGTTGTGCACTATGTCAGCGTGCAGGATAGCAACTTCAGCTCGATCACTCTTCTTGTGCGGGTCGAGATCGATCACGACGCTCTGCGACATCTTGACCTTCTTCTTCTTCGCCGGCTTGTCCGTCAGGCGGAGCGGCTTGGCCTCGTCGACCCAGTTCTTCGGCAGCGGGAAGGCGGGCTTGCCGAACCAGTTCTTGGTGCGGTTCGTCTGGCTCTTGGCGTCGTTATCGTACTGCGTGCTGAGGCGGTAGAAGAAGTACGTGTCGTGGAAGTTGTGCTTGCCCATAACATGCTCAATGAGGCCTTTGGAGAAGAGGGACTCGGCCCACTCGACGGCCTGCTCGCGGGTCTCGACGTCCGAGAACGTCTCCTTCAGCCACTCGCAGAACTGCTCGCCCGTGAACGAGTCCTCGTGCACCTTGAAGTTCCACCAGCGGTCGCGGATGATCAGGCCGTTGTTCGGCTTGTTCATCATCGCCGCCAGCTCCTGCAGCGTCATGCCCTCGAGCTTGTGGCCAGAGTCGATCTTATCGGTCTTGTTCGTCAGGCGGTCAAGCTCGGACATCAGGCCCTCATCGAGAACACATGCCGAGGGGTCGAAGGTGGTCGCTAACAGCCTGAGAGGCCGGGCTTGCTCTCCGGGCCGTGTCCACTGGTTCTTGCCCATGAGCTCCAAGACCTTCATCGCACCCGTGATGAGAATCTCGGAGATGGCGTACTCTTCCTCCTTGTTGCCCTTCTTCATGACGTTCTGCAAGCTCGGCAACTCCTTCCCAGAGGGAATCAAGAGGTATCGAGTTCGCCAGAAGCGCAGATTCGACTGGAGACGGTCTTCCTCGCCTGCGATGAGGCGATCGAGGTAGTTGAAGTTGAGCTTGGCATCGATGTTCGGGTATCGGAACATGGCGGTAGCCTCCTGGAAGTCATGCAGCTGATTCGGCCAGACCAAACACTTGTACGAGTGAGGAGCGGTAGAATGGCGAACCTTTCGAACGAATCGCTGGACTGTGACACTCTGCTTCTGCGGGTCAAACGTCAGACGATGCACATGGTTCGACCACGAGAGGTAGATGGCACCGCTGGCGTCCTTCAGCACCTCGGAAGCTCCGCCTACTCGAAGACCCGCGCGAGTAGAATCGCCGAGGAGGAGGTTCTTCCCCGTTCCGAGCGGATTTGCTCGCTCCTTGGTCTGCACATCAGTCACGACCGTGTTGTGCGGCAGGACGATGAACTGGAAGTTCTGCGACAGACGCTGGGACGCCATCTCTCGCATGACCGCCAGCGGGAGGTTGACCTGCGCGGCGTCGGGGCGGATAAGGAAGGACACCTGGTCGGGGAAACAGGCAATGTCGTAGCTGTGCGCCTCGTAGAAAGTCGCAATCTCCTCCGGCGTCGGCATGAAGTCGGTGGTGAGAGGGAGGATGGCAGGCGCACACAAGCTGCGCCACTTGACACTCTTCTGCCGGTCCATCGTAAAACGAGGGCGGACATGCTGCCACCGTTGTTTGTGTGCGTGCTGGATGTCATCCTCGTCCGGGTTGCACGGGTTGACCGTTGTGTGCCTGCACGTCCGTCCAAAGGCGGCGTTCGACTTGTTGCGCCACGAGTCCTCCATCGAGCGCGCCTGACGCAGGGAGTTGTGCATCGACTTAGGCAGAGATCGAGGCATAGACTTGGGAATCGATCTCGGCATTGACCTCACGATCTCCTCGTTCTTGAGCGCTGCTCGGGCAGGGTTCGCCAAGATCGGGAGAGGCTGAGTGACGGCGTTGGAGACAGCGCGAGCCTTCGGCTTCGGTGACGGCGGAAGAGCACCGGGCACGGGTTGCGGTGTCGCAGGCACAGATATCGGCGGTTGCAGCTCTTGCCGCTGAGATGACGGTGAGGACGGCTTGCTGCTGCCAAAGGCGCTGGAGACATCCTGTCGCTGCACGGTCTCGTTGGCAGTGGTCGCCGTACTCGGGCTGGCCCTCGCACCGAGCGAGCTGAACAGCCAAGTAGCCGCGAAACGACTCGCAAACGATCCTCGACTGCTCTGGTTCTTGAGCTTCTTGCTCGGCGTCAGTTTCGGCGTTGAAGCACCGGAGGCGGGGTGCTCGGTAGCAGTCGATGTGATTGAATGAGTCGGAGAGCTGCCCAGCTGGACTATGCTGGCCACGCGGGAGGAGGGTGTCGACTGATCGATTGTTGACGGTCGGCGTTGCGACAAGCCGAGAGGCCCACTACTCTTCTTCACGAGAGGCATGTCAGGAATCATGCCTGACACCCCACTGGCAATCGGGCCAGACACATCGGGTAATGACGGGTTCGAGGGATTGGAGAGGTTCTCCTCGAGCTCCACAATGGAGGCGGGTGTCCGTGATGAGCCACGGGAGGCTAACGGCGGCTTCGGCGAAGCGGAGAGACCGTCGTCCATGCGATGGAATCTCCGCGTCGACTGCAGACTCGTGCTGAGCGAAGGGCTGATGGTACCGGTTCGCGCCGTGCTCGGCGGTGACACGGAGGCATCCTTGATGTTCGGGGTCTTGCCATCACTGAAGATGGCAGCGTCAAAGTCCTCGTGGATGAGCTTCCGCTCCACATCAGACAGCTTCTTCTCCTTACTGTCAACATCTGGTACGTCGAGAAGCGGAAGCACCACAGTGGTCAAGTTGTGGTCGAGGATGCCGAGCATCTGGATCTCGTACATCTTGCACCGCGGCACGAAGCGATCTCGACGGAAGGGCTTGTCGTGGGTCTTCGCGTAGAACGAGCAGTAAACCCAGAATGCTAACGAGTAGCACTCAGTCAACTCTCGGTCGTTCGGCTTGTCCATGTTGGCATCGAAGTAAAGCGGGTCGGGCGTCGCTGGTCCGGTCTTCCCGTCGGCATCGGTGGCTTGCCGCTTTGGTCGCTCCGACATGTAGCTGAACAATGGAACCGAATGAAGCGGCATCTTCGTGAGGCACACCAGATCGAGTGTGACACCCTGATCAATCATGCGCTCCGTCGTCAGGCGCAACATGTTCTTCTCTACCGAGAAGTGGCCCGTTCCGGGAGTGATTACGATGAGAGACAGACCTGTTCGAGACAAGTCACGGTCGATGTTGTGCTCGTCGAATGGGTTCAGCGCGAGGTTGATGGCTTCCAGAACGTTGCCCTCGTACGCGAAGCTCCAGTGACCGATAATCCGCTTTTGCTCCTTCTCAAAGCCGTTCTTGACCATCAAGTTCAGGTGGAAGTTTCGAAGGATCTCAGCCTCGCAGCGCTCCATGTGCTGCTTGACGTCCGTGAGCGCCGTCATCCAGTCTGACCGACGCTCGAAGTCGATAGCGACCTTGTAGAAGTCCTTGCACCATCGGTCGCGATGGTCCTTCATCAGACCGAGGCCGAGATCGTACTTGCGTAGATACTCGACCTCGTCGTCGTTGTAGTACACGCGAGCGAAAAGAACGACCGTGACCAGGTGAGTCGCATTCACCGCCGTCCACTTCTGAAACAGCTCCGGTAGGAAGCCTGATGTTAGCTTTGTACCGGCACTTTCGCAGCTCACCATGTAAGACCTTCTCGTAGTAGCGCTCGCCGTCCTCGTCGAACTCGTACGTCTCCTGGCAGATCTGGATGAACAGATACGTCTGGGCTGATTTCGAACGGTAGATAGTCTTGGTTTTGCTGGTAACAATGCCAGACGCCCGTCGATGCTTTCCCTTCCAGATGCCGTGGACGTCCGCGCGCACGGCGCCTCCAGCCAGCGTGACCTTTTCGCCGACGTGGACCGCCTGGTTCTCCAGCGACATTCCAATGCGCCACATGTCTGAACGTCCGACGTACTGCGAGAAGTGCAGCTCGATGTAGTCGATCTCGGCGGACTCGGGCTCGGGGATGCGGCAGATCTCGACGTCCTGTCGGTGCTGCATCTTGAAGGCCGTGGCCACACCGTTCGGCACCTGGATCTGGTTGACTGGGACAGTGGGGCAGTCCTCTCCCAGCCGGAAGACGTATCCGTCGCGGCCCTTGTTGGGCTTGACACCCGCCAAGGCGTCCAGCTCGTTCGCCTTGTCGCCGGCACCGGTCACCGGCTTCGGGCCTGGCCGGGCGGGCATCTGCGGAGCGCTCACTTTACGGATCTCCAGATAATCCCCCGGTCGAACAGGCCATGGCAGCGACGCATGCGACAGTAGAACTTTCGTAGAGTTCACGTGAGCCGGCGCCGGCACTAGTGATGCCTGCTGATCCTTCGGCGGCAGTGTCGTGACCGGCGGCTGATAGGTGTACAGCGACAGGATGACGCGACCATCCGGCCCGCCCGGAAAGCCCATGTCTGTGGGAGACATAGGTGAGGGCAATAGCGCGCTGTGCTGGGGCGCTGGCGTCGTAGGTTGCTGGAAGGTCTCGATGTCCGTCGTCTCTGGGCTCGGGGCGGAATTTGTACGAGTGTGGCCATGGCTGCGACCATAGTCGTGCTCATGATGATGGTCCTGAAAGTGGCCGTTCGCACCATGAAGCTCCGCGTGTCGTCTGTGCCGTCGCTCGGCGTGGCTTATTGTGTGCGGGAATCCGACAGTGGTGATGTTGTTGTTCATGGGTGTCATAGGAGCCCTGGTTCCCCTCTGCACGTTGGTGGAGGAGCGCGGACGCGTCCCCCGCGGGCGTGAAGC